>JARHVA010000522.1:1750000-2350000 GCA_037957365.1 Torreya grandis | reverse complement strand
CACTTATCATCTGTCTTCTCTCGAAGGCTGGCCAGAACCTGAGCCCCTTAATGCCTTGCATCTATGACCATTTTACTGTTAACCAATTAATCACTCACTTGATGTTTAACTTGAGCTCATCCCTTGAACAACCCCCATCATCCTCATTCCTATTCCTTTCAACCCTTTTTCCCTACAAAAAATAGTTAACCCTTTTTTAAGCATTAATGCTTTGTCCTAATAAAAGGGAAACCCCTAAACCTCTATAGTCTAGTCTATGACTAAAATTTTAGTTAACAAACAAAACACATAAAACTAGGATGCCTAACAAAATATTAAAAGTTCATAAACTATAAATGTAGACTGCTCCCTCGAAGGACAACTGCATTATTATTGTAATTAATAGACTACTCCTTTGAAGGATAGCTATTCAAAGAAATCAAAACATACAAAGCAAAATATAGATCACTCCCTCGAAGGATGGCTATGCCCAAATTTTTCTACAAAAATAACACCCTCTCAGAATCTCTTCGCATCGATCAACTTCACATGACCACAAAAATAAAACATCCCCAAGTAGACTTCCCGCATTGATCAGTCTCTAAAAAATAAATTAAAAAAAAAAACTAACTAAAAAAGGGTTACGCTATCCTCACATATCACATAATCACACCTATTACCCCAAAATACCCAAGGGATTTTGAGCTCACTTAATGTCAAGTGATTAGGGTACTTCTCTAACAAAAATCAATGGTTAACGATTTAATGCATGAATGGGGCTTTTATTTACAAAAACCCTATCTATGTTATCATTATGGTCCTTGTTATTGAAAGAACAATGCGCCTTTCACTTCTTACACACCTTCGTCACATGCCACTTTATCTTTTAGGATATAGTGTCTTAAAATTATATGCTCACATATTGTCATCTCATAATTTTCACTATAAAGTTATGAACCTAACATTCAACTCAATTTTATCATAAATAACATCACATGTTTCTTATAAAATACAACCAAAACATTTTCTAACCACTAACATAACATCATGATTTATTTAATACAAATACCAATTTGTGTTATATAAATTATCATAGCCCATTCACATTAGTTTCTATGGAAAACAATAAATATGGAAACTATCAACCAAACACAATTTATGTCAAGCATACACCATCACCAATATGGAAAATTGCTAAGGATGAAAAACCACATAGCCTATGTTACAGCATACACCATCACACAATATGGAAAACGCTATAACATCATCATACACTCATCATTTCAAGCATGTACCATCAAACATATTGGAAATGCTAAAAACACTAACATAACCAAAACAACTAACACAAAGTCACATACATAACATGTCAATATCTTAAACATCTCATATATATATATATATATATATATATATATATATATATATATATATATATATATATATATATATATATAATTGTTAAATGAAGGTATGCATAAAAAATATTTGAAACAGTACAATATATATATGTCTCTCTCAAAGTGTATGTACATCTCGCATCAATGGCATGCATGCCAGTATATATATACACCTCAACAACTACAAACACCTCAAGGCTATGGTGGTGGTGGTCGTGAAGACACTGAATTGTCTCCACCCTCTAACCATCGTTGTCTCCAAGAACTAAAGGCAGTGGCATGCAACACAGATCTCTACTAAGCTAACATCTTAGAATATCACTAGATCTTCAAAAATTCCCTGATGACACCCTCATAATATGAGATCTCATCCAACACATTATTGTACCTAGATATAGGTACAGTCTGTGGTGGACCCATCAATCCTGATGCCATGCCTTGTAGAGAACTCTATGGCTATGGCTGAGATGGTTACTCCACTACCTGCTGAGGTGGCTACTAAATCGATGGCTATAGTGGCTGCTCTCATGGTGGCTAAGCTGGCTGCTACACTAGCTACTATGGTGGTGACTAAATACAGCCCTACCCTCTAAAACCCTACCCTACTAATACCTATGCCTAGGCTACAACCACCTGCTCCTATAATGTAGTAACCTACCCTATCAGGGCAACCACCTGTGTTGTCAAAACTATCACCTATCCC
This sequence comes from Torreya grandis, assembly GCA_037957365.1. Lineage (NCBI taxonomy): Eukaryota > Viridiplantae > Streptophyta > Pinopsida > Cupressales > Taxaceae > Torreya > Torreya grandis. The sequence continues at coordinate 2,347,918 of JARHVA010000522.1, read as the reverse complement.
TAAAGCATTACCACCTATGCTCATGCTACATATCTCAAATAAATAGTAATATCCTTCTCTCTATTGACTGCTTGCAAATCAGGAGGTGGCCCCCTCTGAATCGCAACATAGTGACCTGCCCACCAAGCCAAGTAGGTCATCGTACACCCTAGATCTCACACACCTGGATCTATGGGTATCTCCTCAAAATTTGATTGCTTTGTCTCCTCTGGTAGTGGGAGGGGTGCCTTAATATCATCACATCTATACTATGGGAGAGTAGGTGCCACGTCCTATAACAACCCATACTGATGCCACACTTTCTCAACAAGAACTCTCTCGAGCTCACCAACTTGCCTACACCTCACCCATTACAGGCTCTAAACCCCCACTAGCTACTCTGCCTGATCTCTGGACACTAGATATAACAAGTATGGCCTCAAAATGATATATACTAGGATCAGGGCATCTAATACCCCCTGTAATACTTAATATCTCAGATGATGGCATCCACATGTGTCTGTGCCATGACCTCTCACCACCACCTGAAACCAACACTAAAGTTGGCTTAGATCACTACTGGGAGGCCAAGAGGTCATGTAATCACAATATGCTCATAATCCCAATAGTGTAGGAGGTGGCCCACACACAAGCTATACCACTGCTATCAGCTAATCCCCCATAGCTCCCTGTATAATTAAGCTAAACATGCTAAAGCCCATGCAAAAATTGTCTTCGCCCCTAACATGTCTACCAAAACCCCAGTCATCGAGATCAATAATCTCCCTACATCTACATCAAAAAGAGCATATACAGTGATGCCAATCATCATCAAGATGGCTATTCAATGCTCATCATCATCAGTAGCATAAATAGGCTCATAGGCAAAACTTGCCGAATGGTAGGTCACCTCAATAGTGTGCTCCCCAAACAATATAACCATATGAATGTCATGCTCCTCTCTTGAGCATGCATATAACTCTACCCTATGTATCAACAACTATAAAATATAGTACACATCCTCCACTGTAACAGTCAACTATCCAATCTGTAGGTGAAAGGTGTTGGTGCTATGATCCCACCGCTCGATAAATACCACCATCAAACTGACATCCCTGACAACTTGGCAATATTGCTATAACCCACTGAGCCCTATAATGGCCATATGTGCCCACTCATCCCCTGTGATGTCTCAACACATTCACGTCAGTAATGTAGGGAGATGATCTCATAGCGTCAATTTTTGCCTAGCCTGCATCCAACCAATACACATGCAACAACGTTAACAAAAATTACGCAAACAACTCACAAAATCTTTGACTCTTCTTCCCTTTTGAGAGAACTACATTGGCCTGAGGTCCTTACAATAGGGGGTATATAGGTAGCACTCAGTTGAAATGGGGTCTTCTTAGGTTAGCTCGACCATTCACTCATTCATCTACCTAATGGACCAACTATCTAAACCCTAGGCTCACTGCCTACCCTGAACCCTAGGATCACTACCTATCTTAGACTACCTCATTTTTAATCTTTTAAACCATCTAACCTTTAACCATGACCTAACTTAGTCAAACCTAATCCATAATCTACCCTTAACTTTCCCTTTTTGGGAGAACTACATCAACTTGAGGACCCTCACATGGGCTATGTAGGCAGCACTCAGTTGACATAGGTTCTTCTAGGGTTAGCTTAGCTAAATCACCACATAACCACTACAACCAACTTACATTTTCCCATCAAACTAACCTATATTCCCATCACCACACTTGAGAGTTCATCGGCATGACTTAGGCCCTTTGAATTATCATTTTCAACCTTTTTAAGGCCTAAACAACCTTCAATAGGCAACTAACATCAGTTAGGGTGCCGACAATAGCTCTAACCTAACTAACGTCATCATCTAAATTGCCGACATCGGTGGCTAAAAGTGACTGATGTTGGTCATATTGATCGACATCAATCACTTTGTCAACTGATGTCGGTGGCACTGCCAATGTTAGCAATTGGTTCAGCCTTAGGGCTGAATGAGGCAAGCCCTAAAATTTAGGGATTGCCCACTTCACCCCTAAAAACCCCCCAAAACACTCCTAAAACTACCTAAAGTACCCTAACTAACCTACCAACACTTCTAATACACCTCCTCCCTAATCTATCGCTAAAAACCCAAAAAATTACAAAAATAACATTAAATTCACAACCAATAAAAAATTCAAATAACACACCCTACCTCATCTCATCATCACCACTGAGGTGGTATAATAGGTGCCAATAGTGGTGGTCCTCCTACATGGCCTCCTCTGACATCTACCATCTCCATCTACCTTGACTCCTTAATCCAATCACCGATGGCCCACAATACTTCCAAAAACTCACAAACACTCCAACACTCACCAACACTCCTCACCACTCACACCCTGACACCTAACACTACTGACACAGATAAATAGGAGTTCTCTATCACTTAAAACCTTAGAGCTCTCTTTTTCAAAATTTCAAAAATCACAAATTACTTTTGGTGGGCCACCAATCCACTTTTGTTAGGTTTGTTAGGCCGCTGACATCAGCAAAATTGTGCCCTAGGCTATTGACATCAGTTGATGTTTTACTGACATTAGAAAAATAATGCCTTTCTATATTATCAACATCAATTGTCTAACCGGAATCAGCAATATGACCACAAAATCCGTTTGACTACTTACCGACATTAGTGGCCTAACTGACGTCGATGACCTAAAAACATAGGTCTTCTGTAAAACTACCCAAAATCATGATCAAACAACCAGCCTTGACACTGTAGAAGTCACCTTAAAATTCTCATGGGGCACATTGGAGATCACATACATCTCCTTCACCACAACAAACAACACTTGATGTCACTTATATCTCAGCCTGACTCGACAAATGACCTCAAAGATTGTGACTATCTCCTCAGACCATGACCACTTTTGAGACAATTTTGCCTTGGTTGTTTTGATTGCATATGCTACCTCACGAATAGTTATAAAATTGTACGCACCCCTCACACCTATTGTTAGATTACGACCAAGTTGATCCCCAATATCTGACATTTTCATGTTTTCTAGGAGCACTTCCTAGCCCAGATACTTGGAACACGATGCCCATTAGAGCTATAGGTTTGATCGATCTAACCCAATCAGCTACCACTAATAAGCTAGGGACTGGTTATTTTGATTTTAGTCCTCTTTGACCATTGGAGCTACAACTTTGATCATTTTAACCCAATCAGCTACCACTAATAAGTTGGGGACTAGTTACTTCAATTTTAGTCCTCCTTGATCTTTCCTATGACAATTTGACCTACCTATCATGTGAAGTGGTATACGCACAATCTCAACTATTGTGGCATTCACACTCCAACCTCACCCTACCCGTCCACTACCTATCAAATTGGCACTTGATTTTGGATTACCTTCTCTCGATTCCCACTTTGAGGGGGAATACCTGATCCCATACTTGGGGCAACCTACATCTATTTTTGTCCTGCAATTCATCAGAATAAACCATAAGACAAAAAGGGGCAAATGTAGACACCAATATTGTGTCAATCCCCCTTGATCCCCTTCTAAATGTTAACACTCCTAACCCACACTTGCACACCTTATTAATTTAAAAAATACTTATTATAAATCAATTACCTCACCTTGGACACCTCTCCTAGACACCTCACTCTAAGACCATTTCTTAGCCAATGAGTCAACCTAAGACTAGGTCCTCCAAACTCTAACTACCCATGACCTGTTCTCACCCCATCTTAACTCCCTAACCAACTCCCATGCCTCATAAGCCCTTGTTTTGACCATTTTCTAATAGAAAAGGCACTTGGTAGGTGGAGAAACGAGCAAAGACCTAAAAATATCCCTTTTACCTATTCTCTCTCTGTCAACGTTGGTCAACCCATGGCCGACATCAATCATCCTACACTGACGCCGGTGAGATCACCAATGTCAGTTACATAAGCCAAGCTATAACATTGAGCTAAGGCCACTTTTTTGCACATTAACATGCACACTCTGAGATTTCAAGCACCAAAACTTGACTATTGTTCTCCTGGCTACCGAAGCTCTGCATAAATTATTCTAGAGACTAGATTGAAAGATTGTACAAGGACCTTGAGATACTGAATTGAAGCAATCCATGCTCACTTCATTAGCTCACAACACTAATCACATTAGCCATAATGGGAATCACTATTCTAACACCTCTGGTTCTTCACCTTATAAAGCTAAGTACTTTGGTTTTCATTTCAGTGTTTTAGAATATATTGTCAATTAGTTTTCATTGATATATTTCTAAATACTGTCGAGAATCCTAACTTATTCCATGGAGGGGCTGAAAGGCCTTCCCCTTGTTCTCACTCCATTTTCACACAAATACTCTACCTATACCCTTCCTCAGACCTCATTCACCTTCCCACAACCTTGCACCAACCTCCAAACTTCTAGAAACCCCTCTATCTATCCTGGAAATACTCTAAAAGCCATCCAAGGCTGATGACCCCAATCAACATCAGTAGGCCATCTGACGTCAGCACCTTCAGCCAGACCGACATCAGTAACCCAACTAATATCAACACCATTTTGATCGACCTCGATAGACCCACTGACATCAGTGACTATGTTCTGAACCAGTAAACCAAAAAACCATCCAAACAACCCATCTAGACTAGATAGAACCTTCAGCTAGCCTTCTATGGCATTTTGAGATACACAAACTACAAGGAATAGGTACACACCATCTACTTTTCTATTTATTTAGTCATTTATCATTTCTTCTTTTACCATACTTTTATCTTTAAATAGTGGACATCATCCCTTAAGGAGTTTCACGCTTCCAGGACTGAGTGCATAGCTTGGTAGTCCACCATAGCCTCTTTTAACATCTTTCTTGTTTAAGTTTCATTCTTACTGCAGGTGTTTCCTCCATATCCAAAGAGGAGCTCCCACAAGGCTTGGATACGGTGCACACTAAATCTGGGTAACATCAAACCCATAACCTCTTAACCTTAGTTTCTTTCTCATTTGAATGTAATTAGTGAAAATATAGAGAAACATGTCCCAAAGTGCCTAATATAGCCATAGAGGTCTTAGTGTTTTGACAATCGATAATATTAGATTTTGAGTTAGGTGTTGAAACCATAGGTATTAGAGCATAAAATCCCCTCACATCATAGTGTACTTAAAACACACAACTACTAAGGTAATTGAAATAGTTGGGTCTTATTTATATACCCCACTAGTAAATGTAGACATCTAATTCCTAACACCATTTGTGTTAAAATTATCAGTCTTACTCAAATTTCACTCAAATGCACAATTTAGGTCAAAATCCATAAAACACCCTAAATGGTTTGAAACTATCACTCACAAGTGCCATTTTAGGTCAAAGTATCCCTAAATAGGGCAACACATTTTATGGGCTAGCTAAGTTTGATCAAATTATATTGAGTCAAAATGATAATTTCTCCATTTAGTGCTCTACATCACTCTTTTCTTCTAATTCATTATTACACATCAAGTACCTTTGTAATTTTGTGTTGGGAACATCCTAAATTATAATACCACTCTAACACATCTAACATCACCTTTCAGTTCCTCTTTAGTCAAATTATGACCCAGTAATATTACTTTTTGACCATTTTGATTAATTGAGGGCCAATTTTGAAATAATTACACAAATGTTGATCAACCTTGTTTAAGGCTAATTAATCCAAATCAAGAGCTTAAGTGTATTTTCCATGAGAGTTTTTGAATATTTATTTTTAATAATTTATTCCTATTAACTGCATCATCAAGTGAGATCATTTCATGGGAAGACATGTCTATGCCATAAATGTCACAAATATCAAGATTATGGGTCACCCATGCCTAGTTAATGCCTCCCATGCCTCTTCAATTCCCCTTATTCCAAGGTCATGATGAAGATAAGTATGGATTTAATTCTAAATATTAGGATTATCCATGGCCACACATCTCAATCTTGAGATGGATGGTTATGGTTGATCCCGACCAATCTCAAAAATCTATAAATAAATAGGCCATGGACATGAATTTTAAGCTTGATTTATGCAAAGTTATTATTCATAATTGTCTCTAAAATCCTTTTAAATAGACAATTTATTTTGTTTTCAAGCTTCATTGATAGGCTACTTTAATGATTTAGAATCATGAGCCTAAGTTTTATGGAGTGTTCTTGAGACATTAGAGGAGTTTTCCACCATTGTTGACAAAGACTAGGATGCTTGATCAAGGGAGAACATGATTTTGAGCCACATGGGTATGGTGAATCCATTTGGGAAGGTAATATGATGTTTGATTTCTTTCATTTGTTTCTTGCTATCATTTGTAATTCCAATAGGAATAGATAGGCTTAGTTAGTTAGTTTTTTATGCATTTTCATGATTTATGGACTAATGCATGACTAAATTGCTTTGTAATCCTCTCTACAATAAATAGGGTTTGGACTACTACATGGTGCTAAAATCCATGGTTGATAAAGCCCCTAAGAAAAGAAAAAAATAAGTAAACACCTATTTCTTATTTCTAAGTCTCATCACCAATGTAATATCAAAGAAAGAACATACACAAATATCACTTAGGTAAACATATAAATTATGAAAATGTTTTTAATTTTTAGGTATCATTAGCTACATAATGCCAAGGAAAAATCATACTCATATTTCACAACTAAAAATAGAGATACATAAATAAAAGTGATGTAATTACTATGCAATTGAAAAGCAAAGAATAAGAATGTTAGAGTAATAAAAATTAGATTTTATATTACTTATTTTTTTTATTCTTTATAGAAAGCATCCTACAAACAAGGTGTTAAATTGTTTGCCTAGGCTGAAACATGAGATAACCTATAATAAACAAGTGAAGAAATATGAAAAACACACAAAAACAAGCCTCTGTGATAAAAATGCTATTAAACAGTCAAGGTAGAAAAGTAAAATTGCAAAATAAACATGCATAAAAAGGGACAAAAAATAAAATAGGATTATAGAAATGATATCGATGTTCTGTTCAATGATTTCATTGAGTAGAAGGATAAAAATTCTACAAAATGAAAATGTTATAGGTAGAGATGAAACCACTATGTGATGAGATGAAAAAGTTGTAAAAAGAGATGAAAATGCTATGAATAGAGATGATTTAATTTTAGAGTGCAATGATTTTTCTACAAGATGTAAAAATTTCATTATTCTCTGTGAAAATGCTATTTGGAAACAAAAACATTACCAGCCTTGAAAAGCGTAGAAAAGTACAAAAATGCAAGAAAAGGTGACAATTTCACTATTTGGTCTAGTAATTTCACTGAGAAATGTTCTAAATTTGTTGTTACACTAGAAAAACATATAGCCAAGCAAAAAATATGAGATAGCAATAGTAGCTTAAAAAATAGACAAAATTATATGTAAAAGATAGACATAAACAATGAGAACTAGAAAAGTAATGTTATCTAAATACAAAAGAAGAAGATGAAAAGATTAAAAAAATGTGGTTAAGACCCATGAGGCATGCTAGAAATGTATGAACTAATTATATGCAAAGACAATGAACTAATCTAATCTAAGCTAAAATTTAACTAATCTAGAGCACCAAATGCAAAAAAAAATCTAAACTTCACAGTTGAGATACAAGAATCTTCCATTGCGATTTGAATCTAATTTGCTTGATCAAGAATGTGGTGCTCACTCCTCTAGTGCAAAAGGGAAAATGGGTAGCATTTTGGTGCAAAATGGATGACTTTGATTTTCTTTGATTCACTTTGGATGCAATATTTTCTAATTTTAAAAGATACAATTATGATTATTAGTATGATTATGATGGATGAAAAAGAGGATTTACAAGCTCATTTATAGAAGCTTGGAGAAAGATCCAATGGTGGAAGATCATTTGGACTTTTTCAATGTTCTAAATGATCAATGATTGAGGATGCATTCTCATCCATGAGGATGGATACCATTTCGAATAGGTGGAGGAAAAAGAGGGGTTGGTTAGATGACTCAATAAGACTTTATCAAATGGTCTGAGAACTCATAGGAGGAGTCACAAGAGGTGGAGAACATTATGGATTCAATTTGGATGAGGGAGAGAAAGATGGAAGAGGTTTGCTTAGGTGGAAAATCTAGAATTAAATAATAAAAATAAATATTAAAAGGTGCCTAATATACTTATTCAAAATGTTTGAATTAATCAATTATTTAATTTTAAGAGGAAAGGTTAATTATTGATTTTAAGAATAATGCTTAAATGATTTAGGTGCATTTCGACACTAAATGAAATTTAGGTGTTAACAGTTCTGAGTGGGCTAATAACAAAGAGGGGTTTGATTTTTTTTATCCTATGTAATGAATTATAATAAACTTGGTGGTTTTTTTGAAGTCTTGAAGTTTCTACGTAAATGTTTTTTTTCCATGGTTGTTTGACAAAATTGTGTTTTGCTTTAGTTGTTCAAGACAAACTTTCTAGGTATGCTGAGGTCTAATGGCATACTTTAAGTGGTGGTTGGAGCTAAAAGGTTTCATGGAACTAATATGATCTTGGTAGGGGTCTATTTGAGTTAAATATGATATGTTATTTCCTTGGGATTATTTTAAATGTGTTCCAAGGAGTTCAAAGGGTAATGTGTGCTAATGAAGGCCTAATTGAATTAGGTGTCCTTAAGTCCTTAAAGGGGTTTTGGTTATATATGCTATGACCAGCTTATTTTAGTGTTTGTTTCATGTTTTTATCATGTATTAAGGCCTATTATATTAAAATTATAAGTGTTATTGTGTGTATGTCTGACCAAGAGGTGTATGAGCAAGAGCCTAATATAAGAACAAGGCCTAATAGGCCTAATTTTTTGGTTAGTGTATGAGTGAGTTGAAGCTAAAGATATAAAACTTTGAAGAGATATAGGTCTTTTATACCATAATCAGGGTACATATAAACTATTATGATGATATAAGATGGGTACTATATATGACTATCAAGGTTAATTGACCTAATCTATCTTGAAGAGACCTAGTTGAGTAAAGGAGCCTAGAGAATGGTTTGAGATAGCTAAGAGTGTGAAGAGATGAAGATATCATCATAATTTGGTTGAGAAAAAATATGTCTTGAAGGTAATCAGTGAAATTAGGTGTCTGAGTTGGTGTTGATTCATCTAGAGGGTTGGTGCCTCCTTGTACATATGTGCTTGCTAAATCCTAGTCAAGTGGGTGTTTGGGTAGTTTTAGTTGGTGCTCTAAGTGAAATTGGTGCTTTAATAAATATTTATGTTTGTATTATATGATTTTAATCCATTTTTATCAATATTGGGTTTTATTCCCCTTGATGTTTTCCCACTCCAATAAGTTTTCTATGTGTTACGATCTTGTCTCATGCTCATGGCTCTTAATGTGTTTCTAATTCAATATATTGTTTTGATAGTTCATGAATGCTTTAGTAAAGTTATAAATTTTATTAAAGTATAATTCACCCCCTCCCTCTTAGACATTATAATTCTAATAATTGGTATTAGATCTTGGTCCTTTGAGGAAAGTCTAATAGCCTGAAGATGTTCCTAAAAATCAAAAGAATGTCTTGTAATCAACATGAAGAAGACAACATGTATGATGAAGAAGTATACTATGATAGTGAATAATGAAAAGGTAAATTAGACCTTGAACCTAAGCTCATAATTTCCCTTGATTATTTTAAACATCAAAATAATACTATCAAGGATCTCAGGAGTCAGTTAGAAGGGGTCAAAATAATGTTTAAGTCGAAGGAAGTTAAGTATGACCAATTGAAGACTGATATAGATTACTTGAAGGTTAAACATAAGAAAATCATTGACAAAATGAGAAATTTTGAGAGATATCATGAGAAGTTAGAATAAGTTAAGAGTAACAACATGAAAAGACCAATTAGGTAGTCTAATAAAATAAAAGATAAGTCATCATGGAACTTTGGTAAGTACAAGAATGTTGTTTACTATAATTGTCACAATATACGATGCATTGTAAGATTCCACTATAATAGAGTTAGAATGCCCAAAATATTAAACAAGACATACGAATCTCATTTAATACAAAATAAGGATCAAACATTGGTATATAATCTAAATCAAGTTAGGATAGATCAATTGAGATTAAGAGGTAAGATGGACTATTTGCCAAGGAGGAATACAAGACCAAAGTGAATTCTATGCTAGCTCAAACTACCATTCACACTCAATATGAAGGCATTAAATGGTATATAGATAGTGGTTTATCAAGCCAAATTATAGGAGATAGAAATAATTTCATCTCATTAAAGAAGAATGTTGCTGGAACAGTGAGGTTTAGAGACAACATAAATACCAATATAGTTGCCAAGGGAGTCTTTAGTTTGGACAATGGAAAGAAAAAGACAAAAAATGTATTGTATGTGGAAGGTTTGAAACATAAACTACTTAGTGTAAGTCAAATGTGAAATTAAGGACACACACTATCCTTTCATGACAAAGGGTGTGAGTTAAGGAGATCCAAATCAGGAAGGCTAATTGTCAATGCCAAGAGGATTGAGAACAACCTATATTTATTAAATGAGATCAAGAAGGAGAGATGCTTCATGATCAAGACATATGAAACTTGTCTATGTGAAAAAAGGTTAGGTCACCTAAACTTTTACAACCTAGTTAAGATTAACACTAAGTAGTCTATGAATAACATGCCTTAGATCATCAAACCTACAAACATACTTTTCAAGACATATCAACATGGTAAATATACTAGAAGAAGGTTCAAGTCCAAGGAGTACTCTACTATAAGACCCTTAGAGATAATACTCATTGATCTCTATAGGCCTACAAGAATTTAAATCATTCAAGGAGATAGCTACTTCATGATACTCATAGATGATTACAAAGGAATGACTTGGGTTGCTTTTTTGAAAGAAAAATTAGCAGCTTTTGACAAATTTAAGGCATTCAAGGCTCCTATTGAGAATGAGAAAAATTGGAAGATCAAGTGCCTAAGATATGATAGAGAAGGATATTTTTGTTATAATGACTTTGATTATTTTTATTACGTTCATGGAATAAGGATAAAATTCTCATTATCTAGGACACCTCAATAAAATGGGGTAGTGAAAAGAAAGAATAAGACAGTTCAAGAGATGGTTATAACTATGCTAAATGATTCTATATTATTTGATGGATATTGGAGGGATATAGTAAGAATTGTTGTCTACATTTTGAAAAGAGGACAGATAAGGACTAATGAAACAAGACTCCTTATGAACTATGGAGGGGTAGACTTCTTAATGTGGAACACATTAGAGTGTTTGGGAGAAAATGTTTCATCAAAGGAGATGATGAGGACTTAGGTAAGTTTGATTCTAGATCTGATGAAGGCATATTCTTAGGATACTCATAAATGATCTCAACCTATAGATTTTATAACAAGAGACTACAAAATATAGTGTAAATCACCAATGTGAAGATTGATGAAACATGGAATTCTCACTCATAGTCAAAGACACTTTAGAGAATATAGAATTCAATATTGAAGAGGGGAATATAGAGGTTGATGATGAATAATAAGTTGAAGAGAGATAAGATTCAAAATTACCCTCAAGATAGATTCAAAGGGATCACCTTGAATCTCAAATCATTGGCAATAAGAATGTAGGTATGTAAATAAGGAGAAGATTGGTAAGTAATGTAAACCAGGGGAATGTTGCTCTATTATCCAACATTGAACCTAAGAGTCTTATAGAAGCAATAAAATACAAATTTTAAATAGGTGGTATGAATGAGGAGTTAGAATAAATAGAGAATAATGACACTTGGGAACTAGTTCTTAAGCCTAAAGATAAACATTTCATTGGCATAAAATGGGTGTTCAGAAACAAGTTGAATAAATATGGAGAAGTCACCAATAATAATGATAGATTGGTATGTGAGGGATATGCACAAGTTGAAATGTTAGACTTTGAGGAGATGTTTAAACCACTAGAAGGATTTGAGGCTATTCGAATATTTATAGCATATACATGATTCAAAGGATTCAAAGTATACTATATGGATGTCAAATTTGCATTTTTGAATGGGAATTTTGAAGAGGAAGTGTACATTGAGCAACCTAAAGGGTTATCACTATCAGATGACAAAGACTATGTTTGTAGGTTGAAAAAAGACTCTCTTTGGTCTAAAGAAAGCTCTTAGAGGTTCGTATTCTAGGTTGGACAAGTATCAATTGGATCAAGGATGCAAAATAGGATTTGTAGATAGTAATCTATATATCAAGACAAAATATCACCATTAATTGATAGTAAATGTCTATGTGGATGACATCATCATTGGTGGAAACAATGAGAACATGACTAAAGACTTTGTAGAGGTGATGAAAAAAGTTTTTGAGATGTTCATGATAGGAGAAATATCATTCTTTCTTCGGTTGAAAATCACTCAATCTGAAAAAGGTATATTAATATCACAAGCCAAGCACATAATATGATGTTGAAGAAGTTTTAGATGGAAGATTATAAGGTAGTTACTAGACCAATGATCATAGGATTAAGTTGAGAAAAGCTGATGAGTCTTCAAAGGTCAATCAGACATCATATAGGTTAATGATTGGAAGTTTTTTGTATACCACTACCTCTAAACTTGACATAATGAAAGTAGTAGGTCTTGTGGGAAGGTTTCAAGTAGATCCAAAGTAGAGTCATCTAAAATATTCAAAATTATACTCATGTATCTCAAGGGGAATATTGAATATGGATTGTGGTATCTAATAAGTAAGGATTTCAATTTGACAACCTACATAGATGTAGATTGGGTAGAAAGTATAGATGATAGGAAGAGTACTACTAGAGGATCCTTATTCTTAGGTGGGTGTCTAGTTTCATGGATAACAAAAAATAAACCATCAATAGCATTTTCCACTTTTGAGGCTGAGTATATTGCAGTAGCTTCATGCTATACTCAGGGCCTATGGATGAGAAAGAACCTAAAAGAATACAAGGTGGAGTATGATGGTTTCAGTCCTATTTATTATGATAATACAAGTGTTATAATCATCTCAAAGAATATTTTCATGCACTCAAGGACCAAGCACATTCCCATCAGGTATCATTTTTTAAGATAGCAGGTATGTGAAAAAAGTTTCAAACTTGAATATGTTTTTACATAAGATCAGATTGCAGACATCTTGTTGAAAGCAATTCCAAAGGTAGATTTTGAATACCTAAGATAGTAATTAGGTGTAATTCTTACCTCTAGAGATCATTTAAAAATTCATGTACCTATGAGGAGCTAATCAAGATCATTATCTCCAAGAATAGGTTGGTTTTTCCAAGAAGGTATGCATGAAGATAGGGGGACCATCTTTGTATTATGTCTCATAAACTAATACGTCCTTTGTGTTGATTTTTTTGGTTATAAGGAGTGTGTTCCAAAGAGTTACAAACATCACTTTGTCATTTATGTCAAATGGGGAGAAAGACCAGAATAGGGAGATAAGAATGATCAATATACAATATGTTTTATCATTAATGACAAAGGGGGAGATTGTTGAGCATTATTCCTATTGACTATTTTAACCACAAGTTAAAATATGTCAACCCCCTATAGCATAAAATTTGATTTAAGGGTCTATTAGGATACCATAGGGTATGTCATGATCTTATTTGATGTAATTTAATGTGTTGTGAACCTTGGTCATGGTCAAATTAGTCCTAAGTCATTCTATGTCACTTAAGGGTCATTTTAGAGTTATTAATGAGATTTGTATGATTTTACTTGATATAAAAGTGTTCTAAACTCTCATAAAATGTCCAATATGCCATATTCCTTGTCAAGAATGTCATTCCTAATTGAAACTTGTAGGTTCCTAACTAAAATCAAGAAAAAGTGAAAATAATGAGTTTTGTAAGTTGTATGGCTTAGAGAGGAGAGTGGCATGTGGGAAAATATTTAACTTCCCTAACTTCATTTCCATACTTAATTTAATTTTAAAGTGTAAAAAATGGACCAAAACCATTTTATTTCTCCATCACTCCACTAGATATTCAAAATTAGTCAATAGGTCCTCTAATGGTACAACTAGTAGGGGAGGTTCCAAGTTAAATTCTCTTTGTGGTGGATATTAAACTTGGTATAATTAATTTTCATGTTCCATTCTTAATAAGTTCATGGTTACATTTCACTTTCTAATCCCCACACCCTGTAGGTTTTATTCTTATATGAGCTTATGTATAAAATCCAATTGGTGAAATTGCTTCTAGAGGAGGTAGAAATCCTTCTCTCATGGCCCCCATATTGTTTTCTCATGTTTAGAGGTGACATGATGAGCCAAATAGTTTAAGTTGTAGGTTAAGACCACCATTACTAGTTGTAGGCATGTTACACTAATTTCAAAGGAGTATTATATTTTTGGTGGTTTTAGATGAGGTTGATAGGTTGTATTTCATGTCTCCTTTATGTATATTCACCTCCTTTATTCGAATCTTAGTTTCAAAAGGTTTCACATAAAGTTTTAGTAAAGAACTTGACACAGTCAAGTTTTTTGCATACAGTTAGTTGAGTCAAGTGCATGAAGGATTTTATCATGTTTATGGAGAGTAGATGAATAGTATTAAAAATTTAAACACATTGTTGGATAATGATTAAATAATCTATGCCATTTAAGTGACAAGTAATGGATTGTGATGACTAATGCAATCCTTAACACAATACTACACCATTAATGTATACCTATACGTGCCTTGGGGGAGAATGATCATATGGAAATAAAGCATTTGAATTGGTTTGAATTTATTTAAGTGTGACAATATACATTTTAATATGTTTAGGAGGACTATAATTTATTGAATGATCATACACTATGTACATTGACCTATATTTCTACTCACTTCCTTGTATATTGCATGTTCACCTAGAGGTGACTCTCATAAATACCTAAGAATGTTTCATGTAGGTGTGTGAACATGTTTTGAGACATTCCTTAAGGTCTTAGAATGTTGGATGTGAAATAACAATCATGGTGAAGCTATAAAATGTTAGGAAGACTTGAGTAGTCATATACATATATGGATAATGAGTTTTAGGGTCTTGTTTCCTTAAAAACTCAAACAAATCCCTAACCACTTTTGGTGCTGATATATGATCATGTGACATAGAGATTAGATGAATTTAAATTCATTAATATTGTATCCTTCATATATGGGTAACACCTTTAAAAAGGGGGTAGCTGTTTGATTTCAATATGTGATGTTAGAAGACTTCAAATCCATGCATTTATTCATTGCAGTTTATCAGTGTTTTCTATAGTATCTTGAACTCCAAATGGCCTTATTATCTAGAGTTTCATAAAAAGAGAATACCCTTATGTAGGTGATATTATTAATGTGAGAAAGAAATTTTTATTTCAAATATCATCAAGGATGAGTGTAGGGTATTAACCTCTATCAACATATATAGGTGTGCACTTGTCTTCAAAATGTTAACCTGCAGTCTTACTATAGATTCTTGCAAGTCCATGTTGTGAACCTAGAACTGAAAAAATACAAACATGGAACATTTTTAATCAAATTTGGTTTAAAAATATAAAACTTATGTTAAGGTGTGAATTTAAATATCTAATATTTTTAATGCATATTCAGGACCTTTGTTGCTCTCAGAGAAGTCACATATAGTCAACTATAAGGTGACAATGTACGAGTATGTGACTATCTAGTCTAATCACATGTCTTAGTGCATGATGAGACAAGTTAAAATGAGTTTTAATTGAGCCTAAAGGACATAAATAATGTCTTAGATCATGAAAAAATGACTAACCCTATAGTGAACATTTAAATGCATGTATTTTTCATAGGAAATACACAATCACAGTTGACTATCAATTTGGCCTTATTAAGAGAAAGCTATGAATTGAAGAGTTCAAAAAAATTGAGTGTTGAAATATAATAGAGGAGATAAAAATGGTTCTAATAAATTTATAAGACTCTCATATAGTGTAAATAGGGCATGGAAGGGTTCTCAAGAACAAACTACACTCCATACTTACAAACCCTACAGTCAATGAATCACACAAAAGTCTGCTAAAGGTTTTAAGATATTTGGAGGTGTTAGAGACATGAAAAAACTCTAAAGTTTGTTAAAAAACATACACACCACCTAACCAGGCATCTCATATATTTATATTGTTTGGGACAATAGGGGAGATACCCTTTTTTTGTCTTAGATAGAGGGTACTCCTAAAGAGCCATATCCTATAGGTTGGTCATAAATATGACTAAAAAAGGTACAAAAGTGTCTCAAAGCCTTAAAAGAAGATGTCAGGAGCTATTTTGGACATGAGTGAACATAGGGAATCCATCATAGTTTTATTAAACTAATCATAATGGTCCAAACACACATATATGTAGATAAACCTATTATGTCTTAACTAGCCATAATGCCTAAAAGATGTATAATATCACTTATAACACTATATGGGCATTATAATGCATTGGAACATGTTAATAGAGAGATATAAAGTGTGTTAGAGCCTTTAGTTTATAGATAAGGACATGATAAAGTAATTTCTTGACTTGAGAGCATGTCATCTTGCATAAAATGCCTTAAAGGGTTTGAGAGGCCAAGTTTGGAAGTGTTGGGGATCAACCAACAATTTGATTACACTTATGAAAGCAATAAACGCAGAATTAAATCAGAATGATAAGTAACTAGAATGATAAATAGCAAATAATGATAGATACAAGAAACCACCCTAAAAACTTGTATTAAAACTCTTTACAAAAGGAATACAATTGAAGAAACTTCTTTCTTCCACACCTCTCTCAGATGTACAGATCTCTCTCTAGATCTCTTTCCCTGAAGAGCTCTCTCTCTCTCAAGTACAATCAACTCCAACAACTTGAAATGATTCAATTCTATACTGTTCTTCAACATTACATTACATTACAATAAGCTAATAAGATCTAATCCTACATATAGAATTAGGAAACTTGAGCATGCATTTACAACCAATAGTTATGCCTCTTAAAAAAGGGCTATAAAAATAGTCTTACTAATAATAGAGACGCAGACTTAAGACTATGACTTAATCTCATTATGCAAACACTCGGTTCTATCCTCAAAAATAGCTCTCTGGATGCACAGGTAATCGACGTCGGTTCTTGCCTACTTGCCTGTGACTGACATCAACCGATTCCTGTCGACGCCGGTGTCTCATGAACTGCTCCTGACCAATGTCGATCACTCCTAACCGATGTCGATGACTGTGTAAACCTACAAACTACAAATCTGCTCCTTGGGTGAAGCTTTTAGGCTCCACACCTTAACAATCTCCCACTTGGAGATAAATAGCTGCACCAGTACCTGTACAGTAACATATTCTAGCTCCTCCATCTTCAACTCAATCATGAAGACCAATAGAAGTTGAATGACGATTCAACTTCTCCTTTGTAACCAGCTTGGTTAACATATCCATAGGATTCTTATCTATATGGATCTTCTCCAGCTTCAACTCACCATCCTCTAATACCTGTCTTATGAAGTGGTACCTAAGCTATATATGCTTGGTTCTTGAGTGAAAGGCTGAATTCTTAGCCAAATGAATTGCACTCTGACTGTCACTATACAATCTACAACTCTCTTGCTCCTTTCCAAGCTCTTCCATGAACCGTGTCATCCATATCATCTCTTTGCTAGCCTCTGTGGTTGCAATATACTCTACTTCTGTAGTTGACAAGGCAACAACCTTCTACAATTTTGATATCCAGCTAACCGCCGTTCCACCTATAGTGAAAACATATCCTGTGGTGCTCCTCTTGCCATCCAAATCACCTGCCATATCTGAATCTACATAACCATGTAGAGAAGTATCTAAACCTCCATATCATAAATGCCTACTACTGGTTCCTCTCAGATATCTAAGGATCCACTGAACTGCTTTCCAGTGTTCCTTTCCTGGATTGGCCATATACTTACTTACAACTCCCACTGCTTAGGCAATATGCAGTCTAGTACATACCATTACATACATTGAACTCCCTACTACGGAAGAATATGGAACTCCACTCATGTACTCTACCTCATCATGTGAATTAGGACATTGTTCTTTACTCAACTTAAAATGTCCAACCAAAGGTGTGCTTATCAGTTTTGCATCCGGCATATTGAACCATTTCAACACCTTGTTCACATAATCCTCTTGAGACAAAATCAACCTGTAATTTTTCCTATCTCTCTTAATGATCATGCCAAGGATTTTCTTTGCTACTCCCAAATCCTTCATGGCAAATGTTTGAGCTGATTTCACCTTAAGCTCAGAGATATCCTGCATGTGTGATCCTGCAACTAGCATATCATCTACATACAAAAATAGAATAATATATCTACCATTATCCAATCTCTTAAAATACACACAATGGTTAGATTGACACCTGCTGTAGCCATGCTCAGTCATAAACCTATCAAATCTCAAATACCACTATCCAGGAGCTTGCTTGAGGCCATACAAGCTTTTCTTCAATCTACACACTAACTTCTCCTTACCTTTGACTTCAAATCCTTCTGGCTATTCCATATATATTTCCTCATCTAAATCTCCATGAAGAAATTCTATCTTAATATCAAGCTGCTCAAGATGTAAATCCCCAATAGAAACTAAAGACAATACAGTCCGTATAGAAGTCATTTTAACAACAAGAGAAAAAATCTCACCAAAATCAATACCTGGCTTTTGTGCAAATCCTTTCACTACCAATCTGGCCTTATATATCATCTGTCCATTCTCACCTTCTTTCAATCTGTAGGTCCATCTGTTCTTCAGTGTCTTCTTACCAGTTGGCAACTCAACCAAATCCCATGTTTGGTTCTCTCTCAAGGACTCCATTTCTTCAACCATGCCATGCTCCCACTGATTCTTGGATTCTACATGTATTGCTTCTTCAAAACTCTCTGGTTCTCCACCATCAATTAGCAATAAATAGAATAATGAAGGAGAATATCGAATTATAGCTTTACTTACCCTTTTTGACCTCCTGATGGGCATCTAGGACTCATTCTCAACATGCTATCCACCCAAATTCTCTGACAGTGACCGACCTCGGTCACCTCCAGGCCTGTAACTGGCCGACGTCAGTTTTACCTGACTGACATCAGTTCCTGACCTACCAACATTGGTCTCTGTATGACCGACATCGGTTTCTGTTCTACCGATGCCAGTTCCTGCTTTGTCGACGTTGGTCTCGGTGTTTTCCTATAAGTGATTATTTCTTGTTCCCGTGAGCTCATTTTGGACCATCACCTCGTCTAATTCTCCATTACTCTACCCAGATTGATTTAGCTTCCTTAGCTGATCACTACACATCACTTTTTCATTGAAAACAACATCATGGCTCCTAATTATCTTGTTAGTTCCTAGATTCCAAAATCTAAAACTGAAATCATTAGAGCCATAGCCAATAAACGTGCACCTCATAGACTTAGCATCCAGCTTCTTTTTATTTTCCTTATCAATGTGCATAAAGGCTTCACAACCAAAAACTTTGAGAAATGAGAGATCTACCTTTTTATCTGTCCATGCCTCTTCTAAAATTCCACCATCCA
Organism: Torreya grandis; assembly: GCA_037957365.1. Classification (NCBI taxonomy): domain Eukaryota; kingdom Viridiplantae; phylum Streptophyta; class Pinopsida; order Cupressales; family Taxaceae; genus Torreya; species Torreya grandis. Next base: position 2,328,343 of record JARHVA010000522.1, on the reverse strand, counting down.
GAGCTGTAGAGGGTCCTCTATTAGTTAGGTACACTACAGTATCAATAGCTTCTGCCCAAAACTCTAAGGGCAAACCAACATGCAATCTCATACATCTTGCACGCTCCATTATTGTTTTATTCATCCTTTCAGCAACTCCATTCTGCTAAGGTGTCATTGGAACCATCCTTTGCCTACGGATTCCATGCATATAACAATACCAATTGAACTTATAGCTGTAGAACTCACCACCATTGTCAGATCTCAGGCACTTCAATCTTTTGCTTGTTTCATTCTCAACCATAGCTTTCCAAATCTTAAAAGTCTCAAATACATCAAATTTCTTCTTAATACAATAGACCCATACCTTTCTTATAGCATCATCTATGAATGAAACATAGTACTGTGATCCTCCAATAGAAGCAACCTGAGCTAGTCCCCACACGTCTGTGTGAACAAGCTACAACTTATGCTTCTTCTTTATTGACCCAGTCTTGAGAAAACTCACTCTCTTCTATTTCCCAAAAACATAGTGCTCACAAAAATCTAGATCTATGCTTTTCAAATCTGAAAGCTTACCTTTTGACTTAAGAATTGACATACCCTTCTCACTCATGTGGCCAAGCCTTGAGTGCCACAATTTTGCATCCACGTCTGAAGTAGATAATACATAAGGAGAATTGTTAGTAACACAATTACATAAATAGAGAGTACCTACTCTCTTACCTCTGGCCATTACAAGTGCACACTTGGTCACCTTCCAAGATTCAGCTGTGAGAGTTACTATACAACCCTCATCCCCTAACTTTCCTACAAAAATCAAATTCCTCTTCAAGCTAGGAACATGCATAACATCTCTCAACACCCATGTGTTGCCATTCTACATTTTCAGCTACACTTTTCTTTTGCCAATAATTTTACAAGGCTCATCATCCCCTAAATACACTATTCCAAAATCTCCATGGATATAGTCACTAAAATATTCTCTATTAGGGGTAGCATGAAAAGATGCACCAGAATCTAAAATCCAAGATTCTATATTATTATGCAAAGAGAATATTAAAGCATCTTGTGCAATACCTACAACCTTTGCTTCTTCCTTTCCTTCATGCTGATTGTCCTCCTTAGGCTTTGACCAGCTATCTCTGCTTATGTGCCCAATCTTTCCACAATTCCAGCATTGTGGCTTCCTGTCATTTTTGGATTTGGATCTACCTCTCACCTTTGACTTAGACCTTGATCTCCCTTTCTTACTCTTCTCTTTCTGCCTTCCCTTGCTCTCAAAACTTAAAGCATTCCCTGATGTTTCCTCTGTGCTTTTCCTATGAATTTCATCATTCAAGATAACACTAACAACATCCTCTACTTTTAAAATATTTGAAGCAGATGCAGTATTACTAACTACCATTACTAAGCTATGCTAGCTTTCAGGCAAAGAACATAATATTAAAAGAGCTTTAATTTCATCATCAAACACAATATTGACTGAACTTAATTGATTTACAATTCCATGGAAATCATTCATGTGATTAGATACAGATCCACCTTCTTGCATACGTAAATTAAATAACTGCTTCATAAGATATACCTTATTTGAAGCTAAGGGTTTTTCATACAAATTTGCTAAAGTAGTCATTAACTCTACCGTAGACTTTGCCTGTGATAAATTAGATATCACAGTAGATGCTAGACTCAGTCTTATAGACCCCAGAGCCTTTCTATCAAGAACTTCCCATTCTTCATCATCCATGTCTGTGGGCTTCTTTGCAATCCCACCTAATGGTAAGTATAGATCTTTCTGATACAGATAATCCTCTATCTGCATTCTCCAATGTTGATAATTTTTGCCATTGAACTTCTCCATTCTTAGTTTACTTTCTTCTTCCATTGCTTCTCCCACTCAAACAGAAATTCTTGCAGAAACCCCTATGAGTAACCTGTAATCAATACACAGTACACAAATTTGAACCACCTATTAGTGAAACTGAGCTCTGATACCACTTATTAGATATCAAGCTCTAAACCTACAACCAAGGCTCTGATACCACTTGTTGGGGATCAACCAGTAATTTGATTACACTTATAAAAGCAATAAACGTGGAATTAAATCAGAATGATAAGTAACTAGAATGATAAATAGAAAACAATGAGAGATATAAGAAACCACCCTAAAAACTTGTATTAAAACTCTTTACATAAGGAATACAATTGAAGAAACTTCTTTCTTCCACACCTCTCTCAAATGTACAGATCTCTCTCTAGATCTCTTTCCCTCAAGAGCTCTCTCTCTCAAGTACAATCAACTCCAACAACCTGGAATGATTCAATTCTATACTATTCTTCAACATTACATTACATTACAATAAGCTAAGAAGATCTAATCCTACATATAGAATAAGGAAACTTGAGCATGCATTTACAACCAATAGTTATGCCTCTTAAACAAGGGCTCTAAAAATAGTCTTACTAATAATAGAGACGTGGACTTAAGACTATGACTTAATCTCATCATGCAAACACTCGGTTCTATCCTCAGAAATAGCTCTCTGGACGCACAAGTAACTAACGTCGGTTCCTACCTGCTTGCCTGTGACCGATGTCGACCGATTCCTGCCGATGGCGGCGTCTCATGAACTACTCCTAACCGACACCGGTGACTGTGTAAACCTGCAAACTACAAATCTGCTCCTTGGGTGAAGCTTTTAGGCTCCACACCTTAACAAGAAGCTCACACTGGTATGGATGCTTGGTATGGGAGTTCAAGGATATAGAATATACTAGAGAGGGTCTTGAAATTAAGTTTTGTGGATTTTTTCTAAGGATTAAATGTCACAACTTTATGAACAATAATTAAAGGCTAAAACCTCCTAAAACCCTCTAAACCCTTGATAAGGACCTAATTGTAAATATGAAGGAGAGGCATCCATATGGGATATTTTGAGAAGGAAATTTATTTGAAATTGAGGAGGACTCCCTAGGGATCCTTCCCATTAATTTGGATTCTGCCCTACTTGTATAGATAAGGTGTAAAATTGGTTTCCTTGACATTTTTTTGTGTTTTAAAAGTATAAAAGGGTTTCAAAAGATGAAAATCGCTTTGGGAGGTATATTACGACCTGCCCTAATTCCTAATATCCATGTATTGTTATAGAAGAGTTGAAAAGTTGCTTTTCTAACACCTTTATGTCACCAGTCCAAATATGCATAATGAACAAAGAGTGATTACCTAATGAGAAGGTGATAACTTCTATTGATAATCCTTTTAAGGTTTGATTAATGAATCTAAGGGTAAGAGGACTCTTGACAAGTGCCACATCACCTTCTATATGGACTAGTTTGAGCAAATGATGAGCATATTGGTGCTAAATATGAATCATGTGTTTCTCTCAATTTTAGCTTATTTATATTTAAAAAAGAAGTAAGAAACTAATAATAATGGTGTGGTAGAAGAATATATTTATTTGCGAGCAAGTGATCTAGATGATTGTGAATAGTTCCTCTTTATTTTGGGAAGAATGACCTATAGATAAGAAATCACTCATGTAAATGGGTTGTTAGATGGGTATCAAGGTGGATTACCTAGCATGAGCTAGATTTGAGAAACATGAGCTTATTAGGTGGTTGTTAATCCACATTATTAAAATAGTCAAGCTAGAAGAAATAAAGATAAGATAATTGTATCAAATGACATAAAATATTGAAAGGAAATGCAAGAAGAAATAAAAAATTGATAAAGGAAATAGACTAATTATAATATTTAACAGGTCAATGCTAATACTAAATAGGTTAGGTTGAGTTCAAAAAATAGGTGAGGTCCCTATGAATAGGTAGGAATATAGAAAGTGGAATTTAGCTAAGAGTAAGTAGGTGGTAATAAATCTCTATTATTTCTTAGCATAGTGACTATCAGTAGTTAAGGTGACCATCAATGATTATGCTAATTATTAGTGGTTGGGTGAGCATAGATAGTTGAAGATGACCATCAAAAGTCAAAGTAACTATCAATGGTTCTTATGGATTCTAAAAGTGTTAATAGAATATTATGATTTAGATTACATAAATGGGTCAGTAAGTGGTTTGGGATCTGGTTAAGGTCTAGGGGTTAGGAGATAATATGTAGAAAGGTTTGATTCAGGTAGGGAAGTCAAAAACCAAACAAATAAAACCTAAAATACAAAATATACCTAATTTGTTGCTTGATGGTAGATGGCTGATCCTAGATCAATTTTTGTAGAGTAACATTACTCTACCTCAAGATTAATTTTGGTAGAGGTTTGGGTCTCTATTGTAGTTGAATTTTTGGAAGACCTGATGGTTGATGGCTTGATCACCTATGTGCTAGAATGCTTGATTATCAATCCCCATTCACCTCCTACTCTCCTCCTTTTATAGGTAAAGAGAGATGGAGGTAGAAGGTTACATAGGAGGTTAGGATACTAATTTCAATGCATCGTGGTGTCTTATTAATGCATAAGGTGAAAATATTAAATTATGCCATATCAACTTGTACATAATTGGTGTTGTGTTTATTAAGATGGGGAAGGAACTTGATTATTGATGGTTAGGGTGACTATCGATGATCACTCTAACCATGAATGCTCGAGTTTCAAAGGTTAAGTGGGATAAAAGGGGTGGGTTTAGTTAGTTGTTCAAACTAACCATGGTTAGGTTTAGGTAGGGGTCAAAGGGTCAAATTGGTCCCAAAAGGGTCCAGGGGTATTTCAACATTTGGAACTATAGTGTGTAAAATTTTGGTGTCTACATTTTACCCCTTTTTATTATGAATTTTGTGTTAATAAGATATAAAACAAAAATGGATTATAGGTTGAAGGTTTGGTTGCCTTGAGTATTAGAGGAGGTGTTCCCCCTCAAACTGGGAGTCGATGAGGTAAAACCAAATTGAGTGGGGGTTTGATAAGTGGTTTATGGTGAGTCATGAGGTTGGTGACAATTTAAGTTGGGAATTTGAAACACAAACATGTGCAAAAAATGTGATTAAGATTCAATATCCAAGATCACACATAGACTAAGTTTCCATGGTTGGTAAAAAATAAGGTTGGTTCTAGAAGGATTGGTAATAGGGTAACTAGGCCACAGTGTTGGTCATAGTTAATCAATTTATTCCTATAAAGTCTCTTAGATAGTATTAGTTTTTTTGTGAGTATCCAAGGTAATAAGTGATCCATTGAAAAACACAAATGATCTGGTTGTGCACTAGGTGGTGCAAATTTGAATGTTCAACATGGTAAGGCTGGTTTAAATGTTCAACATGGTAAGGTTGGTCGGTGTAGTTAAAAGGAATAAGCAAGGTCATCATAAAATATGAAAAAAATTAGGTCAAAATGGCCAAAATCAAGGTGGATATACTCAAATTATTGGTTGGTTAGCGAGGGTATTCTTTGAAGGTTAGTTTTGGTTTGGTGGAGAAGGGTAATCTCTAAAAAGTGGCATGAATGTGTTGGTGCCAAAAAAATGAAAAGTGGGTTTCCTGACCATTGATGGTTAGGGGTCCCAAAATAAACCATCAATGATCACCTTGACCATAAAATATTATGGGAAACCCTAAAAGGTTAGAGGATAAAATGTGAAAAAGAGTTATCATTTTTACTTGTGACTTTTGCAACTTCTTGACTCCCGTGCGTACTAAGATCCTTAACATGTTGTGTGAGAGAGCTAATGAGGTGGTTGTAGATTGATGTGAGATTTGTGTTAAGTTGACCAAGCATGGGACTAAATATGTATGGAGGTTGGGGATGTGTTTGAGTGGTAGGAGCTAGGATTCTTCCTTGATGACAGTCGAGGAATGAGGTAGGGGTTACCTTAAATTGATAAGTTAGGCTAATTTGGTTATTTATTAGTTTGTTTATGATTTGAGGAGGGTTTGGGGGTTTCCCTAGTTTTTTAGGTTTTTTTTATTTAATAAAATTATCAAGTTAAAATTATAATTAGAAGGTATGTAAGTTAGGGATAGGGTAGAGAATAAAATTAGCTTTAGTAGTTATTAAAAAAGAGTGGTTTGGTGAGTTTTTAGGTAGATAGGGTTGGAGGTTTCACCACTGATGGTCATATATAGTGACCATAAATGGTCATACCCAATTTTTGGTGGTCATATTTGATCATTGATGACTGAAAATTGAAGGCCAAATGGCTAGCTAACCATCAGTGGTTGTAGTGACCATCAGTGGTCGACTAAAGGTTTAGTTGTGTTGGATAAAAGGTTAAGGAAATAGGTTAAGGGTAAGATTTTTTTTCATAAAATGGTTGAGGCTAAATTTTTTTAGCATTTTATAACGTGGGTTTTGGGTAGGATTAAAGATATGGTAATGTAGTTAAGATATAAAAAGTAAGTTTTTAGTAGGTAGGTGAAAATGAGGTAAAAATAGGGTGAAAGCCATGGTCTAAGTATTTAATAGAAAACTAGGTGTGTTGTCTAATGATTTTTGTAGGCATAAGATCAGATATAAATGTGAGATTAGGTATCTCATATACTTTTATAAATCCATTAGGGGATGAATAATGATGATTGGATACACATGGAGGAGCTTGACCTCAATGAGATGATACACTTCCAACACATGCCATGAGATGCAGTGATGATCATGGCCCTCATCGAGAGATAAGATCTAGCCATGAACACTTTCTCCTAGTAAAAAGTGAGATGACTATCCTACTAGAAGATGTACATAGGATTATATGGCTTCCATTTTAGGGGGAGCTGATATATCATATTAAGAGTGAGGAGAGAGATGATCATATGGAGCTCTTATATGATTAGGATCAAGCCTTAGCCAAGTGGCATGTTGAAGGCTTCAACTATAGGCCATTATTTTAGAGGACTAGATATGATCAAAGGTTGATGATGATGATGATGATGATGATGATGATGGATACCTCATTTTTTGCATTAGTAGATTTAAGTAGTGGGTGGTTTCCTTATCTACTGTTAGGTGTAATTGTGGAGATGTTGCTTGGTCAGATAATTTTTGGTTAGGCACCTATTTTGTTGGTTTAGATTTAAAAATAACTATGGGGGTTTAGATATCATCAAATATATGGGATTAGTGTGGGGTTTATGTTGCATTGATGGGCCTATGAACACATTCAAGTTCTAAGGCTAATGGGTCTATCATAGGAGGGTTACACCTAGATGGACTTCAGGGTGGGTTTCATGTGGTGGAGGAGTGATTATGCTCTCCTAAAATTTGTAGGAAGCATGAGGGATATTGATTGGTTTAGGGAGGTGTTCGAGGCCTTAGTGGTTAGGGAAGTGGTTTGGAGGTTGTATGTTAGCTTTTTGAGGTGGGTCCATTATACTCAGCATATTTTATCAATGTAGAACTAAATGTGGATTTTTGGGAGAAGAGAGGGTGAGATTATGCTCATCCCTATTGATAAAGTTTTTAGGTAGTTTAGGTTAGTAAAATGGATTATAGGTTTGTTCTTGAGGTATAGGCAGGAGGATGTCAAATTTTTGCTTCTAGTGCCATAGCTAATGGAGGTGATTCTTGATTTTGAGGAACTCCCTATCATAGCAAAGATCGATGATGCAAGTTTAGTTGATGGATACATGACATGGTATCAATCCATTTATATAGATACAAATTTTGGATGGGATGATGGGGGTAGGTAGCCCATGGATGTGGATCCAAATAGTGGGGGTCCATAGGTACAAGTACAGTGAGGTGGCCCTAATGGATAAGTAAGAATGGCACTAGATGTCATGTAGGCATAGATAATAGATTTACAAGGGAATATGGACACATTGTAGGGCTAAGTTAAAACATTATAGGGTTAGGTTGTCACTATGATAGGCAAGAGGGACTAGGACAAGATTTCACTAGGCTTAGTGACCTAGGAGAGGGACACTTTGAGATAGATAGGAGTAGTTATAACACCAATAGGGCCACTAGGTAATATCCCTATGGCATGATACTTGGCCATAATTGAGGAGTTAAATTATTATGAGGCCATAGTTCTAACATAGTATCCATAAAAGCCCCAATGGGGTGAGTATAGGGATAGCTTGGTAGGTGGTGTAGGTGTAGCGACTTTGGGTCTATGGGACACTTTAGTGGATGGATAGGTAGGAAACTCAGAGGGGTAGGAACTAGATGGTAGTAGTAACCTAGGGGCATATATATAATATATGCCCTTAGGTTACTACTACCATCTATTTCCTACCCCTCTGAGGTGCCTACCTATCCATCCACTAAAGTGGCCCATAGACCCAAAGTCGCTACACCTATACCACCTACCAATCTATCCCCACACACACACACACACACACACACACACACACACATCATGTCTCATCAACATCAAATAATATATGTATATGATTTCTCTCTATCAAAAAATATACATCTCATTGCATCAGTTCGTAAGCTAGTATCAAAATCATATTTATATTTATATATCTATGTATATACATATATATATATATAATATACATATATATATATAATATACATATATATATATAATATACATATATATATATATATATATAGAGATATATATATTTGTATATATATATATATATCTGTATATATATATATATATATATATATATATATCTTTATATATAAATATATATATATATATCTGTATATATATATATATATATATATATATATATAAAGATATATATATATATATATATATATATATATATATATATACATATACACAAATATATATATCTGTATATATAAATAAATATATATATATATATATTTATATATATATATATATACAGATATATATATATATATATACAGATATATATATATACACAAATATATATAGATATATATATATATATATATATATATATATATCTGTATATATATATATATCTATATATGTATATATATCTGTATATATATATATATTTGTATATATATATATATATATATATATATATCTGTGTGTGTGATTTTGATACTAGCCTATGAGCTGATGCAACGAGATGTATATTTTTTGATAGAGAGAAATCATATACATATATTATTTGATGTTGATGAGACATGATGTATATGATATGATGATATATAAATGTAATTTTATGGTCTATGGTTTATGGTTTTGGATGTTTATGATTATGGTTATACTTATGAGATGTAGACTCATTCACTGATATGATGATTTATGAAGTTGATTATCTTATTGTCTTTGGTCAAGATGAGAGGAATATCCTCCACCCACTTGGTGAGATATTTGATGGTAGTGATGATGGAGTGGTGTCACTATAAATAATGAGGATTGATTATTCCAATGAGATCTAGTCCTCATTGGGAGAAGGGATAAAATTCCTTAGATACTTAAAGGCCATAAAATAGTGCATGATGTAAACTGGTATGTTATTGACTTTTAACACACTTCTTCACATAATCATAATAGTCTTGGTTGAGAGTTGGCTAATAGTAGTCAAGGTGAAGGATATGTTTAGTGACAACTAAACCACTAAAGTGTCCCTCATAGATCCCATCATGTGTTTATTTGATAGCATGAGAAGCTTCATGGTTGTGTAGGCAATAGAAAAGGAAGCCATAAAAACCATGTTTGTAAAGCATTCCCCCTAGTATGGTATAATTAGAGGTACTCTAAACAAAGGGTCTTTGGGTATTCCTAGATACATTGGTAGGAATGATGCCAAAGTTGAGGTAGTTAATTTTTTTCTCTTACCAAATGTCCAATGGAGATTCTTCCAAATTAAAAATGATAAGGAGGTCAGATTGGATATAAGAGAGTGTGATAAAATGATGAATGGTGACAAAGAGCTTAGAATTAGAAATCTAAGATGGGATATGGGAAGAAAGTGAAGCCATCATATTCATGAACTTATTGGTAGATCATAAAACAAATGATCAAATGATGCTAAGAATTCATCTATTAGGTGTTTTTAAAAATTTAAGACATCATTCTTACATTATAATGATCAAATGATGCTAAAAATACATCTATTACGTGTTTTTACATTTTTAAGACATCATTCTTACATTGTTAGGATCCATTGACTTGGTTGACCACAAGCTAGGAATCTCCAAAGACACTAATCATCTTAACTTCCAAGGCTAGAGAAGTTTGAAGACCTATTACTAGGGCTTCATACTTAGCCATATTGATAATACACTTAAAGTTTGGTTTGAAAGAGAGAGGAAGAGGTTTTTCATCGAGGGAATAAATATAACACCCCCATTGTGCTAGAACTTTGAGCCATCAAAGAACATGGTGATTTTTTAGGTGATGCCCTCTTGAGAAAGAGTCACGATGGACTCATCCAAAAACACAATAAAAATTGGTTGGTTATCTAGAAAAGGATCTTTAGTTAATTGATCAACAACGACCTACCCTTTAATTAACTTTCACTAGATGAACTCAAGGTCAAAGTCAACTAGGAACATGAGCCACTTAACCATACAATAGTTTTGGTATGGTTTAGAGTGCATGTATTTGAGTGGGTAAATATGGGTGATGACAAATGTTTTATGATTGAGGAGGTAATGAAATAGTTTGGAAGCCACAAATACTAAGGTGAGGTAAGTTTCTTGGTTTGGGTGTACTAAGTCTCATACTCTATAAGTTTTAGAATTATATAGTAGACAACTTACTCTTTATTTTGTTCATCATGGTGAGCAAGCATTACCCCTAAGGAATGGTTAGTGGCAGAGATATAAAGGTAGAAGGGTTGGTCCTATTTGGGAGAGGTAAGAATAGGTGGAGAAAGGAAGTACTCTTTGAGTGCATCAAAGGTTTGTTTGCAGTCCTTAATACACTTAAAAGATGTATCTTTTTTGAGAAGATGAAAGGGTTGACAGCTATCTAATAATTGAGAGATGAAGAAATGAATGAGTTGAATCTTTCCCTACAAGTTGTGGAGTTGATTTAAGTGGGTTGGAGGTAGCATGCCAAGGATTTCTCCAACTTTGGTAGGGTTTACTTTGATTTGTTTAAGAGATATTATAAAGCCAAAAATATTTATGGATAAGACCCCCATTACCTTTTGATTCGCCCTTATTCAAATTTTCATGAATTTTGCCATAAAAGAAGTTTACCTGCTTATCACCTTTTGTGTGTTATTTTTTTATAAAAAAAGAATTAAACCTTTGAATTTGAACCTTTCTCAGAGTTCAAGAGTTCAAAAAGTTCAATGGTTCAATAGGTTTAATGGTTCAAAGTTTCTCAAAGTGAACTGTTTTTCCTTTTGTGTATTTCAATTATGACTTTGAACCTTTCGATTGAACTTGAACCCTTTTTTAGAGTTCAAAAAAATTCAAAGATTTAAAATTTCAATACTAAATGTTTTGTAAAGAGCCATGCTCACTTAGTTCCCTTGTATAAATTAATTTATTATTGAACCTACCATTTGAACCTATCACTTAAACCTAACGTTTGAACCTACATAATAGAGTTCAAAAGCTCAACGGTTTAATGTTTCAAAGTTAAACGTTTTTGAAAAGATTATATGACTATTGGTCAATCTATGTAGTTCATCTTGTATCATTGAACCCTAAAGTTGAACCACATTTTCAAAATTTCAATGGTTCAATGGTTCAATGTCTATGCTCTCAACTCACCCCGAGGCTTTCTCTAAGTTAAAATTAGTGGGAGATTTAGAGGGGAATATATCCAAAAATCATTATAAAGTGGAAAATTTTGAATTTTCAAGAGGTTGTAGATAATCATTACTCATCAAAATCATGCATGAAAATGCTTGACATTAATGCATATGTTAGAGTGCATGTCTTATCAAACATGTTTAGCATGTATTGTTTTGGTTTAATTATTTGATCTAGTTAATATCTAGATCAAGAGAGAATAATTTAAATTTAGCAAACAAGGATACTAGGCGATACAAAGGAAAACAACACAGGTGGTATAAGATATTTGTTGCTCAAATTTGTAGTGATTTTAGATAAATTTAAGGTGATTTTTACTCTTACTATAAGCTATTTCCATTACTTGGTTGGAAAGAATAATTCTTTTGAGTTTACGATATTATTTAAGAAGTTCAAAACTTTTTATTTTCATTATATCCTCCAACCTGTAGCCATGAAATCTACATGTCTCAATTATGAGCATGGTCCTGGTCTCATATGTTCTCTTCCTAAAATTGGGGACACCTCTCTAGTCCAATATGACTTGGAAGATTTTAAGGAAAGGGATTGAAATCTTGTGTCAAATCTTATGATGTAGAAGATATTAGAAATTGGTTTGGTTAAAGTTGCAACCTTTCCCATGGCTATATAATAACCTAAATTATTTCTTGAATGCATTAATAAATATGAACCTTAGAGCAGGTGCATTAGGGCTATAGATTGTAATGTTTTACTACATATCAATAGACAAACCCTAATGTCTGTGATGAGAATTCCTCCCAAGGAACCATATTTTGACCTCAATATTACTTCTTCCTATGGTTATTTTTCATTAAAGAAAGCAATTTACAAAAGTGTGATTACAAGGAATTGGCTTTTGAAATTCCAAAAAGGAGGTTCAAGACTACCCAGACCATTAACAAGAAATCACATGATTCCAAAAGTACAAGATATTATAGTATTACTACACAAGCTAAAGGGTAATGCTCATGCATATTATTGGGAAGACTGAATGTATTTTTTTATATAGTTAATCCTCTAAGGAGAGTATTATTTGGGTTGGGAAGAAATTGTAGCTGAATGTTTGCATCTGGGTTTAAGTAATTGTTTGGGAAATAAAGAGTTTTATATGTCTTCATACCTCTTCTATTTCCTAGCATCTACAAGATAATGGGTAGGATTATCTCATGCACCCTTGGTTGAAGACAAAAATTTATGATAATTACTCATAGTTACAAATGCATAATTTTTATGAGAATTATAGGAGGGTTAATGATGTTTTTACTAGGAAAATGACTTTTGAATTATCAAACAACATCAATAAAAGGTTGTCTGATGAAGCTATGCATGTGATCAACATTCATGGTAGTTTCTTCATTCAATTTTCCATGTTCACTTATATTAGAGTTGAGGGTCTTGACAGTGAACCTTTGAGGTTACCTAGGTGTGTTTTTGATTGATTTGTGTTAATAAAAGTCTGCAAACAATTAAGACATGTAGATAAAAAGTTCCTAATGAAAAAGAGATATGGTATATCTTTTCCTATCAAACTTGTATGTTATTCATGCAAGTCAACATCTGATGCTTTGCATTTGAAAGTGGATATTCAAAAATTTAATTTTTAGTTCATCACGACTAGATCCCAATTTGATAACAAAGGTTTTATCAGGGATAATTTGGATCTTAGAACAAGGTTTTCACATATTCCCTAGTTGGAGGATTATTAGGAGGATTGTTTAGATGAATTTGAAGTTAGAAGGAGACTATGGTCCAGGTTATTTTTAAGACAAATAATTACTCTAAATTTTAAAATGGACATTTATATAATCTTTGATAATGAAGAACAAGTGACTGATCTACAATTCAAATAGATAAAACTATCACCTAGTCTAGAAATTGACTAGGAAAAAAATGAAGAAGATAAAATTGAGGTTAAGACCCTCCTAGTGATAAGAAGAACTGAGAAATGATTGAGAAATAAAAAATTGAGGGGAGCTCAAAACATAGCTTCCCAATAATGTACATCAATAATTGAATCACCATCCCCAATAATCTTTTCTAACTAGCTTATTGCTATATACGATGCAAGTACTTCCAAGTCAAAAATTGGAAGGGATCCTATCATCAAAGACTGTGAGAAGGCTCTTATAACTAATTTGCCTCCTCGTGCCACCAGATCAAGGACCCAAAGCAAGAGAAAGAGTTATATTTTTGAAAGAGTAATTATGGATTTGAATTTTGAAGAAGATTTAGGAGAAGCCAAAGGTGATAAAGAATCTAATTCACCAATGGTAGAAGAGGTTAGTATAGATGAATAGATAGTGATTCCTTCTAATTCTGCTAAACTGATGATTATTTCAAATGTACCTTATGATCAACCATATACTGATAAAGAAGTCTCAGCCTCTACACCCAAGTGGTTAGAAAACTCAATCAACAATAAAAGGAAAATAGTACCATTTTATTTTCCCTTGGAGGATATGGTGAGTAATTATTTAGGGAAAAATCCTAAATCTAAAAAGTTTAAAACAACATCTAGGGTAGACTTCGGCCCTAATACAGGGAATTGGAATGCAAAAATAGCCTAGCCAAGAACCAATGAGGAAGTTCAAGATCCTATAGTTAAGGATTTTCCAATTGAAAAAATAGATCTTGGGACTGCATCACATGCCATAGATGTGCATCACCTCAAAGCATCCACCAAAAGGATAGTCAGGAGAACTTGGAAGGATGAAGAAGATAAAAGGGAGTTAAAATAGATTGTGTAGTTAATGGCAGAGTACATCGACACCATTCATAGTCTAGATCCACAACCAATTTCCCCTATCTTTTAACCCAAAATCACCTATCAATCAAAGGATGTTAGACCAAATACACAGAAGCAAAACCGTTACCAGGGTATTGATAATTGGTTGGATAACATAATCTAGAAAGGTATGGAATACATTCATAAATTGAAGAATGTATATGATCTAACCATAATTAATATTGAAGATTTAAAGACTCAAAAACTCTTTATGGATAAAATATGAAGGAAAAATGGATGAGTGTGATGAAATAGACTGATGAGGCACAAAAGTATGGAATAACAAAGTTTTTATTAGAAAAGAATTTGATAGGACTGGATGAAGATGTATTATATGTAAGTAAGAAAAAATTGAATGGAGGAATTCAGTATCCTAACAAGGGTGAATCAAAATCATAAAAATGATCAAGGAAATAACTGAATTCATTCAGTTATTACAACATAATATATAGAGTATTGATGCCAAATACATAAATGATGATGGAAAACTAGAAAAAGACATCAATATTGTGATTCAATCCTTTAAGGAAAAGATCAACATCGTTAAAGAAAGTGACAATTTATTAACTAAAAATTTCTCTTAGATTTCAAAGGGAGAGTCACTTATTTGTCATTGCATTAACATACTCCCAGAACAAATAGAGAAGATGGGAAAATTTTAGAGGGAATAAAACATCTAGAAGGTAAGAATAAAGCACGTTAGTATTCCCAATCTCTCAAAAATCCAAGAGTTTGTTACAGCATTTCAAGAGTGGAAATCTCAACATGTATATCCAATTGAATGCAAAAGATCTAGAGATCCTAATCTATCACTTAAGTAATTATTTTACTTACATAGTTTCTTTTATTCAATTATTTAATTACTTTTCTATTCAAAACTTGATCTTTAAGTGAATTTATAAAAAAAAACTAAATCCCATATGGGTCAGCGTTAATTTAACTCTGGTTTAGTTTGAAAGAATGGTTAATTAGGGTAGTTATAAATATTTTTAGTTGTAAAAGGGAGATGAAAAAAAGGAAAAGGAGTTAATAAATTTTAGAACTAGATCACTGTTATTGACAATATATGTGATGTTTGTCTGAAACATTTTTCATCTGTGAAAGAAAAGGAGAATCAATTGCTGCATACTTAGAGCTATGTGTTTGCGTATTTGGAATTAGGTTTTCTATGTGAAATCTTATTTCATATAGTAATTATTCTTCCATTAGACAATTCATTATATGTGTTTTATCCTTTACTGGTTCAACAATATATATGTTTATCTATTTGATTTTTATTGAAAATAAAATCTATGTATTCTATTATCCATTGCTATTATAAAATCTCGCATTCATAACATGATGATGGGTGGATGTTAGTCACCTTTAAAACACTTTATAGTTAAAAGTCCATTTGAATATTTGAACTCATTAAAAATCTTAAAGGGAGCTGTACCTTAATTCAGAGGGAAACTAGTCTTAATAGTTCACCCATTTATTGTTTAACTTATTTGTTCTTGAAAGAAGAAGTGTATGGAGTCAAAATAATACATTTTTAGATAAGGATAAATCTGTTAGACAACAACCCTAAAAACACATTTTTTGGGGTTGAGTCAGACATGGAAATGGATTAGGTACTTGAAGATAATTTTGAGAACTTAAAGATGATCCTTGCAATATTTGGATTTCCCAAGGCGGTCATCTACATAGTCTTCTATGATTTATGGATGATATTATAGAAGATTTAGGTCATCACACACTAGTAGGTTGCCTCAACATTATTTAGACCAAATGGAATGATCCTATAATAAAATTTTCCCCATGGGTGATGAAGGAAGACTTATGCTAATCCTCAGGGGTAATAAAGATCTGATTATATCTTGATAAACCATCCATGAGAGATAACATCTCATGGTTGGTTGTAAGATCAATAAGTTGGTCTATGTTAGGTAAAGGGAAGTCATCCTTTAGATAAGCAAGGTTGAGGTCAAAAAATTCAATACAAAGGCAAAGTCCCCATGTGGGTTTTACAATGGGAATGATGTTGACAACCCATTGGGGATAGTCAATGGGTTGAATGAAATTGACAAATAAGAGGTGTTAAATCTCTTTTTTAACTAGAAGGGTGATACGAGGGTGCAAATTGTAAAGCTTTTGCCTAATAATGTTAGCATCAAAATAAATGATGATGTTGTGGTGGGATATGGAAGGATCAATTCCTAACATTTCTTGATAGGACCAATCAAATTCTATGATTTAGTCATGAAGGAAGAAAGGGTAATCTTGTTGCTCTAAAGAATCTAAAGATTGACCAATATTCATAATGTAAGGGTTATCCTGAGTACCTAAGTTGACATCGATAGTGGATTCATTAAACATGGTTTGGTTCTCAAGAATAAGGGATTTGTGGATAGAAGAATCCCCCATACCAAGATAAGTGAGAATGGAATCATCATCTTGATGTTGGATGGTGTGGATGGTAAGAAAATCATTTTCTACCATTTTAGGATGAATCAAAGGAAAGGTTTCAATTTGGCTACCCTTTTGATAGGTTAGGGGCCCCAAAATAATGGTATTGACTAAAAAAAAGTTAGGAGGGATGGTTTCAAAATCCTTAGGATTTGAAAGAGATGGGGTTGGTGAGGATGGAATGTCCTCCTAAATGGTGGTGATGAGTTTGGGTGAATTGGTGGGTTTTTCTAGTGGTACAAACATAAGGCCAAATAGCTCACGAGGTTTCTAGGTTTTGATCAAAGTTAACTCATAGGGACCATGTTCATAGTGTCCAAGGATGAATCTTTTCAAGGCACACTTGTAAAGGTACAATTTGGAAAATTCTAATTTGTCCAAATAGGAGAAATCAAAAGAAAATAGTCAAATAAAAGAGGTGGTGGAGGAAGCAAGAAGTAGATGATCAAGTCACCCATAGATGAAATTGGTCTAGTAGTTAGGAGGTTGAAAAGGAATTATGGTTCTAATATTAGGATCATAAATAGGATCATGGTCAAGGTTCCCATACTATTGAGGAGTAGGGAAGGCATCTAAGTTTAAATGATGATACTCTCCTAGTGAGAGATGTTAGAATGTGGGTTATGAGGGGTCTTCTATGGGGATTTTAGAAGAAGGGATATGAGCTAGTTGAAGCTTCATTAATGATAAGGGTTAATTTGTTGTTAGTTGGTGGTGAGATGAATGAGTGAGGAAGAAGAACATCATCAGGTCGATATGTCATGTTTCAAGATATAAAAGGACTAGGGTTAGCTTGTATGGTGACTACCTAACCCTCATTTTCAAACTTGACACATCAATGTAGGGTGGATAGGACACAATTGATGGAGTAGATCTAAGGGCATCTAAGTAAGATGTTTTATTTGAACTTGCCTTATATAATGTAGAAGGGATTTGGAAACATGCAAGGTCCCAATCAAATATTAAGGAAAGTTGTTCCCAAGGTTATGGCCATAGTATCATTAAAGGAATAGAGGACTACTAAGGTTTTTGACATGATATTATTTTTAGCTAGAGTTTGTCATAAGCATAATAAAATATAATTTTAATAATATTTCCTCCATAAATCATCACCCTTTTAATGTGGGTTTGATTGATTTATGTAGTGATGAAAGGGGAGGATTGGGATATTTAGGATAAACAAAAGGTATTTCTAAATCCTTGAATGTGAAAAGGGTAGAAAGCCAAAGAGTTTTGACAAAGTTGTAAAATGTTGAGGGTCTTTGAGATAGACTTCTATAGATTGTATATCCTCTATCAGTGCTTGGTGGTGATAGGGTGAGGTGTTGATCAATTCATAGAGGCTCATCTTCATTGGTGTTTGGTGAAGTTGTTTTAAAACTACTCACTAGATAGATTTAGAAAGGATAGAGGTAGGGGCACCCAAAATGAATATTTTGTGTTTTGGTGAAGGTGAAGGTGTTTGAGTTTGGTTGAAAGGTTGAGGGGTGGAAGGATATGTCCATGGAATAGACACTTTTTCCTTTCTCTTATCATTTTCTTGGGCCCAAGATCAGGTAACCATATTGATAATGTGGATGAGGGGAAGAGTTGGGCTAGAAGGTACTTTAGTTCCTCACTCTTGGGTGAGAGTGTAGGAGTAGGTAAGTGTTGGATAGGTTTTCTTGGTGGATGGGTTGATAATGGGCTTAAGAGAGGTTCATATAAAAATAGATTATCCTCATCCCATAAGCTATGGACAAGTGCTTAGAGAGATTTGTAGTTTTCCTTCTCATGTTTAGGTGTCCTATGGTATGAGAAAATTAAACTATCATTGAACCAAGATGGTTTAGGACTCGATGGGTCAAAGTTTTTTATGGGTGGTAGGCTTAAGGAATGATTTTATAAAAACCTTTGTAAAATGGTCGAATAATATTTAAGAAAAGGTTCTATAGGTGATGGGCTTTTGGTTTTAGGTGTGGGAGCCTTCTTAGAAGTAGGGTTCACCATGGAAGTTGTGGGTTGTAGAAGGGTTTGATTTGGGTTGTTTGGTATTAGATGGTTTTGAGGTGGAAGCTTTAAAGGTGAAATATTTGGAAGTTGATGATTGAGATGATGAAGGTTTGGAGATAGGTGAGAAGGTAGAGGTAGATAATTTGGATAAAATCATGGGGAGTTTGATGTTTTGGAGGGATTAGGTAAAGGTAGGATAAAATGAAGAAATTTTATTTGGGTAGTTTTGGGAGGTTTCACCTTCTTGGTAGAAGGATGAGATCCTAGGATGGAAGAAGGATGGGGTCCCAAAATGGAAGGTAAGAGAGACGGGGGTGGTACAAATCTAGTTTTAGGTGGGATTTTGGGTGGTTCCACCTTCTTGGTTGGTTTTGTTAACATTTTATTTAGTGGAATATATGGGGTTAATTCCAAATTCAAATATGCATGGATGAGGCTCAGAGGAAGAAATATCCCTAGGTTCTTGATAGGTTTGATTATAGAGGTGTAAGGTGATTTGATAATTTTGGATGGAGATGGTTTGGATGGTTCTTCCATGGTTTTAGAAGGAGAGGTGTTTGATGAGGGGATTGAGGTGATGATAGGTTTAATGGTAGATGAAAGTGAAGTTAAAGGTTCATTATTATTTTGATAGGGGAACCCAATATGGTGTTAAAATGTGGCTTGATCCAAATTGGGTTGAGAGGAGACTTCTAGGTTTTGGATTAATCTAGAGAAGGGTTTATAAATTGGTTTGGTTCCTTGGGCATTATATTCAAATATTAGGCCCATAGGTTGAGGTGAGGGAGTGGTTTCTTTTCCCTTGTCCATGATGAAAGGTTCCAAGATTCAAGAAGATGTTTCCTCCATGGAGGGAGTAGATAAAGTGATCTCTCCTTGTGGAATGGTTTCCAAAGAGGGAGTAGTTGATTCTATGATGGGGGAGTAAGTTATGATGGAAATGGTTACCTCATTTGGTATTTATATCAAAGGTTAAGTAGGTAAGTCTGTTATCTCATCTAGTGAATAAAAAGAGGTGTTTGATTCTTTTGTTTAGGTATCTAAAGGAATGGAGGGTGATTTTATCACTTCAATAGGTGGAGTGTAGGAAAAGGTGGTTGAGGCAATGGTTTCCTCAATGATAGATTCATTGATCTTATAGACCTCATGAGTGTGAGAGGATTTGGGTTTGCTATCATCATGTTTGGTAGAAGGAGCATGATTGGGTAAAGGTTATCAAAAGATGGCAAGTGACTAATTTGGGGGTGCATTGGGATTATCTAATGCAAGTTCTCCTTTATCAATCAAGTTTTGCATAATGGTTTTGAAGGTGTTACACCTATTAATGTTATGTCCAATGACATGGTGGAAAGCACATAGATCATTCTCATTGTACCAATTGGGTATAGGATGAGAAGCATCAAATTGTAGATGAGGTTTGATAGGGGAAGGTATATGATGTTGGATTTGAAAAACTTGTACAAAACTAAAGCATATGACTCCCCTAGTGGAGTGTATTATTTTGGAGTAGCCCATTTTTGATTTCAAGTTTGTTGATTGGAAGAGTTATAGGGATTGGTTTGGTTGGGCTGGTTGATGACCAAAGGTGGGGTTATTTTGAGGACAAATATGTTTGTATCTTCCTTTGGTTTGTTATTGGGTTACTTAGATTATTTAGTGCTTTTAGATATGTAATGGTCATTAGATTTGAAGATATAGTTTTATTTCTTAGTTTCAACTTCCCCTCATTGATGGGTCTAATTTCTAGTATGCATGCCATGCTAAAATCCTCATCAAAGGCTCTAAAAGTTTGAACTTATAGAGTGGGGGCATGTGTTTAAAAAAATCTAGAGAAAAACTTCAATCAACTCGGGTTGGGGCAAAGAGAAAGAGAACTGGTTAATAAGACCTCTCCATTGAGATATAAAATTAGCAATTGATTCATCATCAAACTTCCTAATGGAGTAGAGGTCAATGATGAATACCTTCTTAGATATATTAATTGAAAAGTGGTCTAAAAAGGTTTAGGCAAGTTGGGAAAAGGAAAAGATGGAGTTCTAGGTAGGAGAAATATACCAATCTAATACTGGTCTAGATAAAGCCATAGGAAAGGTGCAAAGGAGAAGATCATCATTGTAGGTAATCAAGTATCAAGAATGCCGAAACACTCTTAAGTGTTTTTGGGGGTCCTCCTTCCATTGAAACTTAGAAATTTTGGGTAATTCTTATTGAGGAGGGTGAGGTTGGATAGGGATGGATGGGTGATTAGGTTCATTACATATTTGGCTATAAGATAAGAGGTTGTGAGCCCTAGAGATAGATGACTCTAGGTTGGTCATTTTATCCATTGAAATTTTGAAAAAAATTGTTTGGGGTGGAGTAGTTCCATAGTTATATGGTAAATTTTGCTGAGGTTGAGTGGATGTAATATATGGATAAATGGTATAAGGTTGAGAGGATGCCACATGTTGGCATGTGGTCATTGAGGGCTGGAATAATGCCACACAAGTGTTAATGGGAACAGACATTTAGGTAGAAGATGGGGCTATGTACCCTTGTGGGTTAAGAATATAGCATGGGTAGGGTGTCATAGGTATTGGTTGAGTTGATGTGGGCTGTTTTTGAGGTATGATTGAATTGGTAGATTGGGTAATATTTATGGATTGGGTTGGAGGTGTGGTTTGGTTATTTGGTTGGGGGTGAGTGGTAACCTTGCTAATAATAGGTGGAAGGGTAGAAGGTATAAAAATTACCACACTTTGAAGTGGGGTGGATATTGGTAGGTTGGTAGTGATAAGGGGAATGGTGTTAGTATGAGTATAAGATATCCCGATGGTGGATGGAGTAAGGGTAACTAAGAGTAAGGTTTCCCCTATGTTAGAGGAGTTTTTGGTTGGTGTAGGGGTGTTTGGTTATTGTTTGGGTGGTTTTATTGAGTTTGGGTGGGGGTAATAGGTGGATTATTAGTGGAAGAAGAGGCTTGAGTGGTCATAGGTTGGGTAGAGGTAGTGGTAACCATAAGATGGGGAGACATCCCATAAGGTGGATCACTAGGAGGAACTAAAGTAGTGGGGGTGTGGTGAGACAAGGTGTTGAGGTAATGTTAGAGGGCCACAAGGGTATTATCAAGGAAGGTGGTGAAATATGCATCACCTTGGGTAACTATATAGGGAATCATAGTGGGGTATAAGGATGAGGATAACCCTCAACATCTAAGGTATAATCCATGCAAGAAGAAGAAGAAGAGGAAGGTGGATCTTGGTTGGTTTCATTTCTGAACTATTGTATAGTAAAAACTATATGAGAAATAGAGAGGAATAAAGGAAAGATCACACGTCAAACACAAATAAAACAAAAGAAAAATATCTCAAATCAATCAAACATACTCTAGACTGTGTTTAAACTCTTAGGATATTTTTAATCTCACTTTTGGATTATGACTTAGTTAGAAAGTGTGAAAAAGAAGTTGGTTTGTAGAAAATGTACTCGAAAGAAGTCTATGGTTGGTTTCAAGTGTTTAAGACTCTTAAAAGGATATGTATTGGAAATCAATATGTGGCTTGGTATTGGGGTATACCCACTCACTTCACACACTGTAGTGATAAGGGTATAAGGTGCTTAGCTAGTATATACCAATCTATAGAATTTAGACTCAACTATAGAGATGAGTTTTGGTTCTCTTCTGGGTAATGACCTCCAAGTAAGATAGCCAAAGGGTGAAGGTGATATGCTAGGAGATGAAACCCTAGTTAGGCATTATGTCAATTTTTTTTATGTTTAATTAATTTTAGTGGTTTGGTATAGTGTGTGATAAATAAGTGAAGCTACGATTGATTAATTTTATTTTAATTTAACTAAATGAGATAAACATGTAAGCAATAAATGTATGAAAGGTTTATTTTATACCCAAAATAAATTTTTATTTATTTATACCATCATAAAATAAGGAATAAAAGGGAACCTAGATGCTACTAGGTTCCACCTAGCATGCCAGAATGTTTCTCTCAATTTTAGCTTATTTTTATTTAAATAAGTAAGAAAATAGTAATAAAGGTGTGGTATAAGAACCTATTTATTTATGTGCATATGATCCATATTATTGTGAAGATCTCCTCTTTATCTTGGTAATAATGACATATAGATAATAAATCACTCATGCAAAGGGGTTTTTAGATGGGTAGCTAGATCTATGAAGCATGAAATTATTAGGAGGCTGTCAATCCACACTCTTAAAATAGTTAAGTTGGAAGAAATAAATATAAGATACTTACATCAAATGACAAAAAACATTGAAAGGAAATTCAATAAGAAATAAAATCTTGATAAACGAAATAGACTAATTATAGCAAATAGTGTGTCAATGATAATGCTAAATAGGTCAGGTTGGGTTCAAAAAATAGGTGAGGTCTCTATGAATAGGCATGAACATATAAAGTGGAATTTGGTTGAGGGTAATTAGGTGGAAATAACTTATTATTTCTTACCATAGTGACCATCGGTAGTCAGGATCATCATTGGTGATTATGTTTATCATTAGTGGTTTGGTGACTGTAAGTGTTTAAAGGTGGCGATTGATGGTCAAGGGGACTATCAATGGTTTTTGTGGATTCTAAAGGTGTTAAAAAAGAGTATGATTCATATTATATAAAGGGTTTAGTAAGTGTTTTAGGATTTGGTTAAGGTCTAGGGGTTAGGAGATAAGAGGCACAAAATATCTAATTCAGGTAGGTTAGTTAAAAATGAAACAAATAATACCTAAAATACAAAATGTACCTAATTTGTTGCTTGATGGTGGATGGTTAATCTTGGATAAATTTTGGTAGACTAATGGTACTTTTACTCAAGAGAAATTTTGTCATAGGTTTGGGTCTCTATTTTTGTTTCTAAATTATTGGAAGGAAGACCTACTAGTTGATGGATTGATCACCTACGTGCTAGAATGCTTGATTATTGATCCCCATTCACCTCTTACTCCCCTCTTTTTATAGCCAAAGAGAGATGGAGGTATAAGCTTTCATAGGAGGTTAGGCTACTGATTTTGATGCATCATGATGTGTTAGTAATGGGTAAGGAAAACATATTAAATTGTGTCATGTTAGCTTGTACATAGCTGGTGTTATGTTTGTTGAGATGGAAAAGGGACCTAATTGTCAATGGTTAGGGTCACCATCGATGATCACTATAACCATTGACAATTGAGTGTCAAAGGTTAAGTGGGGTAAAATGGGTGGGTTTGGTTAGTTGGTCAAATTGACATGGTTAAGTTCAATTATGGGTCAATGGGTCAAATTTATCCCAAGGAGGTCGAAGGGTGTTCTGACATTTGGAACTATAGTGTGCAGAATTTTGGTGTCTACAGTGTGAGTGAAAGAAGGGTGATTATGACTATAAGCAGTGATAACTCATGTCCAAAATAATATTAGTGATAAGGGACATAATAAATGAATTTTTATGAATATTTCTAACCCCCACTTCATAGTTAAATCATATCATCTATGCCTAGTATGATGTGAAGCACTCATGGAAGGCCAAATGATGAAGGTAGTTTTTAAACATGTGGTTAAAGAGTCATGTGATAAAATTGATGAGTTTCATGGCTTGGATGGACATTTGTCCAAGTAGACCTTACACAGTCTATCTCATAATTCATTTCCCTAAAAATGTAACTCCTTATCCTAGCTTTACAAGTGGCTTTATGACTCTTTAAATTCTTTATCTTCTCTCCTTTCTCAAATTCTATAAGTATTAGCCATGTTGGATCTTATCTAATAATTATAATCAATGTATGGTGAATCCATAATCATTTTATTTTTTACTTTGAATTTTAACAATAAATGCAATCTAGTTTTCAATTCATTAATATTTTGTATAAGTGTGTGAAGTGATGAATGGTGAGGTTTAGTGATAAGTTTTATCCTTACTTCTCCTTATCCTTTCATGTTTGAAAAAGAGTTATCCTTATAATAAGTCATATAGAGTGTAGTTAGTGTGTTTGTCTCCCTTAAAGTGTGAAAGTGTCTTTGGATTCGACAATCTGATCCCTACTCTACTTGCCTTGAGTTGTATTATGTATATCACCTCTATGTTGAAACACTTATGTTAGAACATCTTAGGACTTGAAGCTAGTCTATAGGTCTTGCTTCTTAGTGAAAGAAGTATTATATCATAGTGGATATATTCATGGTGTATCACCTCCATAGATTATATTTATTTAATGCATACTTTTATCCTTTTTCCCACAAAAAATAAATTAGTATAGATGATAAACACTTCAAGTTAAACTCAGGGAGCTAGCCCTTAAACCTAGAGGTCTACTTCTACTATAGGTAAAACCACATACTTAGATGCATTACAATGTTCCCAAATCTTAGAGTAGACTTGAAAAACCTCTTATAGGGTAAAATAGTTATGGCATGCCCTGTGGGATCCATTGTACTCAATATAACTTGGCAAGGTGAATGTTGGTCTTGACAACATCAACTACATATTGGTGTGGTACTCAAAATTTGGTTACTCCATTCAAGGTAAAATCTAGTTTTAGTCCTTTATTTTGTCATATATTTTCTCTCATACTTCATGGTCCTTACTAGGTCATATTCTAGTATAGTGTTCAATCCTATCAATATACCTATTTAGCCTAAACTTCCTCTTGAAGTTCAATAGCCTCTTCCTATTCTACCTTTTGAATAGTAAGATGAATTTTCTATACAAGAGGATCAAGAGAGTGAAGAATAGCTTGAAGAAAAATTGGATAGGAAACATGCCTTCCCTAAATTTAATACTAAAAATCTATTCCATCTGATGCATATGATGCCATTCCCCCTAATGCTATAAAGAGAGTGCCTACATTCAATAGTGAAGGTCATGTCACACCTAGTGAACACATCAAGGATATCTCCAATTTTTTTAGTTTCCACAATGTCACCGAGGAAAATATTTGCATTAGAATCCTTGCCATGTCACTTAGAGGGAATGTAATTTATTGGTACAAGACTTTTCTAGGTGGTTACATCATAATATGGGATGATTTTGGAGTGTTGCTAACTTCAAGATTTAAACACGAGAGTGACCAAACTTCACTCATACATCAGCTCAATGTGATCCAAAGATCCCCAAATAAAATAATATATGACTTCAATGAGAGATTCCAAAATACTTGGCATAGGTTGCCTCCTCCCATGAGACCATATGATATCTTTTTCTTTCTTGCATACTTGAGATCCATTGGTATTGATATTACCATCATGCTATAATCCATGGGTGGTTTCACTCTTATTAAAGCATATGAAATTGACATTAGAGATATGAATGGCCTCATTTAAGCAATAAATATATCTCCTAAAGTGTCTATGCCTTTGCTACCTAATGTTCCTGCTACTCCTCTAAACATTGCTCAAATTCCTAATACTAATGAAAATCTAAAGTCTTCTCCTAATAAGGTAGAAGATGCCACTTATTGATAATCAAGGTCTAATTTATTTGAGAAAATATGCCAAACCTTAAAGAATAAAAAAAGGCAAGATAATATACAACAAGCTATTCATCAAAATCATTATCCCTATCAACAACAATATGGTCAACAATATTTGAAATAAAGATGTCAAGGGTAGCCTAACTTTAGTAGGCTTACTTATGTGTACAATCCCAATTCTACATCCAACACAAGAGAAATGGTAGTGGTACATATAAACTTGGTGAAATGAAAAGAGTGGAAACAAGGTCAATTTATGGATTATAATGAAGGAGGATAACAAGCTCTAGTTTCTCAAGGCTCTACTATTAGTTGAATATGAAGTCATGATGCAAGCAAGTGAAGGTTGGCAGCCTCAAGGAGAAAGCTTCACCAAATTCATAGTTTAGGACACTTTTATGCTCAATCAAGGAAATTATATTATAGAAAACACTAGATATAAGAGGAATTATTTAAGAGGAGATGGTAATGTGCCTATAAGTTCATCTAATATTCCTACAAGGTAGTAAGGCATGGATGCAAACATGACAGTCCCTAACACTCCTTTACCTCCTCTAAATTAGAATGTGGTAAGGTATACTCAATGTGATTTTATTTTTAAATTTATAAACACTTACTTGCCTCCAATGACTCAATAGAAGGTAATCATTTCTACTCTAAAGAAAGTGGATTCATTGATTAATGCCAAGGCATCCATTTCCCTTTGGGATGTCCTTTATATGCCTGGCCAAAAGGAGCTTTTATAAAAATAGTTATCCACTATCCCTACTATTCCTCCATATTCAAGTCAAATTCATGGTCATGTTCCTCTTACTAATTCTCCTAACAATATTTTTGAGCCATCTATTAAAGCTAAGAAGGCTCAATAATTTTACCTCAATATTATTTTGGGTGACAAACTAGTTCACAATTGCAAGTTGATAGTCGTGCCTCTATATTAGTCATGCCCAAAGTTAAAGATTATATGTTGGGCCTAAAATATGAAATAAATATTAAAGGAGTGATTAATTTGGATGGTATACATGCTAATAAAATAGGGTTGATTCAAAGTGTTGAATGTTTTTCTCCATGACTATCATAGTTCCCTATCCTCCAAGGCTTTGTTATTGTGGACTTGCCTACTCATTTTGCAATTTACCTTTTAAGATATTTTATAGCCAATATAGGTGGCCACCTCTTATATGAATAGTATATATTTTACTTTAGGACAAGATATGGAACTAAGGTGACCATAAGAATTCAACCACTTGCAAGGTTCCACATTGATACTTATGTAGAGGCAAGTTCAAATTTTAATTGTATAATCAATTACAAAGATGATCCTAATGTGGATGATTTTCCTTATTCTAAGCTTGAGTGCATAGCTTAATTTCTTCTAGATGAGTATGGTGTAGATGATTATGAGTAATATCCTTATGCATACTTTGAGAAAACTGACCTTGACACATATATCATCCATGAAGAACCATTTGAGTAAGCCGAGGCAAGTGTTAAACATTCTTTCTCAAAAGTTGATGAGCGTAACTAATTGATCCATGTATATGATGATGATAGATTTAAGAATCTGATTGATCACCATAGTGGGAAGAATGACTTATTTTTACTTGATATTGATGAATTTGTCCTTGATGATGACATTCATGAGGAAGAAAAAGATGATTTATGGCAAAGGTTCAATGATAAATTTCAAGAATTCGATAAAATAAGTAATGCTACTTAACCTCCTAAGAAGTCTATATCAGGTGTGTTTGTTAATGAGTATAAAAACATGATGTTGAGTGTTTAATCAAGCATGAGAAAGAGTATCATGTTGTGAATGAGGATGAACTGTGGTAAAGGTTTAATGCCATATGCGAATAATTTGATTAGTTGGGTAAGATTCCCTTTTTCTCCATGATATTGCATATCTGATGTCGAGATTGCTAATGAGACTAATGATCAAGTTGTTGAGTGTTATTCCAAACATGAAAATGAATTATTTTCTATTTTTTAAAATCCTATAGTCATAGAGAAGCATAGTGAAGTTAAGGTAGTTGTGTTTGTACTTAAAGAGCAATTAATTTCTATACATGAAGTTGAACCTTCTTCAGAGGTATTGGAACATGGTGAATATGGAATTGATTATCATCCACATCAAATATACTCTACCCAATAGGATGGAAAGGTTGAATCAGATTTCATGTCTTCTAATATGTAGTTTTAAGAACATCTAATGGATATGATATATATCACAATATTTTTATCCCCAATCAAGATGCTTGGAAAGCAAGAGAGAGAATTCATGAAGGATCTGAATAGTCCACTTTTAGACATGCAAAGATCCAAATATGGTAAGCTTCTTGAATATATAAAAATTAAAGTGGTTGATAATGAGCATGCTTCACAAAATAGATTTACTTCATGGAGTGAAAAAGATGCAAGAGGAACCATATTTGACCCTAGTTGAATTATGGTAAGATGCCTTCACCTCAAGAGCGAGGTTTTGTAAATAGTCGATTAGGTATGTGTGTTCCATAAGTGTTATTAAGAACACATGTTTGTTTCCTTTGGTGTTTATTTTTTTGTGTGTTTTTCCTTTGTGTTTGGTGTTTTAAAAGGAAAAATTAGTGTCAAACTTGTGTATAGTTGACCCCATGGCCCAATGGATCGGATTAGGCTACTGGTCTTAGCATAACAAGCATATTACCCCTAGGAAATAACCAAGATTATTGACTATTTTAACCAAAATTTAAAATAAGTCAACCCCATATAGTAAAAAACTTGATATATGGGTCTATTAAGATGTAATAGGGTGTGTCATGGTCTTATGTGATGTCATTTAATGTGTTATGAACCTTGGTCATGGTCAAATTAGTCCTAAGTCATTTTATGTCACTTAGGGGTCATTTTAGAGTCATTAATGAGAGTTATATGGTTTTAATTGATTTAAATTTTTTATAAAATATATTAAAACATCTAATATGTCATATTACTTTTTGATAATGTCATTCCTAACTGAAACTTGCAGGTTCCTAACTAAAATCAAGAAAACAAGTGAAATGAAGGAGTTTTGGTAGTTATAGAACCTATAAAGGAGAGTGGCATGGGAGAAAAGATTATAGAATGTATATTAAACTTACCTAAATTCATTTACATTATTTATATACTCTTTAAGTGTAAAAAATTTACCAAAACTATTTTGAATCTCCATCACTGTACTAGACAAGAAAAACTAGTTAATAGGTTTTCTGATGATACAACCAATAGGAGAGGTTCTATGTCAAATTATATTTTTGGTGGATAGTAAACTTGGTATAATTAATTTTAATAATATGATTTTATATAATGGTTTACTATTCTTTATAAACCATTCTTAATATGTTTACTATTTTATTTTTCTTGGTAATCCCCACACCCTATAGGTTTTCTTATTGTATGATCTTGCCTATATAATAAAATTGGTTAAATTGATTATAAATTAGGTATAAATACCTATATCATGTCCCCCATATTTTTTTTTGAATTTTTAAAGGTGAATTTATGATCCAAATAGTTCAAGTTGAAGGTTAAGACCACCATTACTAGTTGCAGACATGTTACACCAATTATAGAGGTTCTTGTACTTTTGGTGGTTTAATATGAGGATGATAGGTTGTATTTCATGTATCATATATATATATATATATATATATATATATATAGACCTAATTCCTTCCAATCCTAGTTTCAAAAGGTTTCACATAAATTTGTAGTAAAGAAAATGACACACAATCAAGTTTTCTAGATACAATCGACAAAGTCAAGTGCATGAAGGACCTGATAATGTTATGGAGAGGATATGAAGAGTATAAAGAGGTTAAACACATTATTTCAGAATGATAAAAAAATATAGGACCTTTAAATTATAAGTGATGGAATGTGATGACCAATTCAATCCTTAACATAGTATTGCACCACTAATGTGCACCTCTAGGTGCCTTGAGGGAGAATGATCACATGGAAATAAAGAATTTGAATTAATTTACATTCATTCAAGGTTAAAATACACATTTTAAGATTTTGAGAAGGAATATAATTTATTTAATGACCATACACTATGCACATTGACCTATATTTCTACTCATTACCTTGTATATTGCATGTTCACCTACATGTGACTCTCATAGAAACATGAGAATCTTTCATGGAGGTGTGTGATCATGTTTTGATATGATTCTTAATGCCCTAAAATGTTGGAGGTGACATAATAATCATGGTGAATCTATAAAGTAGTAATACAAATTGATTAGTCATTTACATATATGGAGAATGAGTTTTAGGGACTTATTTCCTTAAAAACTTCAAAATAGAGCCCTAGCCACTTTTGGTGTTGATATATGATTTTGTTACATAGAGGATATATGAAGTTAAATACATCCATATTGTATCCTTAATGTATGGGTAACACTTTTAAAAAGGGTGTGGATATTTTAATTCAATATGTGATGTTATAAGGCTTCAAATCCATGCATTTGTTTACTACACTTTGTCAGTGTTTTCTATTGTATCCTGAACTCCAAATGGCCTTATTGTCTAGGGTGGTATAACAAGAGAATAAAATTATGTTAAATGATATTATTAAGGTGATAAATAAATTTTTATTTCAAATAAAATTAATAATTATTGGATTTTAGGGTATTTACCTATATCAACATCTATAGGTGTCCACTTGTCTTCAAAATGTTAAGCTACAATTTGACTATAGATTCTTGCAAGTCCATGTTGTGAGCCTATAAGTGAAAAACTAAAAACATGGAAATTTTTTCATTAGAGTTGGTTTAAATATCCAAAAATTATCCTCATTTGTGAATTGAAAGGTCTAAGATTTTTAATACATCTTCAAGACCTCTGTTACTCTCAAAGAAGTCACCTATAGTCAGTTGTAGGGTGATAATATACTAGCATATGACTGTCTAGTCTAATCACAATTCTTTAATCATGATGAGACAAGTTAAAATGAGTTTTAATTGAGAATATAGGACATCAAGAAGGTATTATATCATGAAAAAAGGACTAATGCTATAGTGCACATCTACAAGTAGGTAATTTTTTGAGGAAATACATAATCATAGTTAACTGTCAATTTGGCCTTATCAAGAGAAAGATATGCATTAAAGAGTTTGAAAATTTTGAGTGTTTAAATACATGAGAGGTAATAAATAATTTTTATATTAACTTTATAAGTCATAAAGTGGAAATGAGGCATGGAAGGGTTCTCAAGAACAAACTACAATCCTTACTTACAAACCCTGTAGTTAGTGACTCACACAGAAGTTTGCTAAAGGTTTTTAGATATTTGGAGGTGTTAGAGACATGAAAAACCTATAAAATTTTGTTATATAACATACCCACCACATAAATAATACTCTCATGTATTTATTTTGGTATAATATGGTATATACCCTCTATTTTATTTTAGATAGAGGGTACTCTGAGTGAGCCATATCTTATAAGTTGGTCACAAAGATGACTAAGGAAGGTACCAAAGAGACTTATAGAATTAAAATAAGATTTAAAGAGATATTTTGGACATGATTTAACATATGTAATCTATAATAGGTGATATAAACCAATAATAGTGATCTAAACCCATATAGATGTAGACATACCTATTAGGTCTTAACTAGGCCTGATGCCTAAAAGAGGTATAGTCTCACTTATAACACTATATGAGAATTATAATGCATTATAACATGTTAAAATATAGATA
The DNA here is from genome assembly GCA_037957365.1 of Torreya grandis. Taxonomy (NCBI): domain Eukaryota; kingdom Viridiplantae; phylum Streptophyta; class Pinopsida; order Cupressales; family Taxaceae; genus Torreya; species Torreya grandis. The sequence goes on along the minus strand of JARHVA010000522.1, from coordinate 2,296,340 downwards.
TGAAGTGTGTTATAACCTTTATTTTACATATAAGGACATGAGAAATTCATTTATTGATTTGAGAGCATGACAACCTACACATAATGCCTTGAAGGGTTCAAAAGGCCAAATTTGGAGGCTCACACTAGTATGAATTATTATAATGGGAATTTAATGAGATATGGGATGTTATATATGGTATTAAACTTAAAGTTTTTGGAATTTGTCTAAGTATTTGATGTCACAACTTTATGAACAATCCTTAAAGAATAAAACTATCTAAAACCCTCTAAAAACCTTGACAAGGACTTGATTGGAAAAATGAAGGAAAGGCATCTATATGGGATATTTTGAGTAAGAAAGTGATTTTAAAATATAGATTAATCCTTAGTGATCCTTACCATCAATTTGGATTCCACCCTACTTATACAAATAGGGTGTAAAACTAGTTTCATTAACATTATTTGATGTTTTTCAACTTTATAAGGGTTTCAAAGGATGAAAATCACTTTGGGAGGTAGATTGGGACGTAGAATAACTCATAATATCCATTTATTTATCTAGGAAAGTTAAAAATTGTGTCTAATAACACCTTCATCTCAGCCAGTCCAAACTAGCATAATGAACAAAGAGTGATCACCTAATGAGAAGGTGATGCCTTCAATTAAAAAGCCTTTTAAGGTTTTAATAATGAATCTAAGGGCTTGAGGAATATTTTAAAATGTCACATCACCCTCTTTAAGGATTGGTTTGAGAAATTGATGAGCATCTTGGTACCAAGTGTAAAAGGTGAGTGAAAGAAGGGTGATTATGACTACAGGTAGTGATAACGCATGTCCAAAATAATATCAGTGATTAGGGACATAACCAATGCATGTTAGTCCCTATTTTTAAGCCCCCTTTCAATGTGAAATCATATCATATATTCTTATTCTATTATGGAGTGCTAATGGAAGTCCAAATTATGAAGGTAGTTGACAAACATGTAGTTGAAGAGTCCTACACTTGAATTGAGGATTTTTATGCCATGGATGAACATTTATCAAAGTAGACCTTGCATGGTATATATCATACTTTACTTTCCTACATATTTAACTCCTTATATCATCTTGATACGTGGATTTGTGACTCCTGTACTTCATTGTTTTCTTTGTTTTCTCAAATTTTATAACTATTAACCATTTTGGTTCTTAACTAATAATTTCATTCCATGTATGGTGAAGCCCTGTTGGTTTGATGTTGTACTTTACCTTTGAAAAATAAATTTATTCTAGTTTTGAATTCATGAATATTTTATCTAAGTGTGTGAAGTGATGAATGGTGAGGTTTTGTGATAAGTTTTATCCTTGCTTCTCCTTATCCTTTCATGTTTATGAAATAATTCCCATTCTAATAGGTCATATAGAGTATAGCTAGTGTGTCTATCTCCCTTCAAGTGTTAAAGTTTCCTTGGATTAAATAATCTAATCCCTGATCTACTTACGTTGAGTTGTCTCATGCATATCACCTCTATATTGAAACACTTATGTTATAACATCTTAGGACTTAAAGCTAGTTTGTAGGTCTTGTTTATTAGTGAAATAAGTATGATAGCATAGTGGATATCTTCATGGTGTATCACCTTCATAGAGTATCTTTATTCATGCATACTTCTTTCCTTTTTACCACAAATAATAAATTAATATAGGTGATAAACACTTCAAGTTAAATTCAAGGAGTTATCCCTTAAACCTAGAGGTCTACTTATAGTATAGGTAAACCCACATACCTATAAGTACTATAATGTTTCCCAAATATTAGATTATACTTTAAAAGAATCCTCTAGGGTGTAATATTTGGTGACAATAGTTCTTGTTGTTGAAGTTTGGCATTAATGTCAAAGTTTCTTAATAAAGGTGTTCATGAGGTCATTGAAGAAAGTTCTTGTTTGATAACATCATTAAGTGGTATGAAATTGTCTAAGGAGCATGAAAAAAATATGAGAAAGGTATAAGAGGATAAATAAGTGTTTCAAGTTTAGTTTTCAAATTTAAAGAGCTTGAGAAGCCTAGTCATGACATTGGTCATTCCATGAAGAGACCTTGTGATAAGGTATGACCTTGGTGTCGTAGTGAGAGCGATGCACATATGCATGAGAGGATATATAAGGTTTTTTGATCATGAATATGAGGAATTGAAGCACTCATGAGAGCCTCAGAATGAGCCTATAGGGGTGGAACCTATAAAGTGGATTACATCAAATGATTAGTTAATCATTAATCCAAGAAAACTATAGAAAAATGCACAAAGAGATAAACTATTTAAGCTATCAATTCATGCAAGGTTTGCTAACAATAATAAGATAAAATGAAATAAATTAAACTATTACCTTCCTAAGTGACTGTCATGTCCCCTTTTTTTTAGTGGACATCGACAGACTTGATGATTAGCTTTTTATGCGACCCTCGTAGGCTGATAGGATGGATAGAGGGTCATAATGGAGCTTGGCTTGGCTTTGATTTGAAAAATTTCTATAGTTGGTTTTCATTCAGGCTTTTTCAGACACACTTGGCCTAAGCTACTATTATTTAGGGATATTTGACATGCATCAGAGCACTCTTATTTTGGTATGGTCATGTGTAGAATCACTCCCTAATTCACCAGCTTCAGTCGGTTCGAGGATCAGACATATATTGAGGGAGATATTAATATTTGATTGATTTAATCAAATATTAATTATTTGGCCTATTTTTTATTAGAAACCCTAATTCTAATTTAAGAAAACCCTAACTAGGGCAAGCACATCTTTTTGAGGGTATAAGGGTTTCTCATGGAGGCCATTATTGATTATGATTGATTATTGATTTTGATATTGAAGAATTCTTTTGTGAAGACTTAGCCAAGGGTTCCAGGATTCCATCTACATTAGAGAACATCCACTCTTCAGTGTGTGTGATGTAGAGGCTATGAAATATCAGTTGATCTATTTCCAATTTGAGAGATAGCTTCATACATAAGTTATCACAGAGGTTTACAAATTTGGGAGATAATTTCACACATAAGTTATCACAAGGATTTCAGGTATTTATTGATTTAATAAATTATATGGATAGAGATCTTCTATATTAGAGCCATATATCTTCAGATTAGGGGTTGAAACAAATAGGGTGTGCTTTATTGGTGGCCATACGAAGTCTGTATAGATCCGTACAGATTCGCATAGAGACTGACATCGATAGGCAGAGATCCATAGCGATCGACATCGGCCGACCTGTCACTGACATCGGTAGGTTAATGACCCCAGTCGACTGATGATGGCAGTATAACTGACGTCGGTGACTGTGTTTTTGACACAAAAAGTTGAACCATTCTAGATTTAGGGTTAATTTCTAGATTTGCAAAAGCCCAGGGTTTTAAGATAGAATATTTCATATTATTTTATTTGTATGACAGAGACTCAATTGGGTAATCATCTAGAAGAACAAGTGATAAGATCTTTGATTTGCTATTGAGAGATTATATTGTGATTTATTTATTTATTTGGAAATTATTTTAGCAAAAATTGTATCTTTGTTTAGAGCTTTTGCCTTGCTATATTCCCTATTAGCAGGGGATATTACAGTGGTATCAGAGCTTTGTATTGCTATATATCAGAGTTTTTTGTTTGAAATAGGAGACCCTAAGAAAGGGACATTACAGTGGTATCATAGCTTTACACAGAGGTTTATAGATTTGAGAGGTAACTTCATACATAAGTTGTTACAGAGCTTTCCAAGTATTTATTTTATTATGTTTTGCTTCAATAAATTATACAGATAGAGATCTTCAGAATAAGGACCAACATATAGGCTATGCTATATTGTATTTTGCCATTGTATGGAATCTGTATAGATCCATACTAGGCCATACCAGCAAAATCTTAGATTAAAGAAGGATGCCATAAGTAGTTGCAGGCTGTAGGGAAGTGCAAGAACCGACATCGGCATCCCAGTGACCGACATCGACCGACTGAAGATCGATGTCAGCAAAAAAGCTGATCGACAGTGACCGACATCGGTAGTAAATCAATCGACGCCGGTGACTGTGTGTTTGACACAGCAGGCTGAGACGTCCAGGTTCAAGCTTAATTACCAAATTTGCAAAGGACAAGGGTTTTAAGACTATATTTTGATATTCTTTAATATGCATGACAGATGACATCTATTGTAATCATCTAGACAATTAATAAGATTAGTGATTTGGCAGTTAAGAGATTTAACGTGGGTGATTTGTTTATTTATATTTATTTTGCAAAATTGTATCTTTGTTCAGAGCTTTTGCCTTGGTATATTCCCTATTAGCAGGGGATATTACAATGGTATCAGAGCTTTGTATTGCTATATATCAAATTTTTTTGTTAGAAACAAGAGACCCTAAGAAAGGGACATTACAGTGGTATCAGAGCTTTTGTTCTGGTATTAGAAGAGGACATTACAGTGGTATCAGAGCTTTTTGTATTTCTATATTCCCTATTTGAAGGGGATATTATAGTTGTATCAGAGCTAAATTCCTGCCATCCTATTGGGTAGTTTGGGTAGCTTGGTCATTGAATCAACGAAGTAATCATGGGCATTTCAAGTAATCAAAAATAGTGGGACAATGATATGAAGAAGTTGAAACAAAGTTTGAAGAGGTAAAATGAATTTTTTTCAGACCCTACATTCGAAGACAAATTGACACAAAGTATTGCATCCATTGTTAAAGGGTCTAAGAAAAAACTTTGCTTATACTGCAAACGTCCATATGATGCCAATCACAATTGTCATTTGAGGCCTAAGGGCAAGGCATATCATGTAATATGGCGATATTGTGACAATTTGAAATTAGAAGATTTTGAACAGGAGGATAGTTCTGAGGAGTCAGAGGCAGAGGCTTTAGAGCCTAAGGTAGAGGCAATGAAGGTGGCTCACCAGGATTCTGAGAGACATGTGGTCGAGCTTAGTCATGAGGATTTAGACTCTCAGTTAGTTGTAGAGGATGAGGGAGCTAGAGATTGTGATGATGAGGTAGTTTCAGCAACAGCTTCTTCAGAGTTAGATGAGGATGAGTTTGATGCTGGCATTTAGAGTGTGGAGGTATACTCAAAGGATAGTACATTGAGTGTTGTTGGTGAGTATGTACCTACAGTTGTAGATGAGGAACATGTTGTTGGAGCTGACACACATGTTTAGGATTTGGGTGTACCTGGTCCTAATGAGTTTGGGATACCAAGGGAGTCGAGTCTCCAGATTGATTCTTCTCACATAGATGATATTGTGGTACAGTTGGTTGTGCCACCTTTATAGAGGGATCAGTTGTGGTGTGTGGGGGAGTATGTTGATGCTTCCGTGTATAATTTTTACTGCACTAAATCATTCATGGAGTATTTTCTAGATAGTGTAGGTGTTCATCTGGACTCGCATAAGGTGACGAAAGGTGTTCTCATTCGAGGTACTAGTGCTATTAGTAGATTGGGTGGGGAGATTTTAGTGACCCTTTCTACTATGCTACCTTATAGGGATGTTGAGGTGGGGTTTGTTGAGCGGATTGCATAGGGTCCTATCCAGCCTACAGCCACTCAGAGTCAGAGATTGGAGCTATCTACTGATTCCCAGTTTAGTGATGGTGAGCTAGTAGCGTAGTTTGGGGGTTCCTACCGACATTATATGATAGGATATGCTCATTATTTTTCTTTTGATCCAAAGTTAGATGATTTGATTTCATGCAGGTGTGGATCAGATTCAATTTCTTACCATCTGTTATGGGATGGATTGGCACCATCTTTTGCAGATGGAATTGGTAGTTTGAGTTGTCCATTCTACTTGGGTTATGATACTTTGAGAGTTTGTTTCTCAGGGGTTCCTGACTATGGCAGTTGTGCTCTTGGAGTTTGGTTGAGTTACATTCCAAGGTTTGGTTATGGATTCCTCTTTGTTCTATTTGAGAGGATATTGTAGAAACTTACATTGATTAACAATAGTGCAGAGCATAACTACATTTGGGATCCAGGTGGATTGATTGTTTTGTTGTTCCTAGATTGCTTAGGGACAAGCAATTTCAGGAGGTGTAGATTGTCATTTCCCCTTTTTTCTAGTGGACATCGATAGAATTGATGATTAGCCTATTATGTGACCCTCGTAGGCTGATATGATGGATAAAGGGTCATAATGGAGCTTGGCTTGGCTTTGATTTACAGAATTTCTATAGTTGGTTTTCATTCAGGCTTTTTTGGACACACTTAGCCTGAGCTCCTATTATTTAGGGATATTTGACATGTAGTGGAGTACTCTTATTTTGGTATGGTCATGTGTAGAATCACTCCCTGATTCACCAGCTTCAGTCAGTTTGAGGATCAGACATATATTGAGGGAGATATTAATATTTGATTGATTTAATTAAATATTAATTATTTGGCCTATTTTTTATTAGAAACCCTAATTCTATTTTAATAAAACCCTAATTAGGGCAAGCACATCTTTTTGAGGGTATAAGGGTTTCTCATGGAGGCCATTATTGATTATCCATTGATTATTGATTTTGATATTGAAGAATTCTTCTGTGAAGACTGAGCCAAGGGTTCCAAGATTCCATTTGGATTGGAGAACATCAAATCTTTAGTATGTGCAATTTAGAGGATGTGAAATATTAGCTGATCTATTGCCAATTTGAGAGATAGCTTCATACAGAAGTTATCACAGAGGTTTATAGATTTGAGAGGTAACTTCATACAAAAGTTGTTACAGAGCTTTTTAGGTATTTATTTTATTATGTTTTGCTTCAATAAATTATATAGATAGAGATCTTTAGAACAGGGACCAGCATATAGGCTGTGTTATATTGTATTTCACCGCTGTACAGAATTCGTACAGATCTGTACTAGGTCATACCAGTGAAATCTTAGATTGAAGAAGGATGATGTAAGTAGTTGTAGGCTGCAGGGAAGTGTAGGAACTGACATTGGCATCCCAGTGATCGACATCAGCTGACTAAAGATTGACATTGGCAGAAAAGCCAACCGACAGTGACCGACGTCGGTAGTAAATTGACCGATGCCGATGACTGTGTGTTTGACACAACAGGTTGAGATGTCCAGATTCAAGCTTAATTACCAGATTTGCAAAGGACAAGGGTTTTAAGACTATATTTTGATATTATTTAATATGCATGATAGAGGACATCTATTGTAATCATCTAGACAATTAATAAGATTAGTGATTTGGCAGTTAAGAGATTTACTGTGGGTGATTTATTTATTTGTATTTATTCTACAAAATCATATCTTTATTCAGAGCTTTTGCCTTGCTATATTCCCTATTAGTAGGGGATATTATAGTGGTATAAGAGCTTTGTATTGCTATATATCAGAGTTTTTTGTTAGAAACAGGAGACCCTAAGAAAGGGACATTACAGTGGTATCAGAGCTTTTGTTTTGGTATCAGAAGAGGACACTACAGTGGTATCAGAGCTTTTTGTATTTCTATATTCCCTATTTGAAGGGGATATTACAGTGGTATCAGAGCTTTGTATTGCTATATATCAGATTTTTTTGTTAGAAATAGGAGACCCTAAGAAAGGGACATTACAGTGGTATCAGAGCTTTTGTTCTGGTATCAGAAGAGAACATTACAGTGGTATCAGAGATTTTTGTATTTCTATATTCCCTATTTGAAGGGGATATTATAGTGATTCCATTTCTCAAAATTGGCTCATAATAATGTTCTCCCCTTGATCAATAACTCTTATCTTTGTCAACAATGGTGGCCAAACTCCTCCAATGCCTCAAGAACTATTTGTATAACCTAGGCTCAAAGTAGATGAAATATCTAATCTAGCCTATCGAATGAAGCTTGCTAATGAAAAAAATGATAAAAATAAAGTTTTTTGGAGATAATTTAGCATTATAACTTTAAACAAATTAATCTTAAAAATTATGTTCATGGCCTCTCTATTTACAAATTTTTGAGATTAACTAAAATGAATTATGAACATCCATCTTGAGATCAAGATGTCTGGCCAAGAATCCATTAAATTTTGGAAGCTAAAATAAATAAAGGCATTCATAATGATTTTATAAGAGGGGGAATTAATGAGGCAAGGGATGCACTAAAGAGGCATGATAGACCATGATTTAGATATTTTATGCATTTATCACCTATGAATACCTGTCTAAGAACTGATGTCATTAGGTGATGTATTTAAAAGAAATTAATTTCAAAAAATAAATATTCAATAAACTCCATGGAAAATCCACTTAATCTCTTGATTTGGATTAATTATCCTTAAACAAGGTTAATCAACATTTATGAAATTATTTGGAAATTGGGCCTCAATTAATCAAAATGGTTAGAAAGTCATATTACTAGGTTGTAATTTGACTCAAGAAGAATTAGAAGATGATGTTAGATGCATTGGAACCATATTCCATTTTAAGATGTTGTCAACACAAAATAACAAAGTTACATGATGTGTACTAAAAAATTAGAAGAAAAGAGTGATCCATAATATAAAAAGGCAAAATCATCATTTTGACTCAAAATGAACTGATCAAAGTTAGGTATCACATAAAATGCATTTTCCCATTTAGGGATACTTTTGCCTAAATCGACACTTGTAGATGACATGTTTGGAGCATTTAGCATGTTTTTAGTGATTTTGACCTAAATTGGTAATTTTAGTTCAATTCATGTAAGATTGACAATTTCAACATAATTGGTGTTAGGAATTGGATGTCTAAAATTTGCCCCTATTTGAGAAGGTGTAGTAAGACATTTAGGAAAAAAACATCTTTTTAAAGAAAAGAGTTGTCTAGAAGAAATTAGAAATGACCCATGATGCCCCCTTGAAAGGACATACTAGGATGAAAGAGAAGGATGGAATCTCAAAAAGAAAGGGAAAGTGAGATATTAACCCATGGAATAGATCACATATAGATGAGATAATGCTTCCACGTGTGGTTACCATCAATGATCAAAATATAAGTAGTGGTATAATGGGCCCCAAAGATGAGGGGAATGAGAAAGATTCAATCCAAACATGTAAGGGACACACTTAAAATCCACCCAATTTAAGAGTGTAAATCACATGTTTACAACATTGATCAATCCTAAGACAAGTTGCACACTAAAATATTGCCATTGTGGGCATTAGTGGATAACTTGGAATTATAGGAAAAGGAGAATGTGGTCTCCAAAGATAATATAATAAGTTACCTAGTAGGTTAGATTTGATCATGATGAAGCAATTGTGTCTTGATAGGGCTAATTTTAATCATTGATAAAGAATAAATAATGGTTTACCCTTGTCAAGTTGATTTACTACTAATGTTGTTCAGATGTTGTACCCCAGCATGGGCAATTGGCAAGCAACATAGATCAAGGAAATAACCTATGGTGTAGATTAAAAAAGTGGACACAAACATACATATGATGGTAGAATGGATTAGAAAGTGACACTAAACTAAAAATATGAGAATGTGCAAAGTGATGAGAGAGATGAAAAGAAGAAGGGATTTGGTCAAGCTGAATCTAGATGTGCTAGACAAGTGGACGTTGCCTACATAGTTCCATGGGCTCATGTTTCAACATAAACTTTAGGCCAATGTAGTTCACCCAAATTTGGGAGAGAATAGAATGAGCGATGAAAAAAATTGACCAAGAATTAATTAGACTCATAATGTATGTGAAGAGATGCATGTCTAAGCATAGAGTTGACTGCTAAAATGCATGGTACTTAGATGCCTATTTTCATATCATGAGCCTAGATTATGTAAGTGTTCTTGAGAAATATTCATCAGAGTGATGTTGACATTAAGACTTTGAAACTTGAGCACAAAGTACTTATTATATCATAATAAATTAGGCATTATAAGTATGAATAACTTATAATGACATGGTATTTCAAATGTGTGGAGCTGGTTCAAATGTGAATACATATAACTAAGTATAATGGTAAACAATGACAAAAACTAGAGTTACAAATATTTACATTTAAATAAAAAAGCAAAGATAAATAAAAATATAAATATAAATGAACCTAAATTAAAATCAAGATATGATCAATCAAGAATTAAGTTAAAAAAATGTTTAAAAATGAAAAGCAAGAAAATATTAATGACATAGGATCAAGAGATAGAGAATCAAGATCTATGTGGACCATCAAGACATTATTGAACACAAAAGAGAAAAAAAATCAAATAGAAAAAAAACACCAAAAAAAATCAAATAAATAAAATGGTCCAAGAATAACTTAATAACATAGGATCAAGATATAAATAATCAAGATCCATGTGAATCATCAAGATGTTATGAAACACAAAAGAGATAAGCAAAAACATACAGGGAAACACAAGACCAAGATGAGACAAGATGTAATAAAAAGAGAAAAGGAGAAGAAATAAATGGAAAGGCATGAAATAACAACAAAACACTGTTAAAAGACAAAAAACACCAGTAAAACTCAAATAAACACACACAAACAAAAACCAAGTTAGTGCGGTTTAAACATAATTGTTCATGCACATGTGGGAGAGGCGTTACTTTCCACCACAACGTAATAAATAAAAATGACACAAATTCCCTAATTAAATAGGAGAAATAGTATAATAAATGGGGGAAGATAAGAAAAGGAAGGGGTTGACTATGCAGACTCTAGATGTACAAGATAAGTGGATGTTACCTACATAGTTTCATGGATGCATGTTCCAACATGAAATTTATGCCAGATGTAGTTCTCCCAAGAAGTGGGATAGAAGACATGATGATGATTAGAAACATATGATTAATTTTTTAGAAGAAAAGGGAAGACTTTAAAAATTATATTGGTCTTGCAAAATGACAAGTTGGTGGGATGAGAGAAAATAATCTTGTAAAATGGTAAGTGCTTGGAACAAGCTAACTTACACAATGGAAATTTAGTAGGATAAACTTCTTGAAAAATGGAAATAATGTGAGGATAATAATGTAAAAAAGTATAAGACAATATTTTTATTATTTTATGGATCAATTATATAATGTTTTTAGTATTTATAAAGTGTTTTTGGGATAAAGTATGCACAAGGTGGGAATATCTATTCAAGGAGGTGGTCATCCAAGAGTATAAGTTCCAAAAAATAACTAATATAGTTGCAATGGCCTATATGGATATAAAAAATGGACAAAGGAACTAAATGATAGTTTTAATAATAGCAAAAAGTTGGCTACAATGGCACATGGTCACAAATTAGTGAGAGTGAGGATCCTGATCAAGGCAATAATGCCTATAAAGAGTAGCAAATGTAATATAGAATAGTGTGAAGCATGAAATCAATCTGAAGAACCATGTGGTAGGAGAAGATCCTGAGCTGAGAAGACATTTTTGTTCATTTGTCTATAGAAGAAGCTGTAAGATACTATCCTAGATGAATTACTTTCTAGAACTGGTGTTGAATGCATTTATAAGGCATAATCAGGATCATAATTTGTCAAGGGATAAAATAATTCAATCTTAAAACATACCCAAGACATAACAAATAATATGGTTCTCTAAGAGAATGGTCTAGGGAATAGGGTCCAACAAATGACTGGTCTAGGGTGGGATAAAGAATAGGGTTCTCTTTTGAGAATGATCCAAATAATATGGTTCTCAAATATAATGGTCCAATATATGATAAAATGTGCTAAGAGTGATAACATTTCAAAGTCTTCATTGTCTATCATCATAAAGAGTGGTCTAGGGTAGTATAAAATATGTTCAAGGTAGGATAAAATTACTTTAGCATAAGTTACCCCCAAGTTAGGGGTCTTGTTGACAATGGTTTGAATTTATTCATGCATATAACCTCTTAAAGTGCATGATATTCATGGGATCTACAAGTTCCTTACCAACCAATCGATATGCCCCTAAGCCAAAATTCATCATGATGACATATGGTCCCAACCAATTATGCTAAAACTTACCTTTCTTACATTCAACATTTGTGTTCTTTTGGTTCTCTTTCAAAACTAAATTACTAATTTCAAACTCTCGAGGGAGAATGTGCTTGTTTTAGCTTCTCCACAATCTATTTTGATAGGCCTACAAGTTTTATAGGTTAGCCAAATACTTACCATCAAGAAGTTATAATTCTTGCAGCATTGAGACTCTTTAATCCTCATCATATTCAATATGATTTAGTGATAATCGCAAGGATGGTAGCTTGATCTTGATTGAGATAAGAGCTTCAGTGTCATAGACTAGGGGGTATGGAGTGGCTCTTATTGGGTTCTATAAGCCTAAAGGGTAGGAAATATTTTCAAGTGCTAATTATGATGAATGCCATTAATAATATTCTTTAAATTGGCTATAATGGTTTTGTTTGATGCCTCAACTTGTTTATTTCCATTCAGGTTATATGGAGTTGATTTATTGTGCTTGATCTTAAATTTTGTATAAAGATATTTTACATCTTGGTTTATAAAGGATTTAACATTATCAGATCTAATATAGGTAGGGATTCCATATCAATAGATGATATGGTAATAGATGAATTTGGAAATTTTCTTCTTGGTAATGTATGTGAGAGGAATGGCCTCAATCCACTTAGTAAAGTACTCAGTTGTAGTCAAAATATACTTATGTCCATCTAAATATGTTGGGTTAATTTTCTTGATTAGATCAAGACCCCATGTTTAGAATGACCATGGTGTTATGATTGGTTGTAGTGATAAAGAAGGTTTATGTATCAAGTTACCATGTTACTAATAAGGGACACACTTATTAGATGATTACATGCATTGATCTCTATTTTGGTCCAATAGTACCCTATTTTGAGGAGCTTCTTTGCTAAGACTACACCATTAGTGTGGGCCCCACACATTCCTTCATAAACATCCTTCAAAGATAATTTAGATTCTCATGAAGATAAACAATGAAAAAGTGTTCCATCATAGCCTTGGTAATATAGGTTGGGGATTGGGACCAATAATGGTGCATACCATCTCTAATTCCAGAAAGACATGTACAAGATATAGAATATTTTTAATTAAAAACTGATACTCTTTAACTCTATCATCCATCTATAACATGGAACCAATCATCACCATTACATCGATGGATCTATTATTTACTATTGGAACTTGTTTAAACTATATAGATTTAAAATGACCTTTGAGATTATCAATAATTTTCTTGTTAAGAATAAACTTGTCATCTCTAGTTTGATATTGATTAGTGGTCTAATTGATGATTAATTGGGAATCACCATAGACCTTCACACTTGGAATATCCCATTATATGGCAAGGTAAAGTCCTGATATCAATACTTCATACTCAGCCATATTTTTCATACAATAAAATTGTATATAGAATACTTTGGGAGTCAGATCCCCTTATGGTGTAATAAATAATATGCCATCTCTAGATCCATGATTTGTGAAGGAGCCATAAAAATATAGCTTCCATTATTTAGGTTCCTATAATGCATTTTCAAATTTAATAGAATCATCTAGGAATTCAAATTTAATAGGTTAAGTATCTTCAATAGGAGCTTCTATAAGCTGGTCAACAATTACTTTCCCTTTGCTTGCCTTTTGATTCAAGTACTTAATTTCAAACTCACTTAGGATCATATCCAATTTATCCATATATCCTTTAATATTTTATTTGGTTAAGAGGAACTTGAGAGGGTCCACCTTGGTGATGATAATAGTTTTGTTGTTTAGTATATAATGTCACAAAATCTAGGTAGCAAATGCCATAGCTAAACATGCCTTCTCAATAGGAATATAATTATGTCCATAATCCACCAATGTGTATCTTAAATAATAGATAGAGTGCTCCTTACCATGATCATTATGTTGGGCCAAAATTTCCCCTAGTGCATGCTCTATTATAGATATGTAAAGTAGTGGCTTTCCCTATGTTGGTGGTCTTAAGACTAGCATATTAGCTAAGTATGTCTTAAGATTTACAAATCCTATTTGAAAATATTCATCCCATTGAAATGTCACCCATTTATTCAATAGATGGGTAAATGTGTGGCACTTATCTACCAATTGAGAAATGAATCTATGTATAGATTAGACCTTTCCCTATTGGCTTTGCATTTGTTTAATATTATTTGGTGGAGGAATTTCCATAATATCCTTGACTTTTGTAGGGTCACCTTTGATCCCTTATTGTGATATAATAAAACCTAGCAATTTCCTTGATGTGACTCCAAATACACATTTCTTAGGATTTATGTGAAATTTATATTCATGAATCCTCTCAAAGATTCTTCATAGAACATCAAGATGTCTAGCTCTTGTTCTTGATTTTTATAGTATATCATCAACATAGTCCTCAACAATATCATGCATCATGTCATAGTAGATGATAGTCATGACACATTAATATGTGGCTCTAGCATTATTTAAGCCAAATGACATGACTTGGTAATAGATTGTTTCCCATATAGTGGTGAACATAGTCTTGTGTTCTTATTCTTAGGCTATTTTGATCTAATTCTATCTAGAAAATCCATCCATTAAGGATAACATCTCATACCCAGTATTTGAATTGAAAATCATGTCAATGTTGGGCAGAGGAAAATCATATTTGGGGTATGCTTTGTTGATATCTCATAAATCATTACAAATACGTATACTTGAGGTATTTTTATTTGCTAGGACTATGTTTGAGATCCATTCAGAGTAATCTAGTGGCCTAATAAAACATACTCCTAATAAATTTTCTAGTTCTACTTTAGTTAATAGGGAAAATGCATGGATTCATCTTCTTCAATTTTTGATTGACTATTTTAGCATCAGCATGGAAAACAAGGAAATGCACAACCAAGTCTAAGTCCAAGACTAACATATCAGATTATGCCCATGCAAATATGTCAATATAATCCCTTAGGAAGGATATAATTTGTTCATGTTCTACTTTAGTAAGGGAAGCTCCAAGATAAACAATTTTTGGATCCTCATAGGTTCCCAGGTTTACTTCTATCATGTTTTCCACAAGGAGTATGGATCCATATTATAGAATTTTAGGCAAGGTATGATCATGATCATCTTCTTCTACCACATCTTCTTGGTGTTCCTCTTAAAGTTTTGGATAGTATGACAAATTAGAATCTATCATCTTAGGTAAGTCTAGGTATCAAAAACCTCTAGAAACTCAAGAGTAAGATGTTTTAACATTTGTTGTTTTGAATAGATGCATGTACTACCTATGAAACTTGGGATAGATGGACCTTATAAATCTTGAGGGGATGAGCAAGCATTCCCACTTAAGAGTGCCTAAAATAGGTTTTCACTTGAAGGCTTATCTTTTTCTTTACTTTTTCCTTGAGAGATGAGCACCTCAAAAAGGTTTTCACCTGAATATCTTGATATTTCTTCTTTATTATGACCAAAAAAGTTTTTCTACTCTCCAAATTAGGTAGAAGCATTCAATGAAAAATAAAATCCTTGTTTATGATCACCAATGGGAAATCCATCTCTTAGACCCATGTATTCTAAAACTAATTCTTCATTATGAAACTCATCGAGGTGTATAATTGAATCTTGTTGGTCCCAATAATAGAGTTCAAGATGGTAAAGGCATAGGAAAAATGAGGGTTTACTTCAATATGAGAAGATCCAATGGTAAAAATATGATGTTTTTCTTCAATAAGGGAAGCACTAATAGAATGAGTTATCGATTGAAGATAGGAAACTCTAATGATTAAGGTTAAAATGGCATTTGAATCAAATAGGTCTGTGTTATCAAGGTCATCAAATATTTATAATGGGATGATATGTTACTTCTTAGGACTCATCACTAATCACTTCAAAAGAGTCACTATTGAAATTCATGAGGTCACCCCTAGGTGATATATATCTGAGATCATGATTCCAATTAACTACTCTAGCTGATATGGGTTCTAAGATTCCTTGCACTTATGGGCCAAGGCCTTTTCCTATATAATCAAGATAATCCATGATTCAATCAAGGATTAGATAATTTATATTTTGGAAGAAATTATCAAGGCTTTTAGAATATAACCAATCTGCCTTAGTGAAATCCTCATGATCTTTCTTTGGTGTAATAGTAGGTATAAAATATAGCAATGTTTTTTGTTGTTTCTTTTTTAGCTACCAAATTTGGTTGGGTATGTTAGGAATATATGAAGTTTTAGGCTTACTATATGTTCTACGGGATTCAAGAAACTTTTCAACATGGAAGGAATCCTTTAGATGATATGTGGAAATGCCCATGACTTCAATAACAACTTGCTTCACAAGAGCTGCAGGAAATGGATCAGATGAAGTGGAAGCTAGATCACTAGGGTCAATATAATTAGATGGATATGGATGTGAAACTATGGATTTGATCTTATTTTTAATAAATTAAAAACTTGGGTAATAGTAATAATTTTGGAATTTAGCCTCAAGGTATTTACAGTATTGATATAGCTATTGATCAGTGGGAATAGTAACCTCAATCCCATCTTGGGGAAACTTAGGCACTAGTACAGGGTGGAAGGAATGTCATATACTTCATTGATCCAAATATGACTAATAGGTATGTTATAAGGAAGTTTAATATCCATAATATAGAACAATGTGTGGTGAGAAATAGATGTAACCATGACTGGTAACCGAATTGTGCCTAAAGATATCCTTTCAACATTATCATAAGCCTTGATTATATATATTTATAGTTGAATATATTTATAAGTGTAGCCTAATCATCATACCAGCTTAAGGGATATGATTCTCATCCTTAAACCATTATCTATAAGTACCTGCTTGATATTATGACTATAATGATTATCTCAATGTATAATTAGTTATTATGATTTGGGCCAATAGTGGACATGTCCTTTTGGTCAAACATGATTTATTGAAATGAAGACAAATGTTTGAATAGGTTTTGAAATTTATCAAGGTTTATATCATTAGGCACAATGGATTCTTTCAAAAGGTTGTTCAGAATAGTTTTATGGATGTCATATGTTTGCAAGAATTCTAATATGGAAATTTGTATAGGGGTTTTATTCAATTGGTTTGATAAATTATAAGGATTTTCAATTATGGATTATGTTAGTTTATCTTTTATTAGTATGATATTTGGATTCAGAACCATTGTCATAATGTTCTCATGGGGTTTCATGGAATAAGTGGCTGAAGGGCCTTGGATGGTGACTCATGGGCATCTAGTTGTGATTGCACAACCTAAAGGTGACAAGGAGCCATTATAATTAGAAGAAGAAGGAAAAGGGCCTTGGATACTAACTCATGGGTGTCTAGTTGTATTAATATAGTTTTGAGTTGATGAGGAGCATTTATAATTAGAAGAAGGGTATTATTTTTCAAAACTAGTAATGCATACAAATGGATTTACATCCACACTATGCAAACTTGATGTGGTATTACTAGGGAGAGAGGGTGTTGACCCTATAATGATGGGTCCCATGTTATGAGGAACATGATACTATCCATGTGGTTTAACAATAACAATGGAAATTTGGGCATAAAAATGTGCCCCATAGTATTTTTATAGTCATATAACATGTCATTATAAGCCACATTACTAGTATGGGCATTATGATCTTGATTATGCTCATTACAATTCTAACCCTAATGTTGGTTTTGATTATGTCTCTATCCTTGATTTTGATATTAGATATTATTATTTCTTAATGGTAGTGGATTATGTTGAGGAAAGGGGTCCTTGTAGATCACCATATCTTGATTTGTGTCCTGATTAGGGGCCAACTTAATCTCTAGTTCACCACTTTTAATGAAGTCTTCAATGATGTGTCATAATTGGACATAATGGTATGCATTGTGAATAAATAACTAATGGAATTTTCACTACTCACTCTCTTTGTACCAATCTAGTTTTAGTTGATTATAAGTAAATGGCCTTATTATTGGCCATACAATCAGATTTTCTGCTATGAGCTTTTGAAGTACTATTTCAACTAGTTCTCCTAACTTGCTAAAGACTCTAAAATTGTTATGAAATGTTCTGTGTGGAAGTTGTTTCTACAAATTAGGTGGTGTATTGGGGGAAGATATTTTTACATTCAAGGGAGGTAGATCCTACACCATTTGTACATGCTTTGTTTTAGTCACCCCATTTCCAACCATGTTCTTATTCTTGTTAAAGCCCTTAGGCTTATTTTTCACAACATTTTATGTAGATTATTAGGCTTAATTTTAAGTTTGGCCTTGTGTTAAAATCTTAAAAAGACCCTTATCAATAAGAGCCTTCTCAATCTACATGCCTTTGTTGATAATTTCCTTGAATGAGTTAGCACAAGCTAGATATAGATTGTACACAACCTTAGGATGTAAGTCTTGTGAAAATATATCCACTAACTATTTGTCTTTTAAATTATGCTAAAAATGACCCACCAACACTCTCCATCTCTATAGATATGAAGAAAAACTTTTACCATAATGTTGTTTGGCTTTGTACAAGTCAATAATGGTATGCTTATGTTTTATGTTGTAAGATAAATGGTTAAGAATTTTTTTTGACAAGTTATTCCAATCTATAACCAATCCTTTGGGTTGTTTAAATAGCCAATCAAGACCCTATCCCACCAGACTTTATGGAAATAGTCATAGTAAGTAATCACTATTATAAGCAACCTCTTTGCATAAAATAAAAAATGCCTATATGTGCTCACATGGGTCTCCCTTTCCTTTATATTTATCAAATTTTGGTGCCTCAAAATGAGGTAGAAAGGGAGTTTTGATAATGTTCAAATTAAATGGATATGGATATATCTCATCAAATTTATACTTTTTGACTCTATTATTGATCTCTAATCATTGCACAATCTCCTTCATGGAATTCCATTCTTACATGTTTGGTACATTTGTGGATTGGTTATGATGCGTTTGGGGTGGTATGTGCCCTTGATTTTGATACTGGGGTGAAATGTGCCCCTATTATTTTTTTTGGGGTGGAATGTGCCCCTATTGTTGTTGTTATTAGGGTGGAATGTGCTCCTATTGTTATTGTGATTAGGGTGGAATGTGCTCCTATTTTTGCATGGAGTTGTGAGGGATGTACACCCTATATTCTGTGACTTGATTTTGATTCACTCTTATAGTCGAGTATATAGGCCATTGATTCTTGGATTGTAAAACATTCCCTAAATTTGGCTGTCTATTTTGTTGAAGTTGGGAAATTCTTTGTCTATTTACCAATTTTTGTGCTGGTTGAGACGAACTAGCCAAATTGTCTTGAGGGATCTCCTCAATATCAAATAAATGTTTGGGTCTCTAATTTTGTAAAATGACAAGAGGTTAATGATGGTTAAATAATGTGATTTCCATTTCTAATGGAAAATTTTAAAATATATCTTGTGTCTTTAACTATTTGTTTGGGTTAACTTGATCTACCATAATAATATTTCTCATACTCATAGATACGGTCATAATATACCCTACTATGATTGAACCTTTGAGTCATTTCTAAAAAGATTTGTTCTCTATGTTTGACTAGATCTAGATCAATGTGTTACAAATGTTATGAACAATGTATAGATTTGATATTATCTTTCAAAAAATGACTAAAGTATGAAAGAGACTATAAAAAATGAGGGTGGTTTAGAACCACACACAATTAGAATATTTGTTTTTTGAATTTACTCAACTTTTGGAAAAGGCAAAATCGTATAGAATGGAAGAGGGTATGATAACTCAAAAATCTAGAGTGTGACTTGCACACTAAAAAATAGACCTTTATGATACATTAATACCATAAAATCTAGTTCAAATTCAAAAATTTACTAATAGAAAACTAAAATAAATATATTTGGATTACAAATAAGATAATTCAAACTAAGAAACTCATGATGTGAAAACATGCAAGAATTCCTAAGTATAAAACTAAAACCAAATGGGACGCATAATGCTGCCACATGGTGATAGGAAGGGGGATAGTATAAAATGTGTTATAGGACTTAAAGTACGAGTGATGCACAAGATTAATTGATTCCACCAAAGATTATAATGTGATGATGAGTCTATAAATGGCCTTTAATTCAAAAAATAGAAAATTAAACCCAAGTTAAAATAAGTTTAGTGTGTAAATGGTGAACCCAATTTAACACATCAATCCTTAAAACTTAGAAAGGTTCAATTTTGAATGTGAATTATCAATGAGTGACTAAATAAAATTTGGAAAATGATTTACACTCAAATAGGTAGTATAACTGCACCAATTAGACCAATGATGACATAATGTTTATGATGACAAATTTGAATAAGGAAAAGATTGATTTTCACTTGGATAGTGTAACAACTCCTTGTTTAATAAATTTAGGGAGAATGTGGTTTGATTTATGGTTTTTATGTTAACAATTAGTATTGACCCAAAATAAGACTAAATAATCTAAGACATAGACAATTCAACTAATTAATCATCTTAAATCCTAAACTAACAAGGTGTGGTAAAGTGGGGTTAACTAAAATAATTGTTTCTCAAATGTTCTAGATGGATAAATTACACAATACTTTCACATCTAATGTACCAAAAGAAGATCACATAATTTGGGTTCACAACACTTGGCTTGTTGTAAGAAGGTTTTGCCCTTTTTACAGCCACTACATCTATCACTCACTCAGTGTAGTGTGATGTCCAATGTACTCATACATCCTGGGCTTAGCCCTAACACTAGGAGAAGGTTTAATATCTAAAACCTTTAATCCTTGTGGGTTTATCCCAATTTATATATGCCCCATTGGAGAGGGGTTGAAGATAATGCTGAAGATGAAACCCAAGGTCAAATATTTCCTAGAGAACTCATGGGATGTAATGAAGTCCCCTTCACAAGCCAAGATGAAATGAAAATAAATGACACTCAAGCCATGTGAGTCCTAGAAGAGAGCATTCAAAACATCTCTTTCATGCCTTTGACTAAGGCACTTTGAAATAAAGATGACACTTTTGATCCCAAAATTTCCCTAAAGGGGATAGATGGGAGAGCATATATGCATGATCTTTCTTTTTGCCAAACAAAACTAATTAAGAAATGATCTATTGAATAAAAAATTTGAAAATGTGTTCAATTTTAAAGCACTTAATTAAAAATTGTGGTTATTTTCTTTTACCCCCTTGGCTTTAATATGTAAAAACTTATAAAGATTGCACCAAAAAAGATTGTATGAAGTAATAATTACCTAAGTTTATTTTAAGCCCAAAGTTTGAAGTGTTTAAGAATTATCATGCTAAATTTGTTTTAGGAACTAAATTTCAAGTGTGCATGATTTTAACCAAATTCTTTTTAAAAACCCCAAATTAAAGCATACGATTAGTTAAAAATGCCCAAATTAATCTTCCAAACTAGCCTTTCAACCTAAAAAAACAAGATTAGGATTACCTACTTTGAAGCATTTATGAGATCGAGTAAATAAATTTGTGAAATAAACTCTCAAGTTTACATAGTCAAGTCAAGTTGGGTTGGTTTAGGTCAAGGTACACAGTTAGGTCAGGTCAGATTGGGTTAAATAGCTAATTCAGGTTGTTGGGATTGCCTAATTTGAAGTATTTATGAGATTGAGCAAATAAATTTAAAAAATAAGCTCTCAAGATTACATATTTGGGTTGGGTTTACATAATTAAGTCAGGTCAAGTTAGGTTGAGTCAGGTTAGGTTAAAAAAATGAGTTAAGTTACATAATTAAGTTGGGTTGGGTTAGGTTACATAGCTATGTTGGGTTGGGTTGGGTTATGTAGCTAAGTAAGGTTGGGTCAGGTTACACAATTGAGTTAAGTTAGATTAGGTTACATAGCTAAGTCTAGGTGGATTAGGTTACATAATTGAGTCACGTTGGTTTGAGTTACATAGTCAAGTTAGGTTAGATCAAGTTACATAATTGAGTCAGGCTGGGTTAGGTTATATAGCTAAATTAGGCTAGGTCAGATTACATAATTGAGTTAGATTGGGTTAGGTTACATAGTTATGTTGGGTTGGGTTAGGTCAAATAGTTGAGTCAAGTTACACAGTCTCAAGAATAAAATTGTGACTTACAAAAAATGGATTTTTGTTCAAATTTTCACCTTCTTTGATTCCACACTCCAAGATCTTGAAAGGAAATGGTTAGTATGTTATTTTTAGGTGTTGGTTGATCTAATTGATGGGGTGTGATTCTTATAGAGTAAATTTTTACTCTACATTGCATTCAAAGTTTTAGTCGAGCACTGCAGTTTTAGTTCCTGCATACCTTGGTCGTAGTGGTAGTTTGGAGCAAAGTGTGGGTTCATTTTCCATCTGAGTGTCAAAATGCAGTAAAAGCTACCAAGTGGTGTAGTCTGAGCATGGGTTATCTTTCTCCTTTTTGTTTCCTTCATTTTATTTTTTCCTAAGTGTTGAATTCAAGAAGAAGTCACCAAGTGTCACTTTTCAAAACACAGAGCCAGCCAACTGGCATCATCTAGGACAATTTTCATGACTTACAGGAGGGCCACAAAATGATCCACATATCAAATAGCTGCTAAGTGGAAGCAACCATGTGTCAGCATTTGTGTCTCATATCAGTACCCACATTTCTCCTTTTTAGCAAAGGTTTTCAAAAAGCTAAGGAGCAGGATGCAATGGAAAGTGCTAGGTGGTAGTTGCAAAAGGCCCTCGACTACTTTTTAGAAGAAGTGAAAGTCACCACATGTCAGCATCTGAAAGACAGTCGGTTCAACACTAGGGTTCAATTCCATGGTTCAATGTTTTTGGTTCAATACCTCTATTTAAGTATGAATGGTGCGCAGTGTTGAACCATTGAACCATTTTAGTTCATCGTGTAGTTCAAGGGAGTGTCCCAAAAAACCAAAGGGGTTAGCACCCTTTTGGAAGGTAGCAGGCATTTGTTTCATTTTTATTAAGTGCCAAAGATGAGCAGAGGCTGCCAAGTGTCACTCTCTGATCCCCTTTCTACTTCATCCCCAAGAAAAGTGGAAGCTGCCACATACCCTTAACTAAAGCAGTGGAAGACACTACGTGTCTTCCCCGAAGCCATAGAAGCCTCCACGTGTCAACACCCAAGAGATCATCTTCAAGTTTCATTTCTGAATAAAGATTTTGGTGGGCCTCAGGTGTTACTTTAAAAGTTTGGAGAAGCTACCGAGTGTCACCATCTGTAAGAGTTTAATATGTGTCTCAAATGATTCTATAACACAGCCAAAGAGAAGTGGAGAGAGCCATGTGTCTTCGATGAATCAGGCGGAAAGCACCAAGTGTCATTCTTTGGTGCCTTTAAAGTAATAAGAGGATTTTTAGGAAATTGAATAAGTGTTCTCTCCCATTTCAACATAATAGAGTGTTCCATGTATCTGTTGCCACAAAGCAAAATAGAGGGAAAATCGGTTGGAGTTAATTCATGTAGATGGAACAGTTTGCCAGATAAATTTTTGGGGGCCTATAAACATTAAAAGGGCCATCTGTTTGTCCCCTATAAGTGAAGGTAGAATGGACTATTAAGAAACTAAGAAGATGATGGAATGAGAAATTTAGGCATGGAAAGAGGTACTAGACATGAATCACCATGCCACAGTCAGGGCAGTTCCTGATAAGATTAGGATACATCCAAGGCATTGAAAGTGCCATCTATTTGTCCCCTGTGAGTTAAGGGTGGAGTATAATTATGTGGGAAGTGGGTGATGGAAAGAGACATTTGAGGCTATAAAAGAAGAGGGAAGATAGGAAAAAAGGGGGGGGACTTTTTATAGTTGCAAACTTACTAGAGTTTTGACCAGTAATATCATTTGCTTTTGTCTCATTTTCTTGAGTTGTAAAGTTGATGTAACTGTGCATGTTTCTGTGCCTTTTATGTGGCTGAATGAATTAAGAAAATTGAACTCTATGCCTTGGTTGATGTTATCTATGTCATTTGCAAAATAGTCTATACTGTAGATTTTCTAGTGTTGTGATTAAGAATGTCATTTGCTTTTGTCTCATTTTCTTGAGTCAGAATTTCTACATAACTGTACATGATTTTTTAGCCTCTTATGTGATTGAAAAATTCTATTAAGAAGATTGAACACTATGCCTTTGTTGACATTTCCTATATCTCAGCAAAAAAAGTCTCTGTTATGAGCCTCTATTTCTATTATTTTGATCTTTTACATTGATCATGCACTTGTTTGCTCTTAAATGTAATTGAATCCCACATATAGTCTCATTGTGCCCAAGGTTAGGATTAGGATTACACTCAGGTGCATCGCCATAGTTAGGTTTCATTTCTTGCATTTTCATTTCTATTTAATTTCCTATCCCTTTTCCCCCAACACTTGATACAAAAGAAGAGACCAGCTTCTCTAAAATCTGGAGGTTGTTTCAAGCTACAATATCCCATAGCTTGAAACTTCCCATTGTTGATTGATTAAGATCAAGTGTAATTTTAAATCATCAAAATTTTTTGCCATGCCTAGTGGGACCAGTCTTGAAGTTTCTTTCAAGACCATATGAACTAGAGAGCTATGAGGAGTCAGAGCTTTGGACCAGTCACCAAATCACAATTTGCTACAAATCTAAGTATTCTTTCACCACCTTTGGTAATTAGTCCAAGAAGAAGAGCTAACTAGTTTGTACCAGTACCAAACATGGGAGCCCCTATACCCCCAAGAAATTATGCAAGCTAGAACATTGGTATCCCCTTAATACTCCCAACACCACCCACCGTTTGGGTTCCTATCCTAGTAAACACCCTAAAAGCTCTACCCAAGTTTAGTGGGCAGGACTCTAAAACACTTGTAGAGCATCTTCAGGATGTATCAGATGTCTGTGCCATACATGTTGTCACACAACAAAATGTGGCCATAAGGTTGTTAGTAGCCTCATTCAAAGGGAAGGCTTTAGAATGGTATCGGTCTTTGACCCCAAATACCATATCTACATGGGACCAACTCAGAGATTAATTTTTTGAAAGATTTGTACAAAAAGGTGATAAGTCTTCTTTGTTACAACAATTAATCACCATTCAAAGGGGACCACAAGAGGACATGACTGATTTCAACACCAGATTTCAAAAAACTTAGGATAAGATCCTTGCTACAGCTTAACCACCACCTGGTATGACCATAGTATTCTATCTCAAGGCTTCAAAATTTAGATATATCTGTTATGATTTAGTCACTGGGAGGACACACTTTGCCAGTGGCTTATGACTATGCAGTCAGAGCTGAGAATCATTTAATAGATGCTGGAAAGTTACCTCCAAGGCCTCCCATGCCTTTGTTCCTAGAGATTTCCTTGCCCTTACCTTAAGAAGTTCCTAAAGCTATAAGCCCACCTGTGTCTATGTATACTTACCCTCCATCATCTGTGAAGCAGTCAGCCCCTGCTCAGTCATCTGAGATGGATGATATGAAAAATATCTTGAGGACATTTTCTAATGAGTTGATTAATATAAATAGGTAGAGAATACTTTCCCTAAGCCCCCTTATCAAGGCTATCAAGGAAACAGGTTTTCATCCCAACCAAACTAATATCAAGGTCCTCCAAGACAAACTAACCATCAGCCAGTGAATCAATTAGTTGTAGTTCCCACACCCTCATAGACCATTCCTCCTAACTCAAATAAGGAGATGGTTCTAGGTCAGAATAATTATGTGGATGATACTAATGCTTGGTGTTTTCCTTGCAATGATACTCACACACCCAAAGATTGTCCTAGGGGTAATTTACAACAAAGGGTGGCTAAGTAGAGAATAATAGATGGTTAGTTTATGAATACCAATAAAAATCAAGCCTACCAGTCTCCCGGTATGTAGAATTCAATTCTAGTGGCTGAGATACAAGGAATGTCCTTGCAACAAGAGGAATAAATAGCCCTTAAACATGCTTTGTTCTCATGGGTTGAAGGTGAATAAGTAGTTTTCTTGAATGAAGCATCTACCTCCCAAAGGCTAGTAGTGCAATTTGATTATTACACCAGATCAAAGAGGAGAATGGTGGAGCAACCCGAGATGGTAAGTGGTCAAGTCAAGGATAATCCTCCATCTCAAGGGCAAAAGAATGATGTTGCTAGACAAAAAGTGCCTCAGCCACACCAATATCAAGGGATTCCTACCTAGATTCAAGAAAAAATAAGGTATCTTTATTACCAAAAAACTTAGTCTTTGGGACCAATCAATATAATGGACCAATTAAAGAAGACTCCAACACAAGTGTCTATATGAGATATTTTGGCTATTCCTAAACAAAAGACACTACTGCAAGAAACTCTACAAGGGCAAGTAGTGCCCAAAGGTGTTGTTACCAAGGAAGGACCTACTGGAAAGGAAAAGCTCAAAGATATGGTTTCTCTAAAGACAACAGCCTTCGTGAATGATGCAACACAAGTAAATCCAAGCCAGAGCCTTTCTATTTGACTCTGATAGTTGGAAAGAAAATCCTGCATAATGCATTGATAGACTTAGGAGCTAGTACAACTGTGATTCCCAAGCAAATAGTTGATGCTTTGAAAATAAAATATGAACCCCTTACAAAAGGAGTTATGTAGTTAGATGGCAAAACAGTGCAAACCATAGGGAAAATTAAACAACTCCCCTTGAAATTATACACATGTCCCAACATAATTGTCAACCAAGATATAGTTATCATAGATACTCCTCCTAACTTTGGTTTATGTTTATCCAGAGACTTTATAGCAAAAATAGGAGGATATATGTCTCTTGACTGGTCTCACCTCATCTTGAGAACCAGATACGGTTCAAAGATGAAAATTTTATCTAAACCACTGTCCAAAGACCATATCACCAACAAACCAACAACAAGATTAGAAGCAGATCATGCCATGATGAATAAAGAAGAAATGATTTTTGTTAAAGAGCTAGGTGATTGGACTGAGCACGATCAAGAAAAAGAAAATAGCTAGTTATTGGCTATGATGCATATCGATGCATATGGGAACTATGACTTTACTGGTTTGGGCACGTATATCATTTTTGATGAGGATCAGACAATCCCAAATGTTATAAGGGAAGAGACACCTACTAATTAAGATTTAGAGATCTATACTTTGAATTTTGATGGGGCTAGAAGTAAACATGGTACTAGAGCAAGAATTTGTCTTACTGCTCCAAATAGTGATAAAATTTTAAGGGCTATCCAATTCCAATTTGCTTGCACTAATAATGATGCTGAGTATGAATCTTTAGTGCATGGGCTCCTGATAGCCAAGAAAAAGGGAATAAAGAACCTAAAGGTAAAAGGAAATTTAGAATTAGTAGTAAAGCAAATTAGGGAAAAGGCAGTAGCCAAAAATGTGAGAATGAGATCCTATAGGCATAGGATTTGGGATTTGATAGAAGATTTTGAAGCTTTCAATATTAAGATAATCCTTAGAAGTCAAAACTCTGAGGCTGATAGGATGGCTTAGATTGGCTCACAGTTTAACCCAACAACTAGCCTATTGGTTAACAATGAGTCAGTAAAAATTATAGTGAGGCCGACCATCCCAGACAATGACAAAAATTGGCAAGTGTTTAAAAATGATGCTCAGGAAGTCTCTTTCTTACAACAATCAGATGAGTTTGGTAATCAGTTGCAAACTAAAATTGAAGAGGCATATGGTTATTATATTATATAATTGAGGAATAATAAGCTCCCCAAGGGATTGATCACCTTAGAAAACTAATTTGACCCAGAGGATGTGAGCCTAGAGAAGAAAAGGTTCTAGGTAGATAAAGTAGACTATTCTGAAGTAGAGGTGAGTGATGGGAAAAGGCTAAATGTTGGGAATTTTGCAACTCAAGAAGAGAAGGAAAGACTAATTAAATTGTGCCAAAGGTATGATAGAGTCATAGCTTGGAGCTATGAAGACCTTCATGGATACAATAGAGACATTATCCAGCACATGATAGAATTGACTGAAGGGTCCAATCCCATCAGACAGAAATAGAGGCTAGTAAATCCAAGGATTGAACCTCTAATGGTAGATGAGTTGCAGAAACTTTTATATTCAAAAATAAAATTTCCAATCAAGCACTCAACCTAGGTATCAAATCTAGTCCCAGTTAGGAAAAAATAATGGGGATGTAAGACTATGTGTGGATTTTAGAGATCTAAATAGAGCATCTCTAAAAGACCACTATCCCTTGCCCTCCATGGAAATAATTCTACAAACTATGGCTGGATCAAAGAGGTTTTCTTTACTTGATGGTTTCTCTAGATATAACCAGATTTGGCTAGCTAAGGAAGACCAATACAAAACTACTTTCACTACCAAATGGGGAACATTTGCCTACACAAAGATGCCATTAAGATTATCAAATGCAAGAGCCACCTTTCAACAAGATATGGATATAGCCTTTGGTAAACTTATAAATAAGGTCATCTTGGTCTATTTGGATGACCTCACTATTTTCTCAAAAAATGTTGATGATCATTTTGATCATTTATAATCTTTCTTCGAGAAATGTCAAGATTTTGGGATATCATTGAATCCCAAAAAATGTATTTTTGCTATACCTCAGGGCAAACTATTGGGGCACATAGTATCTAAAGAAGGAGTTTCTATAGATCCTAAGAGAATCATAGCTATAAAGGACCTACCTCTTCTAGTAAATAAAAAGGTAGTCCGGTCCTTTTTAGGGAAGATCAATTTTGTCAGTAAATTCATATCTAATTTTGTAAGCTTGGTTAGACCAATGACACTCTTGCTAAAAAAAGTACCTGGTCTTCAAGTGGACTATAGAAGGAAGGAAAGCTTTTGAGGAGGTCAAGAAGGCTATCTTAGTAGCCCCAGTGCTCAAGAACCCATATTTTTCCATGCCATTCATAATGTATGTCTATGGAGGGGAGTCAAGTATTGCCGCTGTCTTGACTCAAAAGAATGACAGGCTAGAGGGGGAGCACCCAATAGATTTTTTCTCAAGAAATCTTAGATATTATGAAACTAGGTATAATTTTGTGGAAAGACAAGCCTATGCTATGGTAAAAGCCCTTAAGAAATTTAGGCATTTGATATCAGAGAATATAATTCTGATACTTGTAGCTCACCCAAGTGTTAGGGAATACATCATGGAGGGGGAGATTACTAAGAAAAGAGCTAATTGGATCACTAAGATCCTTGAATATGATGTGGAGGTCAGACCCACCAAGCTAGTTAGAGGTAGGGGTCTATGCCAATATATAATCCAAGAGCTAGAAAAGATGTTACCTGAGGAAGTAGATTCAGAAGGAGAGACAGAGACGGTGCTAAGATTACAAGAGGTTGATCAGGAATCTTGGGTCAAAAAAAGGATTAAATTTATGAAAAATGGAATTTATTTGAGATAACTCCCTCAAAACAAGAGGAGATATTATAGGATACATGGAGTTCATTTTGTTTTAATTGAACAAGTCCTTTTCAAAAGAAATTTTGATGGGAAATTGTTAAGATGTGTAGAACAGGCTGAAGCTAAGAGAATACTACATGAAATGCATGATGGAATATCAGGGGGCATTTTTTGCAAAGACCACAACCATAAAGATAAGTGAGGTAGGATATTTCTTGCCTACTTTATTTGCAGATTGTTATCAGCTAGTTAGAAAATGTCAATCCTGCTAGTATTATATGGGGATGAGGAGGAATGTAGCCATGCCCCTTAGTCTTATAATTGTGGATGAACCTTTTTGCTCAATGGGGTCTTGAATTCATTAGAATGATAAATCTAGTGTCCAGTATGGGTCACAAATGGATATTAACTGCCACAGACTATTTCACTAAATGGACTGAGGCAGTCCCACTTAAGGAAGCAACAGAGAATGTGATCTTAAATTTTTTAGGAGGTATCACTACTCACTTTAGGGCTCCTCGCACCATCATTTCAAATAATGCTAAATCATTCTTGGGGTTTAAAGTATTCGAATTTGCCTTGAGACATGGAATATATCTGAAAACTTCATCTAACTATTACCCTCAAGGTAATGGTCTAGTAGAATCAACCAACAAGAACATAATAAGACTCATCAAAAGAATAGGGGCTGATCATCACAAAGAGTTGCATAAAGTGCTTAATATAGCATTATGGGCTAATCAAATCACACCTATGCAGGTGATCAAAATGTCCCCATATGAATTGGTATATGGATAGTCTACTATGATCCCCTTAAATTTAGAAATCCCTACTTTCCAACTGATCAAAAAAATTGAAATTAAAGAAAATGGCCCCATGCAGGTCATACTCATAGAAATTTTGGAAGTTCAGGAAAAGAGGGATATATCCCATGATTCATTGATCAAGCATCAGGGAATGGTTAAAAACTATTTTGACAAAAGGACTTCGAATCCTAATTTTGAAGTAGGCTCGATTGTTTTGAAATGGGATGCAAGGGCTGCCAAGCTGGGTCAGCATACCAAATTCAAAGTGCTATGGACTGGCCCATATAAAATTCACACATGCAAGCAGAACAATTATTTCGAGCTAGAGTCGATGGAAGGAGAATCTGAAGAGATTTTTGTAAATAGAATCTATTTGAAACATTTCAATTAACTTGGATCTCTCATGTATTATAGTTAAATAATTTCCCTTTCTCGCATTGTTTTTCATTGTTTTTTGATTCTCTTTTAAATAAGTGTTTTAAACACATGTCAACGGCTCTATTAAAGCTGTAATTTTCACAATTTTGATCTAGCAAGAGGTGGAGTTTTCTTTTTGAGTAGGCTCAAAAGTCTTGAGGGTCACCAGTAACTGTAGAGTAAATGTTTACTCTATGTTGCATTCAATTTTTTTAGTCAAGCACTACAGTTTTGGTTCTCACATACTTGGTCATAACGATAGATTTAGAGTAAAGCACAGGTTCATTTTCCATTTGAGTGTCAAAGTGTAGCCGAAGATTCCAAGTGGTGTAGTCTGATCATGGGTTCTCTTTCTCCTTTTTGTTTCCTTCATTTCATTTTTGCATAAGTGTTGAATTCAAGTGGAAGCCACCAAGTGTTGCTTTCCAAAACATGGAGCCAACTAACTGGCATCATCTAAGACAATTTTCATGACTTATAGGAGGGAAGAGGAATGAGCTATGTATCGAATAATAATTAGGTGGAAGCAATCATGTGTCAGCATCTGTGTCTCATATCAGTACCCGCATTTCTCCTTTTCAGTAAAGTTTTTCAAAAAGCTAAGGAGTAGGATGCAGTGGAAAGCACCAGGTGGCAGTTGTGGAAGGCCCTAGACTACTTTCTAAAAGAAGTGAAAGTCACCATGTGTCAAAATTCAAAAGATAGTTAATTCAATGTCGGGGTTCAATGCCATGGTTTAACATTTTTGGTTCAATACCTTGATTAAAGTATAAATGGTGCACAGTGTTGAACCATTGAACCATTTTAGTTCATCGGGCAGTTCAAGGGAGTGTCCCAAAAAACCAAAGGGGTCAGCACCCTTTTGGAAGGTAGTAGGGCATTTGTTTCATTTTGATTAAGTGTGAAAGATGAACTGAGGCTGCCAAGTGTCACTCTCTGAGCCCCTTTCTACTCCATCCCTAGGAAAAGTGGAAGCCACCACATACCCTTAACTAAAGTAGCAAAAGATGATATGTATCTCCCTTAAAGCCATGGAAGCCTCCATGTGTCAACACATGAGAGATCATCTTCGAGTTTCATTACTGAATAAAGATTGTGGTAGGCCTCGGGTGTTACTTCAAAAGTTTGCAGAAGCTACCAAGTGTCACCATCCATAAGAGTTTAATATGTGTCTCAAATGATTCTACAACACAACCAAAGAGAAGTGGAGAGAGCCACGTGTCTTCGATGAATTAGGTAGAAAGTGCCAAGTGTCATTCTCCAATGCCTTATAAGTAATAAGAGGATTTTTAGGAAACTAAGTTTCCTCTCCCATTTCAACATAATAGAGTGTTTCGTGTATCTGTTGCTACAAAGCAAAATGGAGGGAAAATTGGTTGGAGTTAATTCTTATAGATGGAATAGTTCACCAGGTAGATTTTTGGGGGCTTGCAAACATTAAAAGGGCCATCTATTTGTCCCCTATAAGCGGAGGCAAAATGGATAGTTAAGCGGCTAAGCAGATGATGGAATGAGAAATTTAGGTGTGAAAGGAGGTACCAGACATGAATCACCATGCCACAGTGAGGGTAGTTCTTGATAAGAGTAGGATACATCCAAGGCATTGAAAGTGCCATCTGTTTGTCCCCTGTGAGTTAAGGGCAGAGTCGAATTATGTGGGAAGGGGGTGATGGAAAGAGACATTTGAGGCTATAAAAGAAGAGGGAAGTTAGGAAAAAAATGGGGGGGACTTTCTATAGTTGCAGACTTACTAGAGTTTTGACCAGTAATATCATTTGCTTTTGTCTCATTTTCTTGAGTTGTAAAGTTGATGTAACTGTGCATGTTTTTCTGCCTTTTATGTGGCTAAATGAAATAATAAAATTGAACTCTATGCCTTAGTTGATGTTATCTGTGTCATTTGAAAAGTAGTCTATACTGTAGATTTTTTATTGTTGTGATTGGGAATGTCATTTGCTTTTGTCTCATTTTCTTGAGTTGGAAGTTCTACATAACTGTATGTGATTTTTGTGCCTCTTATGTGATTGAAAGATTTTATTAAGAAGATTAAACACTATGCCTTTGTTGACATTTCCTATATCTCAGCAAAAGAAGTCTCTGTTATGAGCCTCTATTTCTATTTATTTGATCTTTTACATTGATCATGCACTTGTCTACTCTTAAATATAATTGAATCCCACATATAGTCTCATTGTGCCCAAGGTTAGGATTAGGATTACACTCAGGTGCATCACCATAGTTAGGTTTCATTTCCTACATTTGTGTTTTTGTTTAATTTCCTATCCCTTTTCCCCCAACACTTGATACAAAAAAAGAGACCAACTTCTCTAAAATATGGAGGTTGTTTCAAGTTGCAATGTCCCACAGCTTGAAACTTCCCATTGTTGATTGATTAAGATCAAGCATAATTTTAAATCATCAACAATTCCAATGAACATGCCAAAATGTAGACTGTATTACATAAAATTATTAGTCAAACATTAGTCTAAGAAAACCAAATAAAAATGCATAAAGAGCTAAATAATTTAAGTCATCTATTCATGTGGGATTTGTTAACAACAATAAGATACAAATGAAAGAAAGTAAAACATTACCTTCCCTGGTGACTTCATTTCTCAAAATTAGTTCACAAGCATGTTCTCCTCTTGATCAAGATCTCTTGTCTTTGTCATCAATGGTGTCCAAACTCCTCTAATGCGTCAAGAACTCTTTGCATAACATAGGCTCAAATTAGATGAAATCTCTAATCTTGCCTATCAAATGAAGCTTACTGCTGAAATAAAATGATCAACACAAAGGGTTTTGGAGACAATTTAGCATTATAACATTACATAAATCAAGCTTA
The DNA here is from genome assembly GCA_037957365.1 of Torreya grandis. Taxonomy (NCBI): domain Eukaryota; kingdom Viridiplantae; phylum Streptophyta; class Pinopsida; order Cupressales; family Taxaceae; genus Torreya; species Torreya grandis. The sequence goes on along the minus strand of JARHVA010000522.1, from coordinate 2,263,074 downwards.
AAAATGATGTTCATGGCCTCTCTATTTATTATTTTTTGAGATTGACCAAAATGAATTATGACCATGAATATTGAGATTGAGATGTGTGGCCAAGAATCCATTCAATTTTGGAAGCTAAAATCAATAAATGCCTTCATAATGATTTTGGAAGAGGGAGAATTAATAAGGCATGGGATGTATTAATGAGGCATGGGTGGCCATGATTCATATATTGTATGCATTTATGGCCTATGGATGCCTTTCCAAGAAATGATGTCAATAGGTGATGCAATTAATATAAATCAATTTATAAAAATAAATATTCAATTTTCATGGAAAATCCACTTAAGCTCTTGATTTGGATTAATTAGCCTTAAACAAGGTCAATCAAAATTTATGAAATTATTTGGAAACTGGCCCTCAATTAATCAAAATGGTTAGAAATTCATATTACTGAGTCATAATTTGACTTGGAAAGAATTGGAAGGTGATGTTAGATGTGTTAGAACCGTATTCTCATTTAGGATATTGCCAACACAAAATAACAAAGGTATGTGACATGTAGTAACAAATTATAAGAAAAGAGTGATCTAGAGCATAAAAAAGTGAAATAAACATTTTGAATTGAAAAGAATTGATCAAAGTCAGGTATCACATAAAATGCATTGCCCTATTAAGGGATACTTTGGCCTAAATCAACACTTGTAAATGATAATTTTGGACCATTTAGCACATTTGTAGTGATTTTGACATAAATTGGAAATTTTAATGCAATTCAAGTAAGATTGATAATTTCAACACAAATGATGTTAAGAATTGGATTTTTATAGAACCTATAGACTTGGTATGCAAATAGAACACCTCTAGATCCTGTTTAGGCTAATTTGGCATCATGATCTATTTTCAAGGTATATAAAGGATGTTTGACAATTTTTGAGCATGTAAGATGTTGTGTGAGCATGTAAGTGATGTATAAAGTTCATGAAAAGAGGCTTGAAGGTCATTTTCAAGGTCTAATTTGGTTTTATATGTTAAGGTCCAAGTACACAAAGAGAGAGATGATGGATAAATGAGGTATGAGATTTATATTTCAAGATAAGAATGAGCGTGTGAGAATTTTTGGTAGTTTGATATGTTGTCCCAAGTGTGTTGACCAAGTTTGATGTCAAATTTTGCAAGAAAAGGTTTGAATACTGGTTTTGAAGTTTTTTGAGTGCACAAAATGAAGGGTTCTCAACTTGAGGACTTTCAAGTGTTCATTGGCACATATAAAATATACATGGGAACTTGATCTATTTAGAAGATATGGGAATTTTCCTATCTAATATCTCTAGGAATTTGTTTTGGAAATGAGTGGCAATCCTTTATGAATAATAATTAACATTGAAAATAGTGTTAACCCTCTCTAAAAACCTAACAATGACCTGATGTGAAATATCATGTTTTAAAGTGCACAAAATGGATTTATATGTCTATTTAAGTGATTTTAGGTTATATTAAACTCTCCAAATAACCTCTAGGTGTGAATGCTTTTTTAGGTGAGTGAGTGGACCCTATAAGAAAGGCCTTATTTATTAGAGATGTGTTGTAAAAATTAGAGTTGACCAAGTAAACATTGATAAATACATTAAGGTTAAATATTGAGACTTGTATTTGATGTCCATGTGATTTATAAGTAGGTTTTAGACCTAAATTTTTTTAAACTGGTCATACAATTTGACCTATCGTTAAGAGGCCTAATAGTGCAAATAGTGAGAAAATTAGGAAAAAGTGAAAAGGTGATTAAGGATGTGTTATTATAGATTAGGTATGAATCCAAGTGCATATAAAAGTTTTTAAAGATATAAAATACATATTCATGTTGGATAGATGTTTTAGAGATTAGTTTATATGGTAAAAAGTTTGCTCATAAGCTGACCGATCTAGTTCAGATGAGACAATGAGGTACAAGACTATGAGATTGGTCTACAAGATTAATATTATCATTTGAACATATTTTATATATATATATATATATATATATATATATATATATATATAATAATGGTTTAATAAAATAATAGGATATTCTTCATGAATTTTAAGTATCTGAATGTGGTTATATTGGTTTTTTAGGTCATTGTTTCCATGACTTTATTTTGAGGTTAGTTGGTAGTTCTAAGTGGGCTACTTGTTGAGAAGGGTTTGAGTCCTTTTACATTGTATAATGAAGTATAATTAACTTGGTAGAGTTGTTTATATCTTTAATGTTACATTTATATGATTTTTTCCATGGTTGTTTTACAAAATAGTGTTTTTACTTCAGTTATTCAAGACAGACTTTCTAGGTATGCATAAGACTAGTTGTGAATAGTGCTAATGGCATGCTTCAAGTGGTGGTTGGAGATAAAAGGTGTCATTCACATAAGATGATATTTTTAGGGGTATATTTGAGTTAAATATGATATTTAGTTTCTATGTGAGGATTTTGAATGTGTTTTAAGGAGTTCAAAGGGTAATGTGCGCTAATGAAGGCCTAATTAAATTATGTCTCCTTAAGGCCTAAAAGGGGTTTTGGTTATATATTGTATGAATGACATATTTTAGTGTTTTATTCATGTTTATGTCATGTAATAAGACCTTTTAAATTTAAAATATATGTGTTAAAGTGTGTATGTCTCACCAAGAGGTGTATGATCAAGAACCTAGTATAAGAACAAGGTCTAATAAGCCAAATTTGCTAGTTAGTGAATGTGTGAGTTGAAACGAAAGATATAGGAATTTGAAGAGATAATATATTTATTTTAAACCATAATAAATTTATATAAATAATATCATGGAGATATAATATGGGTATTTTAGATGACTATCAAGGTTAAATGACCTAATCTATCTTGAAGAGACCTAGTTGAGCGAAGGAGCCTAGAAGACAATTTGAGAGGGCTAAGAGTGTGAAGAGATGAAGAGGTGGTAATAATTAGTTGGTTGGGAAATAATATGTAATTAATGTGGTCAATTTTATCATGTGTCTGAGTTGGTATTGATTCATTTATGGGGTTGGTGCCTCCTTACAAGTAGGTGTTTGCTAAAGCCTAGTCAAGTGGGTGCTTGGCCAGTTGGGATTGGTTCTCCAAGTGAAGTTAGTGATAAAATAAATATTGGTGTTTGTATTATAGGAATTTATTCCATTTTCATCATTAGTGGGTTTTATTCCCCTTGAGAGTTTCCCACTCAAATAAGTGTTCTATGTGTTTTGCTCTTATCTCATGCTCATGGCTCTTAATGTGTTGCTACTTCATTATATTGTTTTGATAGTTCATGAATGATAAATTAAAGTTGTAAATTTTTTTAAAGAATGATTAAAATACCCCCTCTTAGTCATTGTTATTAAAAAATTCATTTATAGATATCATGGCATGAAGGTATTTCCCCAATACTCATAGCCATAGTACAAAGTTAAAAATGGTCTTTAATTTCCTTATGCCTCATGATATTTTGGAAATGCCTAAGACTTCCCTTTTTATTTAACCTTAGGAATTAATCCATAAATTTTATATTTTTTTGCATAATTTATCATTTATCACCAAGAAGTTACTTGCAAATCACCCTTTAAACTAGGTTAGTGGGATATGGTAATGACACATCATACTTAGCACTATAAATCACTAGGCTAACACTATCCAATGGACAAGTTAGTATCTTTAGAATATTATATTATCAAACACAATATTTTAGTGAAAATTATTGATATTATTTTTGGATAATTAGTTAGAATATAAATTAAATTATTTCTACTTTATATTTTCCATTCTATGTTGTATTTTACACTGTATTAGCTAGCATTGATACAAGTTCTATGTTATGTTTTTCAACTAGATCAACTAGCTCACTCTAATTTCATGTGTGTTTAAATTTATTTCTATATTTACAACTAAATCATCTAAATTTAACCATTTAATTTTTTTTCCAAACTTTGGAACTAGATCAACCAATTTGACCTAGTTAATTCACAAACTAGTCTATTTTCTTATCTTTCCAACTAATCCACCAGCTCGATCTAGTATTTTTATAAAATGTTTTATTTCAATATTTTTTCAATTAAGTCAACCATATTAACCTTTTAATTTTATATTTTTCTATTTTTATACCTTTAAAACTAGTTCAACCATCTTGACCTAGTTATTTTACAAATTATTTTATTTTCCTACTTTCCTAATTAGATCGACTAACTTAACCTAGTTAGCTTATAGATTATTTTGTTTTCCTATTATACTAACTAGGTCAACAAGATAAACCTAGTTTATTTTCATATTTATCTATTATTTCATTTTTAAAAATAGATTGACCACTTGACCTAGTATATTTCCATTTTTTTCATCTTGTTACTCCAACCAGATTGACCAACTCGATTTCATTCATTTTCAGCCTCTAGATTTTCATTTCCCTAGTAAGTGTCTAGATAAGTTTTTCATCATGAAACATTTATTTGATAAATATACACAACACAATAAAACTAACATGATGATCCTTAATAATCATCATAATTTCTCTAAGACAAATCTACCATATCATGTGGTAGATAATCCTAATGTTTTCAATATCCATGTTACTACTAGAACTACCGACTATGGGACTCCTATTCTTCTTCTTTTAATCCTTTATTTATAAAAATGGTAGAGGATGAAAGTGATATTTAGTATATAACTAACATTATTATCTTAATCAATGAAAAACCTCAATATTATGGTAAGGATCACATATTCATTTATAAACTCATGATGGGATCTCATAATGGAGAACCCCATTCACCTTCACCTAGATTTACTATAAGAGTTGGGGAAAGTCATTCTATAACTTATACCACATATTTATCCTCTCTCATGCATCTATATACTATCATGGAATCATATTCCATGCCTTCTTCATCCTCCATGCCAACCATTTCAACAAACCTGTCATGCATGATATTTAGTGGGTCCACTCTAAATACCCACACTAATACTCAAAACCATACAACTACTAGTGCATCTCATGCCATTAGTGATTCTTGTAGCCTAAATTTTAGATTCAAATTATATTATTAATTATAGTAATAAAAACATAAAACTTAAACACATAAGTAGGAATGGAAAAAAGAGATAATCAACATAATAAAAGTGTTCTTACCATCACTTTAACTCCTTATGGCTCCACTCTAGGATTGAAAAACGGATTATTGATGAAAAATTTGAAAATGTTGGTTTTACTTGCTTGATGTGGATAATGGCTTCCAAAATACATGATTGATATTGAAAGTAGATCTGTATGAGTGCAATAAGGCTATGTGAATGCAAGATTATGGGATTAATTTGATAGTTTTCCCAAGTTAGTTTTAAGAAGGGGGAGAGCTTCATTATATAGGAATGGAGGGAGAAATAAATGGCTCAAATTCAAATTTGAGCTATTGAGATAAATGGCTAGGTATTTTTCTTGTAATTTTTAATTCCATGGAGATCTCTAGAATTAGAGAATTCTATAAAATAGGAGGATAGAATAGAGGAGATTTATAGAATTATCTAATTATATAAATCTCCTATTAGGGTTTAGGGGTTTAGGAGAGGATATAATAGGTGGTAGTTGGGTACGTAGATTATTTTGTATTTTTAAATTGGCTATTTGGCTTAGTGAGTAGGTTAGAGGGTAATAGGTTCTATGAGGGTTTTAATGTATGGATTAATTGGTTTTGGAATGGGTTAAGGTTTTTAGGATAATGGGAATGGAAAGGGGTTAATGAGATATTAGTTAAATTACATAATAAATATAATTATTGGTTAAATTAGTGAAAATTAGTATGATTAGTGGGGTGAGAATATTTTAGTGCATATATTTTACCACTCTTTGAAAGGGAATTATGAGTGGATAAGATGGGAAGGAGTAATGGTATTTCAAAGAATAACCATAATGTTAGATAGTGTCAAGGATGAGTTACTAATATAATACCCCCTCAAGGAAGCATGCAAGGGGAACTGACCTAGATGGTCACTTGAACAAAATTCTTGGGGTTGGATAAAATCATGATGAAAATAGGGGTTGGGATTCCCCAAGATATAAATATGATTGAGATGCCTTAAGAGTCAAGAGGATAAAATAGCTCAATTGAGATGGGTTTAAGACAAACAATCAATGTCTAGAAGGATGATGCAATTGATAGGATGAGATTTATTTAAATACAATGGGTTCAAGTTGGTGATAAGTCCATAGCAAGGACACATGATTGAGAAGGATTGAAAACGGATAATAGTGATAATAATTTTTGATTGGTGATAAATAGCTAATTTTTGTAATATTTGTAACTCAAAATCAACATGTGAGTGGTGAGTGACAAGTCTGCAAATGGGATGGTGATGAAAAATGATCAGTGTTTGATCTATCCCAAGTCATAAAAGGGAGACCAAGTGTTGCCTACATAGTTCAAAAAGACCTCAAGATGATGCAGTTGTGATGGGGGATTAATAACGGATAGTGAGGATGTGGAAAATCCATGACCTATATGATGTTAAAATGATTAGAGGTGACTTGATTAGGATAAGTGGATAATTTGATGAGATTATACATAATATATTATTAATAAAGGGATATTAGGAGTGTATTAGGAGGGTCATATAGGATAAAAGGGTCAAAATTAGGTCATTTCTATAATTTTTATTTTATGAGATTGAGATCTTGAGTAAAACCATGGACTGGCTACCCCATGTTTCCCTTCATGGTGAGAGAGTCTGATAGCACTAAATAATAGTCGATGTTGGACCTACGATGAGTAATGAACCCATAGCTTAGTGATATCATGAAGTTTTATTGGATTTGAGTTAGTTTTTATGGATTTTTAACAAAAATGATGTTGGTTAAGTCACCTCAACAATACCATGATTGATGGGTTGCCCTCAGTCATGACATTTCCATTTCAACTTATGACTTTATTAGGTAAAATACATTATTGTAATATTGTAAGTCTATAGTTGTGGTATTACAATACCATAAATATATAGTAAGGATATTACAATACCACAACTATAAATTCATGATTATGTAATATCATTATTTAAGGATTCACAGTTTTATCTGACTACAAGATCAAGTAAAATCACAAATGATGACTGGTGATGTTATCAAAACTGCCACTAAAGGCATGATTGTAATTAGTGATTTTGTCACTATTAGGAAAAATAGGTAGGCGTTAAGATATATGAATGGATGAGTTAGTTAAGTTAGTTAGGATGAATGGGTGGGTTAGGTAGATGGGATAATTAGATCATGTTAGTGAGGTAGGGACAAATTATGGGTGCTTAGGATGTTAAAGTCAGAGGATGTGGGAGTGAGATGGGTAAGAGGTTGGTTTAACTACATGGATAAGATAAAGGGGTAGGATAGTTAGATGGTGTTAGTGGGATAAGAATTAGGCTAGGGGATGGGACAAGTGAAGTAATAGAGAGGGGGATTATTTTATGTGGGTGAGGTTAATGGGGGTAAGGAACATGATATTAATATAGGTGAGTATTAGGGGTGTGATAGGATTAGGGGGGTGAGGTTTATGTAGGTTAGATAGATTGGGTAAGAGGGGTATGAGAGTAAAGTAAGTGGTTTGTGATAGATAGGAGAAGTATTATGTGGTAGATGGAGTGATAAGTTGATTGGTAATTGGTACAAGAGGACCTATGAATGATGGCATCATGATCCCAATGGTCCATCCTGCTTTATGAGATGCAGTTGCTGATAGAGGTGGAGTTCTAGGTTCTAGAGTTATTTGGTCTTCATGATGTAGCTACTATGTTAGTGATATGGATGATCAAGTGTTGATTATGGAATTAGTATAACATTGGCACTCAGAGACTAGAACTTTTGATTTTCTCATAGGTAAGATGATGGTAAATTTATAGGAAAGGTATAGGATTTTCCATCTACAGATGTGAGGAGACTGGATCTATTGGTAGTCATATATATTAGCTCAAATAGTATTATGATTGGCTGGGGGTTTGCAAGTAGTTCTTCATGATAGGAACATCAATATTAATTAGTGTTTGATAGAGGGTGCCATTGATATATTGACCCTAGTTTTTATGTCACTTATCACTGTCATTCTCTTATTAGACAAGAGCGGCCATTGGTTTCATCTAGGCCTAAGGGATGTTTTTGTCAAAATGGTTTAGGATTTTTTAGTGTTTTTTGGGGACCCATGATACCAGTACACTTATATATAGAGTTACATATGGGTCAATATAATGGAAAGGCTAACTTGGGATAGTCTATGCTTTTGTAGATCTAGAGTTAGGAGCACATTTCTATCTAGTGGTCTTTGAGGACATTAGCAACACACCAACCACATCAGCCCATGGTATTTGGTTAGTAAATTATAATAGGATTAAAAAGAGGCCATGCTGAAGAAATGCATTTATATAGGGATGTTATTAGCCCAAAACATATTCTGTAGATGCCATATAGAGGTTTATAATTCAGTTGGGATGATGAGGTGGTGACATAGTATATGCTCATTAAGTGTTACTTGATGGGGTGATGAGATCTAATTATTAAGAGATACTGGCCTGATCATATATAATGATAGTTTAACTTCATTAAGGATGTACATTGAGTAGATCACCTATTTTATTAGAGTGAGCAATAAAGGCCTTAGTGTGGGAGTCTAGTTGATAGGGTTGATGCCTATATAGATTATGAGAGCACTTCCCTAGTGTAATGGGACTATTATACACCTATTTTGGATCTAGGGATGATGACTACACACAAAACATGGTGGAGACCATGGATTCCCATTAGATTGACCCATCTTATAGTTATGGTTAAGTGAGGGGTTGTTAGAAGGGTGTTGTAGGCTCATACTAAACTAAAGAGGAGGATGAGATAGGCACCTATGTAGGATGGCTAGAATGGTCAGGATGCCATAGATGTAGATGGGGGTGATGAGGATTAGGTGATTGCAATAGGATAGGTAGGTATATAGACCTAGGCATGAATTGGACCATAGGTGCAACCACTGGCATAGACATAGGCTAGGGGTAGTGGTGGTAGAGATGGTGTTGGGTCCTAAAAAAACACTATCAGAGAATAAGAGGTATTTTATTTTTATATTGTAGACTATGATACAAGCATGTCTAATGGAGATTATTGGGCTTACATAGGAGAGATGTCAACTATAGGGTCAAATTCAATCAGTGATAACATAGAGAGATGGGCAATTATCTTAGGCATAGTGATAGAGGACTAAATTACAAGGATAGGTCATGTCTTTGAAAGCACATGTAGCTTATAAGGATGGGCATCTAACCTAGGCCTAGTCATAGATTATAGGTGTATAGGTGTAGCTTACTATATAATAGACATAGTCTTGTGTGTAGCTTGTATAGTGTCTTATGCAATTGACTCATGAGGCCTAGTATTATCAGACATTATACAAGCAATAATGCCATTTGAGCAATGTGCACCTTCTTTCTGAGTGAGTTCATCATATTTGGTACATCAACCTTACAGGGGGCCACCAGGACCACAATCTTGAGATATGAGATGTACATATTTTATAGGGTTATTTTAGTATTATAGCTCATTCTATCCTCATGAGCCCACATATTGTATCTTATTTTTTGACATGGATTCCATGTGGACTATACATTTGAATTATATATACATATATATGGTGAGATGTATTAGATGATGTGTCATGTACATAAATGTGTTGATGATGATGTTATTATATTTTTATGTTTGATGGACATGTGCTATGATTATATGATTAGATTAGATGTGATAGATCATGATTTGTGATGTGATGGATATATGACTTGTAGGATGTGTTAGTTTATGATGTGATTTGTGGTAATGTGATAGATTTACATATGTTACATTTTATTGTTGATGTGATGATGGTTAGATATATGATGCAATGTTTACATGTGGTATTTATTTGTGTGATGTTGACACATATGATACTTAGATGTTAAATGTATGATGGTTATGTTGTTGTCATGTTATGTGATAGGTGCATGGTATTTATATTTATGCTATGAATCGTGATGCGATGGACTTGTTTTATTTATTATGTGTATGAATTCATGATGTGTTTAGTTTACATGTAATTAATTTTAAATGTATGATAATGGAGGTATGCATAGATGATGTTATTTATGGGCTAGATGAGATGTTACATATAATATGATGAGTTTCTTTACATTTATAATGATTTGATATATGTGATATGGATATGGATGTATGAATGTGATATTAGAAGATTCATACTCATGTGATTTATTATATCTGACATGTTTTGGTAGAAATCCTCTTGCACCATGGAGGTAAGATAATGATGGGATGGGATATGATTAGGTTGTTAGTTGGGGTAGTGATAGCTTAGATAATATGGGGATAGGTGTGATAGGACAAAGGATAATTTTTTAGGGGGGAATAGGATGGGTAGTGATTTTGGAAGCCATTAAAAATGTTTTCAATCCTTTTTATATTTCACCTTTTAGACATGTGGCAGTGACATGAAAGTCCAAAGGCACATCAAAATTAGTGCATGAATGATAAATACATTTGATAAGTGACATTTTCTAAGTAAACATTTAGGGGCCACTTAGAGCATCCTTATTTCCATACAAGTCAATAGAATAAAACTTATATATAAATTAAAATATAACTACACAAGACATTAATATATACTTGATTAACTAACAACCACATACATTCAAAACAAATATGCAATCACACAAGAAAACATACTTACATACAAGACAAAGTGGATAATATGATGAAGGATATACAAATGGGTAGTGATGTGATCTTAAAATGATTATAAAATAATGGGAATTAATGATGAGAATAGGCTATATACACAAGGTATGCCATGCCCAAAAAAATTTCATGTCAAGATAGGATTCCAACTAGGCGCAAACGTGATCATGAATGGGGGTTAAGATGACCCCTTGGGTTTCGACATCATAATGTATGTTGAAAAAACCAGAAGTAAAAACGTATGATTTTTTTTACCCTTCCATAATGATAACATTGGTGGGAAGGTATGAACCACGGTCTTAAGGATAGTAAGAGACAAATAGGGACTGGATTCATTTTGAGGCTAAAAATAGACATGATTATCAAATAAGATTTGATAGGGTGATAGGATAGGAGATGGTGATTTTGATAGGAATTTGGGTACCTATATATTTCAGATATGGATGAGAAATTCCATATGACTTCCCCAAAAAATATTCTCATTACTCGACAAGCAATGTCATCCCCTTTCTACTGAAGCATTTGTATCTTGTTGTTTCATAAGAACCTATGATGGATGCCCACTATTGAGACTAAGATCAGTGTGATTCTAAGATGATATTTAATCATGGTACTTGCCCAAAGTGATATAGAGTTGGTTTTCACCATTTGATGTTTTTTAATGAACTTTTGGACTATTTAGGAGATGTGATGGTGTACCCCCAAGTGTGGGGACTCATAGATGGAGGATGGTGGATATTGATAGGTATAGAAATTCTTCATATGCATGATATTCATGGGATCATCAAGCTCATCACCATATTATGTATCTAATTAATAGTATCCATACCTAAACTTCAAAATGATGATATAAGGACCTAGCCAATTAGCTTTAAACTTCCCCTTCTTGTCTCTATTTGCATTAGTATTTTTTTGGTTCTCCTTCAGGACTAGGTTACCAACCTCAAATTTTATGGATTGGATCTTTTTTTGATATTGTCTTTTTAGTCTATTTTGATAAGATCAAAGGTGATCAAGGGCCTTCTAAAATTTCTCATCAAGAATTTCCAATTCTTGTAGGTGTTCTTATCTATAATTATGGTCATTGATGATGCCCTTTAATGAGATTCTAAGGGAAGGATCTCTACTTCCACTGGTAAGATCATTTTTGTCCCATAGACCAAAGCATATGGAGTGGCCCCAGTAGGTGTGTGGATACTTTTGTGATAAGACCAAAGAACTGGATATAGTTATAGGTGCCAATTCCTTCCTACCTAATTAACTATCTTAATGGGTCTCTTTTTGGTTGCCTCAACTGGTCTATTTCCTTAGGGGTAATAGGGAAAAGAGAAATGCTACTTGATGTGATACTTTTATCACAAGGCCTCAAAATCTCTATTTTTGAATGTTTTATTATTAACTAAGATGATGTTGGTAGATATGTTAAAGTGGTAAATGGTTTGATTGAGAATAAACTTAGAGATTTTGAATCTTGTATTATAGGTTAGTAGCATCGCTTCTACCCATTTAATGAAGTATTCCATTTTCATGATAATAAACTTATAAGCATTAGATGATGTTGGATTGATCTTAAAAATTAAATTGAGGCCCCATATGGAAAATGGCCAAGGGATCATGATGGGATAGAATTCATGTGTGGGTTCATGAATGAGATTCCCATGTTTTTAACAAACAACACATTTTTGCATGTGTTGACAAGAGTCTTGCTCCATGGTTGGCCAATAATATCTATTATAGGGTAGTTTCTTGGCCAAGGCCATTCCACTAATGTGCCTATCACAAATACCATCATGAACCTCCTTGATCACATGAGAGGCCTCTTCTAATGTCATGCACTTTAATAGAGTCTCATCATATATCCTATGATAGAGCGTGTTGTTGAGGATTATTTAATAGTAGGTGAAATTAATGAATGCTTTACATTGGTGATGGTAAAGTTTAGGAGGGAGGATGTTATCATGGAAGTACCTATAGATGTCATGGTACTAGGGAAGATTGGGATCATTGATTGTAAAAAGTTGAAAAGGATCCATAGATTGATTCATTGGGAGGATTAGATGTTAAATGAGAAAATTACCTTTTAAAAAATCTTCAAATATGTCAATAAGGGAGGCAATGGTGGCCATGGAATTAGTTGCTTTGTTACTCCTTCATGGTACCTACTCAAATGTGATAGTTTGGAAATTCTAGTTTAATTGATCAACTAATTTCTTATAAAGGACCAACTTCTCATCCTTTGTCTATAACTCATGATTAACCTAATTTATTATTAGTTTTGAGTCACCAAATACTTGAAAAATGTTGTATCTTCCACTGGATGGCTAGATGAAGGTTGGTGATCAGAGCCTTGCATTCTAAAATGTTGTTAGTTCATGAGAAGGTGAGGTAGAATGATTTAGAAGTAAGGTCACCTTACGGGGTGATGAGGATGATGCATTCCCTTGAGATATGTATACCAAATGATCCATCAAAATATAATTTCTAGTTGCTTGATTTGAAATTACTCATTATAGACTCATCTAAGAAATTGGTCATAAAAGGCTTAGTTGCTCCAAGTGGTGCTTTAGCTAATTGATTTGTTATGATTCATCCTTTAGTGTATTTGTAATTAACATATTCAATGTCAAATTCATTGATCAACATGATCCATGTATCCATTCTACTAGTAAGATCTTATTTAGGTGATAAATACTTAAGAGGATCAACCTTGGTGATGAGTTGGACTTGATTATTAAAAATGTAGTGCTAAATATTTTGTGGGCAAAGACCATAGCTAAACATTCCTTCTCAATTCGGGTATAGTTCAACTCATAAGATATTAACGTGTGATTGAGATAATATATTTCTTGTTTCTTGCTTTGATCATTGTGTTATGCCAAGAGGGCACCTATTGCACATGGGGTGGCTGAAATATACAAGAGAAAGGGTCTTCTTCAGATAGGATGTGACAACACAAGAAAGTTGGATAAATATTATTTAAGTTTATCAAAATCCTATTGGCACTCATAGTTCTAGTTAAAAGTAGTCCCCTTCTTTAGGAGATGGGTGGGTGACATTTTTTTGCTTGCTGAGAAATAAATCACTAAATGTCTTGTAATTTTCCTTGAAGACTTTAGAGCTGATTTAAATTGTGAGGTGGAGGCATTTCCATGATGGATTTTATTTTGGATAAGTCTACTTCTATGCCTCTTCTAGACACTATGAATCCCAATAAATTTCTTGAAGTAACACCAAATACACACTTCTTGGGATTTAGCCTGACTTTGTATTCTTAAAATCATTCAAAGATTCTTCTTAATACAACATGATGTTCAAACCTTAGTCAAGACTTCCCCAAGATGTCATCTACACAATTTTATATTATGTCATGTATCACATTATGTAAAATTACTATCATGGCCTGTTGATAAATCACACTAGCTTTTTTAAGGCTAAAGGACATGACTTAATAGTAAAATGTTACCCATGGAGTGATAAAATTTATTTTGTGTTGGTCTTTAGGTTTAATTTTAATTTGATTATACCTTGAGAAACCATCCATGAGAAATAGAATTTCATAATTGTAAGTTGAGTCCATGATCATGTTAATGTTTTTAAGGGGGAAGTCATCCTTGGGACATGCCTTATTTATGTATTAGAAGTCTGTACAAATATACATTCTACATTGTGGCATGGTTACAAGAATAATAATAGAGATCTAATCAGAATAATCGATTGGTCAAATGAAACTAGCTTTCAAGAACTTTTATAGCTTCTATTTGACTAATAGGGCCACATTGGGGTGCATATTCCATAATTTTTGTTTGATGAGTTTAGCATTAGGATTCACTACCAAGGGATGTAATACCAAGGAAGAATCTAGTCTCAACATGTCCATGTAGCTCCATGCAAATATGTCTATGAATTCCTTCAGCAACTCAATATTTTCTTCATGCTTCTCGAGTGTATAATATGCCCCTATTTTAAATATTTTGAGATGTTACTTAGTCTTAATGTTAACTTATACCACTTACTCAATAAGTGAGGGCGATTGATCTTGTAAATAAGGAGGCAATAGTATTTTTGGAACATATGAATCAAAACAATCTAGGAGTTTTGTATCAATGCCACAATATTATTTTGATTCAACAAAGACATGTGGGAGTTCATCTAGATTTTGAGAAGGCTCTTCTTCTTCCTATTTATCCTTTTCACTTTGATAATGGGTTTCTTGTTTCTCTCTAAAGTATGCAAACTAACATAGATTTATAGAAAAGCCTTTTTTTTATCACCATATGAAAAAATTTTGAGCTCCCATATATTCCAAGATTGCTTCATCATTTTGAAATGTATCAAAAGAGGGACCATCTTTTTGATCCTAGTTAATGAGTGATCGATATTTGAGGGCAATTTTGATGGTGGAAATGGTGGTATCAAGGAAGAGGTTGGTGGCATCAAGCTCTTTAAAATGACTACAAACAAAACCTATTTCAATTTCTTCATCGGAGAGAGGCTAATCAACGTTCAAAGGAGTGTCCACTATAATATTTTTTAGGTCATCATCAAATAGTCTATATCCTAGACCAAGATACTATGTATATTCCTAAACCATGATGAGTTTAATTATTCCTTGTTCTTGTTTTCCTAGTCCTTTCTCCTGATAATTCATGTTATCCATTATCTTATGGATGTGATGGTATTGTTTTCCTAGAGATATAAGGGCCTCATCATCTGAGTGAGCCATGATTCATCTGATAAAAATTTTCATGTCTAATAAAGTGATCATGAATGGGGGTTAAGATGATCCCTCAGGATTCAACATCATAATGTATGTTGAAAACCCCTAAAGTAGAAACTTATGCTTTTTTAACCCTTCCAAAATGACAACATTAGTGGGAAGGTGTGAATCATGGTCTTAAAGATAACAAGAGACAAATAGGGATTGGATTTGTAGTTAGGCTAAAAGGAGACACATTTATCAAAGAATATTTGATGGGGTGATGATACTAATGACATGCTCACATGAGAGATATAAGGGCCTCATCATCTGGAGTGAGCCCTATGTCATTTGATTCTTTAATACATTCTTTAGATAGTAATCTTGCACTTGAGAAGGCCATTGGTCCAAACTGATATTTGATTGGATTGACCTTTTTTATGGTGGGGGACCCATAGCTACATGGGGAGAGTGGTAAATCACCTACATAAAATGTCTTATATTCATACTCTTCATAGTTTGTGAATGTGATTTTTAATTAGGTAACCTTAGGTGTTGGATATGATGTATACGCAAACTGATTAGGGTATATATATTTAGTAGATTTTGGACTTAAGAAGGAATTATGTGTTAGGATAAGCATATGAGGGTGAGGATTTATCCATATACTGTCTATGAAGATGATCTATTACTCCAAGGATGGTGACATCCATTCCAGAATAAGGGAATTTGAGACACTGATGTAGGGTTAATGAAATATCCTACATTTCATGAATCTATTAATGTCTAAGCAACATATTATAAGGAAAATATACAACCACAACATGGATTAATGTTTGATGCATGTTAGTGGGAAGGTAAATAGTCCTTGTATATGTCCTCTCATTATCATAATAGGCCTTGATCATAATCAAGGTAGTCCCTAAAGGTGCTTTTGAATACCCCAATTTCTTCAAGAAGTCCAGATTACATAAATGTAATTATTATCCTCCATCTTTGATAACTAGGGAGACATGATGGTGGGATATGGACACTTCAATGAATAAAGGATAATTATGGTGTGGGCCAATTGGAGGCATATCCTATCCACCAAAATTAATCTAATATAAAGGGGATAGATGGCCTACTAATAATTGGAACTGATTGGTATCCAAGTCACTAGGGATCTTGAGATTATTTAAAACTTGATTATCTCACAATATAAAGTAGAGGTTTTGAGGAGCTCCATTAATGAAATTTGTGCTGGCATATTCTCTAGCTTCTAAATGATGTCATAAGACTTATCAAAATATCTTAAAGCTTTCTTAGAAATATTTCCCTTTTGATTAGTGAATAAAGTGGATGATTCCTTGGGTGGTGTGGCATAAACTATAATTTTATTTCATCTAGTATTGGCTATACAATCAATAATGTCCCAATTGATTTTTAGAATTATATATGAAGGTGGAGTGGACTATTGGGGGTTGGTGTTTTTAATGGTGTTGATATAGTGGTATGGCATGGCATGGTAGTTGGTACAACTTTATGAATAGTCCTAACCCTAGTCTCTTAGTGGTCTCCTATTTATTTGATCATGATTGGGTAATGGGTCCTTATAAATGCCTATCTACCCATTTAATAATTGATTTGGAGGATTTTCTTCTTCTATTTTAGTGTCATCCATTTTAACCAAGTCTTGTATATAGTGATTCAATTACACACATCTTTTTGTGTCATGACCTTTAACCTTGTGGTATTTATAAAAAAATTCTTCATGGTACCAATTCAGTTTTGGTTTTCAATCATCCATAGGTTTAATTTTAGGAAAGGTGATCATATTAGTAATAATTAATTGATCAATGACTATTTCAATTATTACTCCCAAGCTATTTAGTGGTCTCTACTGATTTGAGGGTTTGGCTTTCCTCATGGAACTTGAATGGAGGAGACATTTTGTTATTCTACAGTGTTCTTATTTTGAACTATTTTTACATGGTGTTGTTTAGAATTTCCCACCCCATCACCCACAACATTCTTATTTTTGTTGAATAATTTTTATTTTCCTAAAAATGAATTGTTTTGATTTTGGTTATGCTCATTTCAAGAATATAACTTGATTGTGCATTTATCAATAAGGTATTTTTAAATTTTCATCCCTTTCTCAATTATTTCATCAAAATTCTTAACACACTAATGTTCTAGCTGATATTTGAGCTTAGAATTTAGGTTATCCATAAATATATTTTCCAATTATTTTTTAGGTACTATACATCTCAAGCTGCTTTCTAAACTTCTCCATCTTTGCAAAAAGTATGCCAAACTTTCCTCACTTCTTTGCTTTATGTTATAGAGATCTATTAAAGATATGTCATGTTAAATGTTGAATGAAAAGTGTCTGACAAATTATTTTGTTAAGTCCACAAATCTAGATATAGACCCCTTGGGTAGGTGCATAACCCATTCTAAAGTGGTCCAGTAAGACTTTTTGCAAAGAGTCTCAATAAACATGCATCTTCATATATACTTCATGGAAAGCCACATAGAATTCTTGCACATGATCTCTAGGATCTCCTTTTCCTTGATATTTTTTAAATTTTGGTACCTCAAAGTGCTAAGTAAAGGGTATTTATAAAATTCTCATGTCTAAGGGTGAGGAGCAAAAATCTTCATATTTGTATATGAGAGCTTGTGAGAGTGGGTCTATTTATCGAAGGGTATCCTTCATCGCTCTCCACTTTTGTGTGAATGTGGGGTCCCCAAGAGGATTGGTGGTTTGATTTTGAATATTTTGGGGAATATGGGAGTTATGGGCATTATGGGTGATATGAGTGTTTTTGGTATTATTGGTGGTGTTATTATTATTATTATTATTTTGTTAGGGGGAGGATGGATGTTGATTATGGAGTAACAATTTGATTTGTTGTTAGTTGGTCTAATAAATATTTTAAGATAGCTTGTATTCAATTAGCATCAATACGATTATTATGGAGGGGTGTTCATTATTCTTATTCTATAAATCTATTGTCCACATATTCCTCTTTTTAGATTTTTTGATTATTATTTACATTTTAACAAGGTGTACTTGTATGGGATGGAGGATAGAATATATGGTGTAGGAGGCTATAGTCAAATGTTTAGGGTAATGTGCCCTCTATTTCAATGGAAAAATATAAAATATAATCATAGTTTTCATATAGATAGTGGTCAATTAAGTTCCTAACCTCATCATTATGGATAGGATTAAACCTTTCATCCTCTTCTCAAGGTGTATGCATATCACTATGGGTATCATCATATTCTTGAGTTGGATCTTCTATGTTCTCCATTGGATCATTATTTTGGTTGGAGGCTTGTCTAATACTATGATGGCCATGGGTATAAATAACAATTTTGAAAGAGAGATGTGATGAGATGTGGTAGATGAAATGAAAGTGCTCAAATACTAAATCCATCTAGAGATCAAATATGCCAGTGGTCAAGGAGAGTGATTGTGATGATTTTTAAAGGAGGATGGGGTAATTAAGAATTAAAAAAAGACAAAGTCTCATAAAGAGACCAATATAGAAATGATGAAAGAGAGTGATGGGACCAAATACCTCATCTAATAGAAAATGGATAATTTGATGGTTGCTATGTGAAGAAGGCACTTGATAGAGATGAGTGATAGGTGCTAGATCAAGATATTATAAAACTATGTTTATTAATAATACCTATTCAAATGATGATTAAAGAGTATGCGTGACCACTGAAACTTGGTTCTAAGAGGGAATATAATAATCAATGGTGATTTGAGATAGATAGGGGATGGAAGATAAAGGATGTGGGATGGAAAGTTATAAGATGGGTATTAGGTGAATATAATATATTATAGTGTGATAAAGATATAGGATTAAATAAGAAGGATTATAGAAGTGACCTAGAATGGTATGTATCTAGGGAAATGATATATTAATGTATATGGGTTGATGGTGATTCTTAAATGTGGCACACATCCCCCTTAGTTAGTTATATGGTTCCAATATATTAGGATAGTGGAGTAACTTATGGAATTAGTGTATTGGGTAATGGTTGACCTACATTAGGATTAAGAGGTTACCTATCCATTTTTATTTAGATAGAGGTCTATATAAAGGAGATTATTATCATTTTAAAGAAGAAAGTAAGCATTGAGTCTTCTATTATAAGATGATATTGAAGGTTGTCCCCTCGAAGAGACATTGTGGAGTTATTCCTTCCTAAAAGAGTATTGTATGGTGTTGCCCTACCTTAAGGGTATTCTATTTCTATATATATTGATTATTTAGACATCTTGGTATACCTATATCTATTGTTTTGAGTTTATCTACACAATTTTATATATTATTTTTGGGTATTATAAGTATGGATCATAACAAGTGGTATCAGATCTTCGATTTGGGCAATTTGTGTGGAATGAAACATTAGTTTTTTGGAATTATCAATATCTTTCAATACATTTCAAATTTTTTTACAAATTTTTAAATGGATATGAATAATATTTAAAGGAAGTCTTAGAAAACACATGGAGCCTTTTTTATTAGTTTTGAGGAAATTATTCATATTTTAGGGTTTGTACAAATTTTATCATATCTTCCAAAATATAATTAATTTTTTGGTGACATTTTTACTAATGATATATAATAATACAAGAAAGATATGGAAAAATTTCAATTTTTTTTGATATGTTTCGAGTGAGTTATTTTAATTTTAAGGTTTTTAATATATTCACTTTATAGACCAAAATTTTTGTATTTTTTTTAAGAAAATGTTAACTAGAGTTACATTATCATAATATAAAGCTACAATAAAAATTTATGACTATTTTGATTTGTTTTGGGTGAGTTATTAACATTTTAGGGTTTCATGAACCATAGTTTCTTTTGTAGATCATGAAGTGTCAAGTATTTTCAGGGGAGGATGATATTGATGCTAGATAATGGTGGCTCATTTTTAAGGAGAATACTAATCAAATAATTTTTTGGTAAACATAGTTGTCTCTTTCTTTATCTTAGGCTGCACAACATTGGTTTAATCAGTTGGGCTTCATAAAAAAAAATTCTTCATGGGAAGACATGGAACAGGTCTTCTGAGATCAATGAGATATAAAAGAAAAATAGGATGAAGAAGAGAAAGAAATAATGATGGTAATGAATAAGAGAATTAAGATGATAAATAAGAGAAATCAGTGGAAAAAAATAATGACAATGAGGAAGAACATGAAAGTAAAGAAGAAGAAGAAGAAGAAGTGGATGATAAGGGTTCAAATAATTTGGATCTAAAAAAATTTGATTCGATTTTTCAATTTCATGGATGCATTCAAAAGAAGAAGGTTGTTGTGTCCATAAACCCTACCAACAAATATAACTTCATCAACATGAATATGGAAAAGCATCTACATTTTTAATCAAAGAATATCAAAGAGGTTCAAGTAGATGGTAAGAATATTCAAGTGTTTGAATATTTGAGACTTATTATGGAGAAATATATTTTGCATTCAGATTTTTATGATTTAGATATGGATGATGTGGATATGGTTCTTGGATATCCATGGTTAGAGACTTTGGGAATAATGAATATTAATGTTCAAAATAATTTCATGATGTTTTGGTATAAGAAAAATAAGGTCACTTTATAGGATATCATAGTGGGAAAGGCACCACTAATCAAGGTAAATCATGAGAATGAGATTGAAACAAGTGATGAAGAGCATGTGAAAGATTAATATGAAGACATAGATGAATAAATAATAAATTCAAATCAAAACACTTCATCTACTCAAGAGACAAAGGAACCACCAAATCAAAAGGTGGAATAGGTAAAATAAAATGTTGATAAGGTCAAAGTATTAAAAAATGTTGAGGTATATAGACACCCATATCATCATGAGAGGAAACAGTCATGGAGCCACATGAGGGAGTGTCATAATAATAATACATTTGGATGTATAATAAACAATCATTATAATAACTATGGCTATGCATGGAAGCCAAATAATACCTACTATGGTCATGGATGGAATTAGAGTAGTTCAATGAAATATGGTACATGGAATCACAAGAGGAATAATTATGCATGGACATCAAAGAAGTATAATTATGATCATAAATGGAATCATAGGAGCTCAATATAATTTGAATACAATCTTGGAGAGATATCACCTACCAGGATCACATATGGATGGCTAAATGATCGAGATTAAAGACAAGTGTGCAATGATTTGAAGCACACTCATTATTTGGTTTCTTCCTATGTTTTAGGGATGAAACATGTCAAGGAGAGAAGCAATGATATGTATCTAGGGACATGATATATTAATGTATATGGGTTGATGGAGATTATGACATGTGGCACATGTCCCCCTTAGTTAGTTATATGGGTCTAATATATTAGGATAATAGAGTAACTTGTGGAATTAATGTATTCGATAATGGTTGACCTACATTGGGATTAAGAGGTTACCTATCCATTGTTAGTTAGATAGAGGTCTATATAAAGTATATTATTGTTATTATAAGGAAGAAATTAAACATTGAGTCTTCTATTATAAAAGGATATTGGAAGTTGTACCCTCGAAGAGACATTGTGGAGTTATTCCTTCCTAAAAGAGAATTGTATGGTGTTGCCCTACCTTAAGGGTATTCTATTTATGTATATATTGAATATTTGGGCATTTTGGCCCACCCATATCTATTATTTTGAGTTGATATACATTATTTTATAATATTATAAGTGTGGATCATAACATGTGATGAGATGTGGTAGATGAAATGAAAGTGCTCAAATACTACCTCCATATAGAGACCAAATCTACTCATGGTCAAGGAGAGTGATTGTGATGATTTTTAAAAGAGGATAGGGTAACTAAGAATTACCAAAAGACAAAGTATCATAAAGAGACCAATCTAGAAATAATGAAAGAGAGTGATGGGATTAAATACCTCATCCATTATCAAAGGGATAATTTGATGGGTGTTAGGTTAAGAAGGCACTTGATAGAGATGAGTGATGGGTGATATATCAAGATATTATAAGATTATTTTTATTAATAACACCTAGTCAAATGATGATTAAGGAGTATGGGTGACCATTAGAACTTGGATCCAAGAGGGAATATAATAATCAATGGTGATGTGAGATAGATAGGGGATGGAATATAGAGGATGTGGGATGGGAAGTTATAAGATGGGTATTATGTGAATATAATATATGATAGTGTGATAAAATATATGATTGGACAATAAGGATTATATAAGTGACCTAGGATAGACAGTAGGTATGGAATATATAAAATGGGTACTAGATGGATGATATATATGTAGATGATATATGATATAATAAGTAGTGAATTTGGGATGCATGATTGATACAATATGGGTAAGTAATATAGGATATATGTGGTATAATATTAGTAGATTAGAAGGGGAATGGGATATGGAGGTGTGGAGGATATGATATGAATATAGGATGGGTGCTAGATATCAAACAATGTATGAGATAAAAAGTAGCAAATGTGGGATACAAAATGGGTAGATGATATGGCGGATAGGTAGATGAAGGACTAGGATGTGAATGTGAGATGAAGAGATGATGAGTAATAACCTATAGTTATTTATGGTGTTACACACAATAAGGTATGGATGACTTGGTTTTACAAATAACATGGGTATTAACACAATAATCAAACAACACACATAATCACAAATTCTAAATTAGTCAACTAATAAGGGTGTGTAACCTGATACCCCCATTATCTAATGGATTCATGGGTGTGGATGTAGGATAGTGACCCATTATAAAATCTATCAAACCATCTCAACACTTCTTGTACATCATGGCTACTTCATAGTGGATAATGACTCCTACAGTGGTACACCTATTATAATCTAAGGCAAAATTGATACTCTAAGACAAAATTGTGTATTTTGAATTATGATCTTACAAAGGTTAGTAAACCATGGTGGTCAACCTAAAAAACCATGATAGGAAAAATAAATATTCAATATAACAATATCATAACTTACAAAAAATCAAAATATGTGATTTTGTTAAAAATAGGAAAACTATAAAAAATTGTCTTTTGTGGATGAATATCAATGAAAAAAGCTAATTTTCAAAGTGTAATAGGTAGACTAATATAAATTATAACAAAAAATTATATTTAATAAGTTATGATAGCTACTTATAAATGTTTCCTTAGTTACCTATAACAATAAAAGGATTTATGCTAACAACCAGAAGGTATATTCTATTTATCTACAAAAAGTTAAAATAATTAAAGTCTTATGCTAGATGTCCTAAACTACCATATTGCCTATATAACTACAAAATCATGACTTCAATCCACAAAACCACTATTCATAGGATAAAGTCCTAAGTTTGAGACTTGTGATTTTGCAGTAAAGTTTGAAATATTTTTATGATGGGATATTTGATGTATTCCTTCATCTTCTATAACCTATTAATCCCACACATAGATAACATATTGTTAGAACAACCTTGCAATTATATAGTTAGGCCAAAATGACAAGATTCAAAATGGTTAGGGTGATGAAAGAAATAGGCTTGAATTATCTCAAGAAACCTTACAAATTTATATAGAACCTAAGATCCTTTTATCTGTAAATCATAAAACCAATAGGTCAAGGTTTTATCAAATTTATGGAGAAGGACAAAGTCACTATTTTAGATGACAAAACCACTATTACCAAGTCAAAACCACTAATGTAAAAGTCACAATTTTATGTATGACATCTAAATGATCATAAACTTGATCAAATATTCAAAAACCAAATACTTCATAATATAGTAGAAGAACCTTACATAAATATCAATGGTTAGATAATAACCAGGGGTATATAGCAAAATCAATTTCTACAAAGATGTAACTATACCTGACCAAACCATAATTACTAGTGTGAAGTCATAATTGGTGAAGTCATGATTTTTTGTCTTATGTACCAATAGCTAAGTATCACATTGACATCTTCTTTGCCCTATATATAGAAATTATAACACTTATAAATAAGTAGGCAGACAATAGACTACCCTACATAAAGGGGGTTAACAAATATAGAATATAGATCTACCCCTAACAATTATCTTTTACAAACTCATGACTCTTCTTAACAAAATCATAATTACCAAGTCAAAGTCATCAATGTTGAAGTCATGATTTTTTGGATGATAGACAAATGGTCATAAACTTGATCAAAACTCAAGAAATTAGAGCACTAGATTACCCCTATTTTACCTACATATCAAAAGACCAAGACACCTCCAAGTACAGATGGACTTGTAGAAGGTTGGCTAAAATAGGATTTATAAATATAACCCTGACAACTATTTTTTTAATAAAAATGAAACTGTATCAAATAAGACCATAATACTAGGGAAAAATCACAAATTTTAAATTTGTGGTTTTTTAAATATTTAAAAACCTACTAAAGACCTTATCCATTAGTAGTTAGTCAAAAAAATCATAACTAGACCTACAAAAATGTAACTACAAAACAATTAATACAAGTGCAAAACTTTTTTTTTTTTTCAAAATAAAACCTTGAATTCATGTTTGTTTTGTCATACAAGCATTAAAATCATCTATAACAAGTTTATAAAGTTAGTTAAGTGAGTAAGTCCCACCGTGGTCACCAAAATGTAGTTTAAATTTTAGATTCAACTTATATTACTCATTTTAGTAATAAAAACCTAAAACTTAAACAAACAAGTAGGAATGGATAATATACATAATCAACACAATAAGAGTGTTATTACCATCACTTTACCTCTTTATGGATCCACTCTAGGATTTCAAAATGGATTGTTGATGCAAAATTTGAAAATGTTGGATTTGATTGGTTGATGTCGATAATGGCTACCAAAATGTTTGATTGAGCTTGAAAATGGATTTTGATGAGTACAAGAAGGCTATGCAAATGCAATATTATTGATAAAATTTGATATTTTCCCCAATTTAGTTTGAATGAGGGGGGAGAGCTTGGTTATATAGACATGGAGGGAGAAATCAATGGTTTAAATTCAAATTTGAGCCATTAAGATCAATAGCTAGGGATTTTTCGTAGACTTTTTAATTCCATAGAGATCTCTAAAATTGGATAATTTTAAATAAAAAGGGAGATATAATAGAGGATATTTTTATAATCTTACAATTCTATAAATCTTCTATTAGGGTTTAGGGGTTTAGGAGAGACTAAAATAGGGTGGTAGTTGAGTAGGTAGTTTATTTTGTATCTTTTAAATTAGTTATTTGGCTTAGGGAGTAGGTTAGTGGGTAATAGATTATATTAGGATTTAAATGAATGGATTAATTTGTTTTGAGATGGGGTAAGGTCTATATGATATTATAAATGAAAAGGGGTTAGTGGGATATTAGTTAAATTAGCTAGAAAATATAATTATTGGTTAAATTAATGGAAATTAGTATGATTAATAAGGTGAGCATATTTTAGTTCATACACTTATAAAAATATCAATGCCTTGTATAATTCTAATGCATCCCATGTATCTTTCATTATTCAAAATACCATTAACACTAATAAGTTATTATTAAAAACATTAAATCAAATGGATACTTTTCAAACTAATAGTGCCAATCAAATGATGTAAATGAAAAATTATTTAATAAATTTCCAAAATCATCCTCAACCTACTCAATGGGGGTGAAAAACCCTAATTCACCCATCACCTCCCTTAGAGATGCACGTGGTAAGCTTATACCACAACTTCTACTTCTTAAAAAGGTTATTAAACACATAAAAAATGAACCTCTAATCCTTAAAATTATAAACATTGACATGATAAAATTTATGTAGATAATAGTAATGCATGATAAAAATTATGTAGATAGAATCTAGGATAAATAATAATCAACAAAGTATACACAAGATAATTTAATACAACACATGAATTACCATGGAATTTTTTTAAATAGGTTAACAAACCACCAATGATGATTATTCAATTATTGAGAAACTTTGCACCTCAATAGAAAGCCTTCCCTTCTCACTTCTTATGTAATATATTCTTCACAAGTTTTTTAAGTTGAATATGATAAAGTAATTCATATTTAAATACTTTCACAATAAGAGTAAAATCCTATTTATAGTGAAATATCAAGGGAGGCTATCATTATAAAAATAATAGGTCCATCCATCTCGATAAAATAATTTAATTACAATTTAGTAATAATTAAATAATTACAACTCTATTATCTATTACCATGAGGTTTACACCTCATGGTAATAAATAATATTTTAATAGTTATTTAATTAATACCAAAGGTTAATGGTCAATTAAGCCCACTTATTATTAAATGTTATAGCACTCCCCCTTAATGCTAAGTGGAGATAAATGTCATAGTCATCTCAAAAAAGAAATTGTACTATGTACACAATTAAAGGATTTAAAAAACCTTTATCATGCCAAACATCACCTTATGAAACAAAAATAATTATAATCCATAAACTACTAAAAATTAAGTTTAGGCTAACATGATTGTGAGACCACATCTCATAGTTTCTCTTGAATAATCATCTAAGCATATTTGGAGCCTTTTATAACATAAGGACTTCCATCACAAAAAATGCATTTATTGTATTGTGGTATAAAATTAAAACTTCCACATGAATTTTACAATGATTTATAATGAGAATAAGTATAGATAACAATAAGACACACATGGCGATCAGGATGTGGCATTGTTATGCACACCCTCTCAATGGAACCTTCAAGAGGCCTAGTATTTCCTGAAATTGACAAAAACTTGGTAGAACCAAGTGGTTTTGTGAATATATCTACTACTTATTCATCCATAGGATAGAAGTTTAGATCAATATCATCTTTGAGGACTTTCTCTTAGATAAAATGCACATGAACTAAAATATGTTTAGTTCTTTGGTGATGCACACCTACACAAAACTTAAACACATCTAAAAAAAGATTCATGATAACATAATATGGTTAGCATCACAATAACCACACACATAAAAATATGACATATGTTTTTTTATGGTAAAACACATCTTAAAACAATCATATCATTTATTTAAGCAAACATGATCACTAATTTGATCACAAAGTTAATGAAAAAAACATAAATTATTGTATGAAATTCATTATTGAACATCTCTAATATTGACAAGATAAGCATCTACAATTTTCATGTGATGAACATACAATAATTTACTAATAATATGATACTAATTTTAACCAAACATTAGATTTCCTATTAGAAATAACTCATTTTATCATTTGAGTTTTATCAAAAACTTATCAAGTTTAATATGCTTCAACAAAATATTAGGGTATAACCTATCATACATCAAATATGGATAATTTTAACATAAAATTCCATCATCCAATCAAGAAGTTATGAGACTGAAATAAATAAGTTTAGAGATGTATGAAAAAATGCTTAGTAAAGTAAATGATGAAAAGCTTATGATACAAACTCCATTTACACTTTGTATTTATTAGCATATCTTAATATCAAATGAAGAATATAAGGATGTTAGCATAAACAATAAAATAATGAAATAATTAAATGAGAGTGTCTCAGCAATTGAAACACAAACAATACAAACTCACTAAGCATGATCTTATAAAATGCAACAACTAAAACATGATCATTTTGTCAAATTAAGCATGATGTTATGCATATAATATATTTCAATGCTAATTGAATTGAAAATAATCATAATATCTATATATTTTCTTTGATTTATCATCTAAGACAAATATATCTCTTATGATATAATTGTAATATGTTATTTTCAAAAATTAATACTAAATCATTTTACTAACAAATACAATGTAGATGAGATACTATCAATATAGTTAGTATCTCTAAACTAACAAACAATTAGTCTTATCAAAACAAATGAAATTATATATGCATACATGTATTTTTTATGTAGAAAAATGAAAATATTAAATAGAGATTCTATTCAGAATATGCATAGTAGTATTCATGGATTACGTCTATAGGAACATAGGAACATTTGCAGATTGTAACATTATTCTAGCCATTTCTATGATGGTGTGGTTTCTCCTTTCAACAATACCATTTTTTTGAGGAGAATAGGGAGTTTTTAGTGCCCTTTGAATATTATAACTGATGCAAAAAGAATCAAAATCTTTACTAGCATATTCACCACCATTATTAGTTCTTAATCTCTTAATATAAAAAATAGATGCATTTTCAACAAACATTTTAAATTATTTAAACTTAGAAAAAAAATCAGATTTTTTTTAATGTAAAAAGATCAGATCATTTTAGTGTAATAATCAATAAAATCAATAGTATATAAAAAACCATTAAGATATACAATTTCAATAGGTCGTACAACATCACTATGAACTAATTCTAAAGGATGCGAGGAATTTGCATCATGATTATTGTGAAAGGGGTTAGTATGTTTCTTACCACATAAGAAACCCTCAAAATTTTCATGATGAGAAGGGATAGAAGGAATTCCAACAACAAGACTATTTGTAGACATATCATGTAAACTTCTAAAATTAATATGTCTTAATCTTTCATACCATAATTGAGATTCATTATTATTATTAGATGAAAGAAAACATGTAGAAGAAGGAGAAAAGATATATAAACCATTATTTTGCACAACTTCAACAATCAAAAAACTAGAATGATTTGTAATAGACCAAATATATTTAAGTAATGTTACAATAAAATTTTATTTTTAAGTTGAGAACTAGATAACAAATTCTTTTTAAATTTAGGTACATAGAAAACATCATTAATAACAACATCTCAGAATTTTGCTTTTCTCTATTTAGTTGCTTCTAAAAAATAATTACCTCCTAAGTAAATTCTTTTACAGATATATCTAGAAACACATAAAATATCATATAAGCATGTCATATGGTATGATGCACTACTATATAAAATCCATTCATTGTTATTTGAAGCACATAACGTAGCATATAAATTAATAACATTTGAATCCTAATTGTTATTATGATTAGGTCTTTGATTCTTCTAGTTGTTGTGATTATATTTATTCCCTTTGTTATTTTTAGAAATTTGATTGTTATTTATATCCTTATTTTTATAACATGTTTCCCTTATATGACTAAATTTACCACGCAGATTGTAATTTTCATTGAACTTAGGTGTATGATTTTTACACCATATTTTTTATTCTCATATTTATTTTTAGAAAAATTAGGGTTATATTTTTTGTTTATAGTGTTATCAAAAATATTATCAAGAGTGATAATTTCTTGAGTGTCACTCTCCTTAAAATAAAAATTAGTCATCACTTATTCTTCTTGAATCAAGAGAGCAGACAATGTGGTACGGTAAGAGATATCTGACTCAATTTGATATTTAGAATTCAAAATTGAGATGAAATTTCTAAAATTTTAATGAATATTTAATTCAATGATAAAATTAATCAATTGATCTTGAATCAAATTACAATTACATCCATTTGACTTAGCTTTAATATTTTTAATATTAGCAATAAAATTAAAAACTTTTTCATCACCCTTCATGGGTATAGTTAGCAATTCAAGGATTAAATTAATAATATTTGAAAGGTGAGTGCCTTCATGCATGGACTCAGGGAGTTTCCAAGCATCTCTATGAGACTCTTGATTAACATTGTGGAGAAGAAAATCATCCTTAACACTCTACAAGATAATAGACATAGCTTCCTATGATTTTTATTGAAATGTATTAGTAAGCTCAAGGATTACATGTCATCCAAAAGGGTATTTTTTAGTTCTAATGAAAATATTATATCATTTTTGGGCCATAAATTCATATTTAATACTAATTTTCCATATATTATAGTTATTTCCATTAAGCATTTGAGATTTATCAAAATAAAAATGAGACAAAGCCATAACTTCCCTTTAAATAGGATAGTAAGCAAATGCTTAAAATGCATCTATTTTAAATGATGTTTTGAATTATTTTAAAAATAAAGTGAATTTCACATAAAAATATACTTAATTACATAATTTATATGCTAAACAATGTAAAAAATGAATTAAAGTTGCAGAAATATAGGTGTCAAAGGAGTCACACTCAAAATGACCACTTAAACACTATTATTAAAAATAGTGTAAATAATTTGATAAGATGATTCAAAATAAAAAAAGGACTACTACAATTCATTTAGAACGTGTCAAAACCTAGAGATTGACTAGTTACATGACTATGTTTATCAAAAAATTCACTTCATTGAA
The DNA here is from genome assembly GCA_037957365.1 of Torreya grandis. Lineage (NCBI taxonomy): Eukaryota > Viridiplantae > Streptophyta > Pinopsida > Cupressales > Taxaceae > Torreya > Torreya grandis. Next base: position 2,232,410 of record JARHVA010000522.1, on the reverse strand, counting down.
AATCAAAACACATTTGATAGGTCAACTAGGGTTTTAGACATGTGAGAAGTTGGCATCCAAATAAAAACATAGATTTAAAAAATAATTAAATTTGAAAAAATAACTTGACCAAGTTAAATAATACTAAATTTAGGGGGTTTTGAACTTGGGACCTCATTAGTTACAAGTTTTTAGCAAAACGAAAGCTACCAACCCTTCTAGGAATCTAATTAAGAAAATGCATGCACTAATATATATTTGAACCTTATTATATATATATATATATATATATATATATATATATATATATATATATATATATATATATATATATATATATATATATAGACACACACACACACACACACACACACACACACACACACACACACCTAAATTTAATTTAAAAAGTATATCAAAATTAATATTTTTTAAATTTTTTGTAAAAAACAACTATTTATCAATGTGTGACCTAGGTGGATTGCATGGGAAATTAAGAAATTAAAAAATAAAATATTTTTAAAATATTTTTCAAAGCTATATGAAATAATTTTTCACACCTATAGAATAATGGCACCTAGGTAAAATTTTAGAATTTTATAGCACCCTGAGTAGGTGAAGAGAGACCTCAAAATTTTACCAACTTTCATAAAATTCTGGTTATAAGGCATATTAGACCTTTAAAAGATAATTTTTTATGGAGAAATCAGTGCTTTGAAATGCCAAGGATGAAATATGGCTCCCCTTAGAAGCTTTTAAGGACCCAAAAACATGTACAGACCACCAAAAATCTTGAAATTAGTTATCTTCTAGATTTTTAATTCTGATAATGAAGGAATTTTTAAATTTTTGTTTTGACCAAGAAATCAATTTTGTTAATTTTACAAGCTAATAATGGTACCCCTATGTTTGACAAAGAATTCTTAGATCTCCAAAGAATAGCTTCAGGAGTATGTGGTAGTGTTTTTAGGTACAAATCAAGGAGATAACACCACTAAGCACAAATAATAAGAAACTAGAACTCTTAGAGATCAAATAAGAAAAACATTCTTTCTTTATGCCATACACAAGTTTGAAGGAAGATTTTAAAATAGTTTATATATATATATATATATATATATATATAGAATAAAATATTAATTATTTCAACTTAATGTAATAACCTACCAATTAAATCCACTCATCAGGCTCTGATACCATGATAAAATTTATGCAGATAATAGTAATGCACATAAATAATATAGGATGAATAATAATCAACAAAGTATACAAAATCTAATTTAACACAACACAAGAATTATCATGAAAAAACCTTAAAGACGTAAAAAAACCCACCAATGGTGATTATTCAATTATTGAGAAAATTTGCACCTCATTACAAAGTCTTCCCTTCTCACTTATTCTATCACATATCCTTCATAATTTTTTAAGGTTGAATATGATAAAATAATTCATATTTGAATACTTTCATAATAGGGATAAAATATTATTTATAATTAAATACTAAGGGAGTTGACTATTGTAAAAATAATAGGTCCATCCATCCTGATAAAATAATTTAATTAGAATTTGGTAATAATTAAATAATTATAAGTCTATTATTTATTATCATGAGGTTTACACCTCATGGTAATAAATAATACTTTATTAGTTATTTAATTAATACCAAAAGCTAATGGTCAATTAATCCCACTTAGAATTAAATGTTGTAAAATGACATAGGTGGCATAGTTTCCACTATCACTTATAATGGATCAACTAATCTAGCCTTGAATTTGAAGACTTTTAGAAATCTATACAAAGATTGGGTTAAAATTAATGCCTTTTCTGCCACCAAGCTATTAGCTAATCATTTTTCAAGTGACTCTCTAGATTGGTATAATAAAATTAAAATTCATTCTATCATTAGCTTGGATGACTTAGTAATTTTAAGAATTCTAAATTAATGATCTTACTAAAAACAACCTAGCTCATCTTATCGATTTCAAACAATTAGAACCTAAAATAACACAAGTAGTCATCAAACATTAGAAAACCTATCTAATAAATTTTAGCATATCATCTCCAATGATAATTTATTTCATTTATTCACCAACAATATTCACTCCAAATTAAAATCTTGAGTGAGGACTCTTTCTCCAAAATCTTTAGAAGAAGCCCTTGACCCATTTAAACATCAAGATTTATTTAAAGGATAATTTGAGCCTTTTCACCCTGTAATGGGAACCTGCATGATTATGAAAAATAAAAATAATCATAAAAATAATGATGGTGTTAGAGATACTTATGATTCCATTCACAACATTAAAGACATTTTTCCAAGTAATAGCACAAAGCTTATTCTTTCATCATCAATTTCTAATAATTCTCATCCTAGTTATACATTTTATCAAATATATAATGTAGATGTCCATAAACCAGTTTCCTTAGTATATGTTAAAAAGCATATTCATCAACTTTCCACACTAGATTTTGATCCTACTCACCCTAATAAATAATGGTATGATCCACACTAATTTTATTTTTTTCATACAAGTTGGGGCCATTCTCATGAAAATTTTCACCAACTAAGAAAATTTGCTATAGAGTATCTTCTTGGACCTAATTTTGATCATGAATTGCTCATATGTAGATGCCAACAATATTATGAAGTAGAAGCTAAGTTTTATGAAAATAAAACTAAACGTGGGTCTTTGAACCATGAAAATGCTCATTTAGTTATTTACAAAAATCTCCTTCCTAATCTTCAAGCTAATACTAACCAACATCCCACTACAAATAATGTTGAAAGTTATATGGATCCTAAAATGAATGATGAGAATGTTGTTAATATGAATAATACGAGGATATTAGTTTTCAATATCAATCATTATCCAAATTTGAATTATAACAATTTCCCAAAATTCTATATAGTTCAGATTCTTACTTGTCTCATCTCATAAAATTGATGAAATTAGAACCAATTTTAATTGATTAAAAAAACTCACAGGTGTCAAATCTAATGATACAGTTCAATATTAACTTACATACTATCGATATATATTATAATCCTCCTTTAACTAAGACACCTCACATTGAAGTCCCAAAACCTTATATCAATTGTAATTCATCCTCTCAAACATAAGAAACAACTATTGAATCAACCACATAATCTAAAACAACATAATCAAAGATAATTTATCAACCCACATTAACCATATATCAATTGAACACATCATATCGACATCAATTTTAATGCACTTTTTTACACCCTCAAGTTATTTACTAAAACACTATACATCTTTATCCAATAAATCTATAATAGGACATGATGAATATGATCTTATAATTGAAATTTCACATCTCCCATAAAAAATACATTTCTTAGAACTCATGATAACTTCTCATCATCGTAATCACCTAATGAAAGTTTTATTTGAATTGGACATCCCTTGTTCCCCACCTATGGTGTAAGAAGCTACTTTGTTAGGTTTTGAAGATAAAATCCTTCAATAGTGTGAATAAATGTATATTCATGTTGAAAAAATGGTAGATTCTTCTTTGTCACTTAAATTCCCTATCTATGCAATGATTGCTAATGAGATATTTCTTCGATTAGATTGTTATCCATTGTTTGTTAGATTCTAAATAGGAGATATCTAAGTCAAATGTGCATTAATTTATGAAAGATTAGTAACTTTCATGGATTCCCTTTATTTTATTAAAACACTTGGATATTATGAATGTAATCTCAAATATACTCAAAGTACATGTCAAGTATATTATAAGTTGAATTCCTTCTTTAGGGTGTGATTGGATTCCTATCAAAATTCTTCCCCATCACAGTGCATGTCAAAGTCATGATATTTAAATTTCCACTTTCTTATAACATTTTACGTGATCGACCTTGGACATATTACATGAGAATAATAGCTTAATCAACATGTCAATGTGTTAAATTTACCTATAATAGTGTTATATACAATGTTCAAGGAAATACTAATCCTTGTAATTTTGAACAATTCCATGAATGAGGTGTCTTCAAAATAGCTATCCTCAAACCTTTACTTAGAATACCATTTCATGAATCATAACACTCTAATTATACCATCATATTGAATATAGGTTGCAACAATCATATATAATTGATAGGAAACATACCACCTAATCTCTTATATTCAGAAAATGATAAGCCAAATGAGATCAGTTTGAAAATGAAAACTCCCAATCTCTTTCCTAACATATTCACTCAATTACGTCCTTTATGACCTCCATCCTGTAAAAAATATTAGATTGAATTCTAGTCACTCTAATAAAAACTAAACACTCCATTCATCATGCCTCTTTAACAAATAAAATAATCAATGTATGTACTATTAACCTTAACACTCTTAATCTATTTTATCCTGATTTGATCATGTTAAAAATGTAGACATACTTAAAAAACATTCTTATTTACAACATTCTCTTAGTTTTATTTCATGTAGTTCCTTCTCCTTCTATAGTACCTCATATTAGTTCTTATTCTATTGTTCATAGGTCCAATATGAAGCATACACACACTATTAATCCTCCAGTCATTGTTAATCCTCTTTAGAGTATGCTTATATACCATGCTATGATAGAACCTTGCCAATTTTCTAGATACTTATATCCTTCTAGCTTTTTCCCTCTATATTTTTTAGTTACACTATGTAGATCTAATGTGATTTCATCTCTTGATGTGGCCAAATATAAACATGATATTGTTTTATGTTCTCCTCCTATTAATGATTTAATAACACCTTTTTATAATAATTATCCTCTACCAACATGATGGGTAGATGAGCCTATTGTGAGATCCATCGAGTTTATAGTCATTAGGCCAAGGCTTCTCATGCACATCATGAGTAGTAAGCCTTAGGATCTAATTCTACTACATATATATAACCTTAATAGTATACTCCTATATGTACTTTTTTATTTCATGGTATATTTAATCATTCTTATACTCATTGTTTTCATCTTTGATTATACATTGACACACTTTGTCTAGAGAAGGCACAATCTACAAACAAGAGCCTACCTCCTCCTAAGATATTTAAAAAATACATACCTACATATGGGTAGGTTTAATATATTTGAAATTTGTGTAATAAAAATCATTCATATAGATTTCAAGTGTTACAATAAAACTTTCATGATTTTCTATAGCCTACACCTTCATTAGCTCAACGGCATTCTCTAAGATATTCATAAAAAAATGTTCATCACTCTTAGTAGCCTAAATTTACCCACATATCTAAGGATGTTCATCAAAATTCAACATTTTTTTCTTGCATTGAGTATCCCTCCCAATAAATACCTCATGAGCATCATTCTTCTTCTATCATAACCACTTTTTAAGTGGAGACAGTGCACCAGGAAGTATTTTCATGACTATTTGCAAAGCTTGATTAGACTTTGATTAAAGTTAGAGAAAAATTAAAAAAGTATGTATCAAATGTTAGCTATTATTTTTTCAAAAAAATCTATTAGTATTTGTGAATATAAATGGTGTTTCATCAAATCATTTATTACAATTTTATATGATTTGGATTTGATTTATGAGCATATAGTAATCTTATATTTTATTTTATCACTTGGAAATGTTTCATGGATTAATTTAATTTTCATGTATTTTCCCCCTATTTTCCTTTATGATGAATTATTTTCATACTTTTTGTATATTTTTTTTGAATAATATAGTTATTATTGTGACATGGTTCTAAATCCACACCCCTGTAATGTTCCATTTTTACCATATAATCAGTTAACAATCATATTTCTCATTGTATCACCACATACATAGATATATTTGATCTCCATTTCCCCCTTATTTTCACTTCATACTAAGCACACATATGGTTAGTCTTGTGATCACATACTTGTTTATGGGAAAGCCTAATTATTTAGCAACATGAAAAAATCTCTAGGTATTTTGTATCATGTAACCAAATCCTAAAGCTTATTCATGTTTTTCACTTTTATCACTCATGTTTGGTTATTTTAAATCTATATGGAGGAAGAATTTAAAATTTTACTAAAATTTAAAATTAAATCATTTAAATAAAAGGTAATGATAAAAAGGAAAAAATAAAAATTCAAAATCTAAAATCACACCAAAATATGTGATCGATATATTAGGACATATCCTATACCTATTTGAAGCTCAAAATCCAAAGTTGTCCGCATGATAGAGCCAAGGTCCTTTGATGTGTGGTAGGTTAGTAGACTAGGATATAAGATATAAAAATTATCTATCATGCTACCTACTTTATCATGCAAGAACTCAATATTCACAATAAACTGATGTCTCTATAAGGGGTCCTGAGGAATGGGTAAAAGGTTGTGGGAAGGTAGGCCCATTTTAAGTATATTTTATATATAACCTTCATGAGATTATATTAGTACTAAACTTATTCTCCCACAAAGTTTTATGTTTATTGTGAACAAATAAATTTTAAATTTGGCATCCAATAAATTTTTTGCACCTAAATATTTACTTATTATGTCTCATGCCTACTAAGGTTTATTTAAAACACATATGTTACGAGTTTTATACTCCCTATTTCATTACAACATTACTAATATTTATCCTTGATGAATAGTGTTTATTAGTAGATCATACCCCTTTGGTTCTCCTTTGGTGAATTACAATATAAGACCTTGGTATGACCAAGCCTTCTTCACATGGATTTCCTTATCATCCATAATTTATTATTATTATTATTCACCTCATTGGTATAACCTTTGTGCATTGTAGTATAACACCTTGTATAGGACCAAGGTTTCCTCACAAAGTATCATCAAGTTTCATACCATGATTAGTCACAAAATAACTATACTTTTTTTAGATGAATAAATATCACAAATCTACTTGTCATTTCACTTGAAATTTTATTATTACAAAACATTTAGGTTTTAAATGCTTCCCAACTTGATTTAAGGTGTTTTACATTTTATTTTATTATTTTAAAATCATTTACATTTTACATACTTCCTAACTTGATTTAATGTGTTTTATATTTTACATTTTATTATTTCAATCCATTTTATGTTTTACACACTTTTAAACTTGATTTAGTGTGTTTTACATTTGATTCCACTTTCATCATTTGTTTATGTATTAAATATATTTCAACTTTGATTTAGTGTGTTTTAAAATTTTCTTTATTAATGTTTTACATTCTTCCCAACATGATTTAGTGTTTTTTTATATTTTATATTTTCATGAGATCTAATGTATTTTACATTACATTTCTAAATTTTAAGTTTTTATATCATTATTTATAATGATTCATTTATTCACAATTATTAGAAAAGAATAAAAAATACATCATTCATTTTCTCATTGCTTATATTGAAAATTAAACACGAGTGATAAAAAATAAAATATATATGTCCATACCATCCATGAGTCATAACAAAAATATATATATCTATATATCAATGGATCCAATATTTGATAAAATACAAAAAACATGCTATAATAATAAAATAATAATAGCTCTACTATTTTGGTCCACCCTGCTTATCTACTGGATGAGCCACACTACTCATCAAACCCTAAGATTGCCCCTTTATAATGGTGCATTATAGTGATTTTGTCTGTGTATCAAGGCCCTCAATTTGGCACTATAAATTATCCACCTATCCCTATACATGTGAAAACTCTCTAGAAGTAACCAAATGAGTAGTCCACTCCTTGGATACTATCTACCATTATCACAAATATCCTATCCCATTCCTAGTGGAAAATCCACATGTGTTGTATCTCCTCATCTCCCAAACTATCATGCTACCTCATCAAAAAATTGAAACCAAATACCATAATATGGGCTATAAGATACAATAGGATCAATCCTATTGGTAATATCATGAAGTAACATCACATCATCCAAAATATCATGATGTGATTCCTAAACTATCAAAGACCATTTAAAATCCTCCTCAAAAGTATCTACAAAACATAAACCAAATATACATTATAAATCACACCCACCCACCCACCCACACACATTATATATATATATATATAACACATAATAAACATCAAATACATAGACGAAACCCAAATCACTCACCAATAATAGTGTCTCCATCAGTTCACCCACCAAGTACCTCCATTGGGGCATGTCTATAGGGTGATGCAAAACTAGGTGGAAGAAAATGATGACACTATGGTCCAATATGAATATATTACTCTATAGACCAACTCTATGTAGGCTATGCCATAGGATATCCATACTTCATTGCCTATGCCTACATATCCTCATCCTCCTACACCTTCACCTATCAACATCATCATGGTATAAGTAATGGTAATTATAAATACTATTATAGTAAACTAATATCCATATCCACATCATCCTCCACTACCATATCTACGTGCTCCTCCACTTCTATTGCCTCTCTCTATTTTAACCATCATCATCTCACCCAAGGTCTCGATTGGTATGGATAAATGATAGGCATATCTATATGCACTCCTACACCTTTACTACCCCTATAGTCCATTGCATGTTGTGCCCAATATCTAGGCACTACCTTAGGTGTCATTAGAGGTGGAAACCCTAATTGACAAGGTAAGTGAGTAACATGATATGGCTCTACCCACCATGTATAATTACTAGTGCTGAAAACATGACCCAATCCTTAAAAATAGTTGGCCAAGAAGGCCAACTAGTTATAGTATTTACATATAGATCTAAAACAATATCCCTTCAGGTTGGAGTCTGTAATGTTGTTACATGAAGTATAGCCTATAATACATGGTTTTAGCTCCACCATAGAACATGAGGTAAACTATTATATATCATGTGGGGAAACCTTGTAAGATACTACATAGGAAACCTCTCATAAATAGAACTACTCAAAAAATAATAGGGCATATAGCCATCTTCCCTCATGATAAAATGATATATATCATGTACCAAATGAACATAGATAAATGAACTTAAGGATAGTACCCTACTCTAATATCAAATGACATAAGGTGACCACACATAGTGGAACCTTTTCATCCAATTTATGATAGATCACATGAACTATAATATACTTATAGATATCTATATTGGTTGACACATAGACCTCAAATAAATACACTAATAAGCGATAAAAATATCTCTTTGAGCTAGTCACCCATCAGGCTAAGGTTCATATCTTAGTATCCAACTAGGAGTATCAAAAATAATATAATCACCTATAATAAGAAGTCTTAAGATCATGTGGACATCCTCTATGGTGATACCCACCTCAATGGTATCCCCATCCACCACCTACCAAAAATTTTTGGTTAGTAATTCCCATTCCCATAATAACATGGTGACTAAGTCAACACTCAAAGGAATATGATACATTTTCATAATACCTCCAAATTTTAATGTCATTAATCGTGTATGATCATCAACTGTCATTTATCCAATAAGTATGGTAACTAATTTATATCTACTAATCACTAGTCTCTATCATCTCTAGAAAATGTCAAAAAACAAAGCACATATTATCCATTTATATCAGATGATCATTAAATTACATTAATTTTTTTAATAATACGTGATTTTACATCAAAATTAATTACTTCATCACCCTATTTTATCATTTTTCCAACATTCTATGTTACATCAACCACATAACTAGCTATGTCAGCTAGGAATAAATTTTCTACTAAGTCAATAATGTATCTAACTACATTGGCCATTGTTAAAATCAAACTAAATCAACAACTTTATACAATTTTAACTAGGTAATGTAAATACATCAAACACTCAAAACATAGTTAGGCAAATAATCCTATTACATCATCCACTCTATATTAAGTCAACCATTTATTAATACTATATTGACCACCTATATACATTAATAAATCATCTAGGATGTATGTGGTCATCCCCTTATACAATATTAGACTAGATTAGCCCATATACATCAAATCAACCAAATATTTACTAACTACATTAGCTCGATGCTATGTAATCAAACACCATTATCAACTTACCAATTTACAACTACATCAGCCTTGCCAATCTCATTAATTCATTTCAATGATTTTTCACACAATTATCATAAATGCCTTAGTCATTAATGACCCTATTCTCCCTTACTTATTGTCTATCTTACTTCCTAATTTACCCTGAAATTTTCTTCGGGCAAATTCCACTACATAAATTTGCCTTGATACCTAGTTTCTCAAATCTACCTCAAATTATAATTAAAAATGATAACAATTTAAAATTTAGTACATTCTATAGCTAGATCATGTTATAAGTAACTGATATGTATTTTCCACCTTTGTCTCTTCACATCCATTCCATGGTCTTTCTCGTCACTCTTTTAGGTCACGAGCTCTGGCTTCTTAAAATAGTAAATTTTTAAATGAATAGTAAAAAATTATATTTATATTTAAAAGTTATTATATTTTTTAGCTACCATTTATTTTATAAATAATTCTATGTTTTTCTCATAACTTTGTTACTACAAGCTATTTTTCCAAGCCACAAAAGGTTCTAAAAATCTTTATAATATAGATAATTATTCTATACTTAACCCATATTTTTATAAAAAGAATAGTTTTTAGCTTATTGTTTACGTCCATCTAATGCTCGTACATTAGACACCTTTTCCATCTACTTAACATACAACTTTTATTATACAACAAAAAGGTAAGTGAAGATACATATTTTTCAATTCTTTACTTTCATTTATTTTTCACTATTTACTACTAGTTATTATGTCAACATTGTGTATTACTATGTTATTTCTCTAAGCACCATCTGATGTTACAACTATGAGACACTAGATGAGCTTCAAGTGGGGAATATTATACACAAAATATTTTAAAACTTTATCATTTATTGGTTATTTATTTATTTCAATAACTTATCAAATTTCAATCTCTCTGGGTGCATGACTTAAGGGTGCATCAAGAAAGGGGTGGGTAGACCTTTAGTGCTTTACAAGATTGTTGATCCTTATAACATTCCCTAAATAATAAAAACCAACTTATCACTCATCTAATAAATTCACATTCCTAAATATCCCTTAACTAAGTAAACACCCCTTTTTCTTCATTTTCCTACTATATCAACCTGGTTGATCTTGTTGGGAATTCAGTGCATGTTATGAAACTCTCTCTACCTAGTTGACACAGTTCTAGACCTAAAAACTATATTTCCCATCTAAAAAGATCGACATACCTAACCCTTGTAGGTGAAATTATTGGGAGGGTTTAAGGTCAATCCTTGGCTATAAATACCCCCTTCAATTATAAAGAAGGGAACATTTACTTTTGCATTACTATGGCTCATAATTTACCTATTTCTATATTGGAGGAATTATTGCTAAGGATTTTTCCCTAGAGGGAAAAAATATTATATTATGGGAAAGTCTTAGATGAAAAGTAGGAGTCTTTTAGCCTAGATATGATTTATATAATGTGATCTTTAAAAATCCACAATAACCTATTATAAATCATCATTGGCTAAGGGAGAGATTGAGGCATGAGGGGTTTAATTCAAAGTAAGTATTCCTAATTTTTACTCCATTTTATAGATAGATAGTGAACCAAGTAGTAAGATGAATTTTAGAAATCCTTGATTAATTTACCTATACATTTATTTGAGTAAACTTCTCTTTGCATGTTTTAATTTTTTTTAGATAATTATCTCCCTTTATGCCACAATATTTAGTGAACATTAGATTAGATTAATTTTATGTATTATAGGCTTAGCCATGGTTATTAAATAATGCCATTTTCCTAGAGGCCTTGGAACCCTCTCCTTTGGTACTATGTGGTAATATATCACTTAATTACATTTAACGAATCCAAATTGGTCGTGACTCAATATAAATATTTATGAAATTAATTGTTTTGGTAAGATTATCTTCTTCAAGATTGGAATCCACTAAGACAAGTTACAAATCAATCCTAATTCATTACATACAAAACCAATGATGATTAAAATATAAGGTGCATATTCTATGCAAATAAAACCTAAAATTTACAAAATCAAATCATCTTTTAAATTTTAAATACTTATATAGACTGCCATCACCCATCATGGTGGAATTTTAAGGATTGCACTGAGCATATTTACTAAAATAGTTGGTTCACCTTTGCTATAATTTAGGTTATTAAATCACTCAATATTTCTATTTTTATATGGTATACTTGATTACATCATCCAACCTGACCAATTTTATAGCATGAGTTGACTTGGTTCATTCACACTCACTAGGTTATAAGTATGATTGGGTTACATTATTAAACTATTTCGACTATTGAGTGGCAACTCACATTTTCTCCAAAGTTGTGTGCATGTGTCCTCCAATCTCTCTTTATATCTATATACATATACACTTTATAGATTTTATATTTTTCATCATCATAAATATAATTATTTATAATGATATATCTCTTCAAATTAAATTACTAAAAGGTAAGGTGGTTGCATTGATACACAAGTGTACTCATAAAATTTACTCTTTCAATTTAAATCATTTCAATGATTTCAATTTCATATTATATGCATTGATTATATATTGTATTATGTTCTTGGATGTAGGTCAGTCACAATCAAAGCAATCAAATTGGGCTCAAGAAAAGGCAAGGTGTGTTATACACACCTAGTTATACATTTCTTTTCCTTTAAACTAGCAATTTCATTACTAGATTAAAAGGGGGGAGGAAATATGGAAACTATTTATAAATTATATATCACCTTATTATTGTACACTTGGAAAATATAAATCGTGGATGTATCTTTAGCTTCTAGTCCCTTATCATTACTAAAAGGATTTCATACACTATATCTCTATACATATTGCTTATCTTTGTCTAACCAATTTTATTATGATGACTCAGACCTAAGAATTAAAATTGTGGAGTATGGAGGATGATGGTGAATATTATATGGAAAATAGGGAGGGTGATGGTTTAGGGTTGGGAAACATTGGCAATAGGAATAAAATTGATAGGGGAAGTGGTGGCAAGGGTAGTGGCAATAGGGGAAATGATGATAGGGGCAACAAAATTAGGTGTAATGAAAACATGAACAATGTGGGTAGGAGTAGTGCAGAAGGGTAGAATTCAATCCTAATAAGATCTAAAAGAACATTCAAAGCATACTCTAAAAAGTGTGGCTAGGTAAATGGTGTCAAGGAAGATTAGATTGAGCTAGAATCCCATGGTTAAGGCTAAAAAATAAGTGGTGACCTTTAGCAAGACATCTTCTCGATCCAAAGTCTATGTAGATTATCAAAATGTGTTAAATCTATTTCACTATTTTGAGAATTTTTGTAGATCCTTCATCATTCAAGATATCTCTAATAATAATCCCCAATGGGTATTGAGATACCAAATACCCATTTTTTAACCCCCAATGGTAAAGAAAGAGGCTTAAGTAGGAGTTAAAGGGAATATGGAAAAAGGATCTCAAAATAACTCAGTGGGGCATCTAGTTTTCTTTAGTGATGTTCCTATATTTATCTCAAATAACCCTCTTGTTATTGAGATATCAGATGAAGATTTAACTACCACTGGTATGTAAGATGGGAGTAAAACCCTCATTAGTAGATGTATTGGAAAAAGACCTTTTAGGAAGGAAATTTTGACCTTAGTTGAATTTACCTAGCCTGTATTGGTATAAATTTCACTTACGATGCTCCCCAATAGTTTTTTCATGTTTATCTTTCATTCTAAAGAAGAAAGAGATTTTGTTTAGAATAATGGCCTTTGGTTTGTAGTGAATAAGGGGTTTTTTTGTGCCCTTGGTCTCCTTTTTTGTTATTGATGATATGATTATTTTAAATGCTCTATTATCAGTCAAAATTTATAATCTTCTTTTGGATTTGCATGGTTTTGGATTGATGCAATGATTGGTTAATAAAATTGGTGTGTTTATATCAAAGTTTGAAGGAACAATAATAGTTTGTCAGGGTTTGTGTTTTGGTTATTTTCTCTAAACCACTTCAACATTCCATTAAGGTCTATCCTCTCATGGAATATGTACTCATTTTATTAATTTTAAATGGTTAACTTTTAAGTGTTTTAAAATGTAATTTGGTTGGTCATAAAATTATGGTTTGTCCTCAGTCTTGTTCTAAAGGGGTTGATTCATACTTTTTGAAGAAATGGGTTCAAAATATTAGCTATCCGAATTAGGATCTAGTGAATATCTTGTGTCTTTCTTTGGTTCTATTATCACATATATTTTACACCTATTTTTGATGTCATAGCTTGTTGTGAAAAAATCTAATGATATAATGGGATCACCTCCAAGATATAAGACCTTAGAAAATTTAGGTATCATAAACATGGAGTCCATGAAATTTGGGTCTAGATTTAGAATCCTTTACCCTTTATTGTTCAAAACCTCTCTCTTATCAACATCATAATGTTATGATACTGTGAGCACCAACTTAGGGATTTTCATAGTTGGGGGAAAGCTACTACCTAGGGTAATCTAGAGTCATAGGTAGTTTAGATCCAATCATTCTTGAATTTAGCATTGATCTTAGTCCATAAGTCACCTAGGTAAATACAACCTAGGTCTATGTTTGTAATCTAAATTGTGCTAGATTCTAGACTGAGACTGACACTAGGCCCTTTAGACTTGAACTTCATATCTCTACTAGAAATGGATTCTAGAGAGAATACTACTGGAAAAACAACTACAAAGTTGGAAATATTTGTAGGTGCTAGATACAGGTGGAAACTCTAGTGGAACTTGAAGTTGTTATGTAAAAGTGAAAAGTCCATGAGAAACTAGAGTTACAAAATTAGGATGAAATATTTGGTGGAGATGGGAGGTGTAAAACATAATTGTATTTCTTGGAGAAAATTATGGTAAAGATCAGGAATATTCTAAGTAATAGAAAAATATGCATGCCTATAAGTTATAGTTTCTAGGTTGAAATATTGAAAGAAATGGAGGCGTAAATTTTAGGTCAAAAGTTCCAAGGGACTATGGAGGAATATTAAAAGGATTATTCACCTAGTTCAATAATATCCAAAGAATATTTATTTGTTATGAATTACAAACCCTAGGTTTTGAATGCAAAACTTGGGGAAAAAACCCTATGTTTTTAGTGCATAGAGAAAACTTAGAAAACATGATCTTAAGAGAAAATAATCCAATAAACAAGATTCAAAGATACTACCTAAAATATTAATGATTCCTAAGAAATAAAACCCTACAAAAGCAATAAAATCTATCAACATCATTTGTAGGAATGAAGATAACCTAAACATGATCAAATGCAAGAAATGATAGCTTTAAAAAAATGTTGGGGATTCAAGGAATATCATGCAGGGTGCTAATGACATCGTGGCATGAGGTTTAAAGTATGGATCATATTTGTGGCTTAAGGTCATTTCTTGTAGGTGGGTTCACAATTTAAGGAGGGAGATCCAAAATGCACTTAGTAATATTAAACCATGACTTAAAAAATACCTAATTCCATTTATATAGAACCCTTCAATAAATTAATTAATGGTGGTGGTTGGTAGAGATCTAGAGTTCACAAAAAAATTCTTAATTTTTTAATTTGATAATTGCATGTTGACCTTTAGATTCTAAATGCTAGTATAGGTTGACCCTTGAAAAATAGGAAGGTAGAACTTCAAAAACAATTTATAATTTTTCAAATTACAAATTACACTTGAAGTTACACATTCTACAAGGATATTAATAGGAAGCAGAAAATTGATTGCAATTTGTATTTTTTAAAATTACAAATTACTCTATGAGTTATAGTTTCCATGGGGTAATTGGTTTGCAGGAAGCATAACTCCATTTGTGATTTTCAATTTTTTAAATTACAAATTTTAAATGGGTTTCTAGTTTCCTTTGACTAGTGTTTTATGGAAATTAGAGGTCTAGCTAAATTTTCTAATTTTGGAAAATGCAAATTACAATCAGATCTCTAGTTTTTATCAACTTAGTTTATTATGAAATTCAAAATTTAGGAAGAAATTTACAAGTTTACAAACTACAAATTGTAGTGAAATCTCTAAATTCTATAGGCTTAAGTAAATGGGTATTTTGTGTCAATTCAAGGCATTTTTACAAAACATTAAGGGGTCTCCCTTTGGGTACATGACATTTGGATATTTTTGGGATAAAAATATCAACATTTATAGTGACCTTTATGGGGTGATTACCTACTAATTAGTTTATTTCTAGTATCCTTCTAGTTCATTGAGCATGGAGTCATTTTAAACTTAACACACTTTAACTGGTGAAGAACAAAATATGAAAAAATAGAACAAAGGAAATAAAAACTCCTAATGAGTTGACTCATGTGAAATAACTTATTTGGAAAACATAATTAACCCCAATATATACAAATTTTTATTTTTTTGAATGAATTCCAACCTCAAAAGAAATATTTGAGGTATATCCCATTGAATGGGATAGGCAGTTCTAATCCATTGAGTTTAGATAGCTAGAATACATTAGATCCTTTGCATTAAGTTATAATAAATGAACCATTTCATATCGTATCAAACTTGGTGTGCTTTCCTAGTTTAGCCTTGTATGCATCCTATTTGAGATCCATGTCACCTTCATTGAAGCTCCTATCAGATGATTTTTTTATCAAATGTCCTCTTTGTTTGTGCCTGATTTGCTTATAGGACTTTCATTGATTAGTTCCTAATTTCTTATAGTTTCATGAGTTCTAACACTATTACTATCATTTCATGATTATCTATCAAATCTAATTGATGATTGAGTTAATAGTAGGACTCTAGATTCCCTTCCATATATCAACATGAATGGGAAGTTACAAATGTCTCTCTTAGGGGTGATCTTATTAGCCCATAGTGATAATTTCAACTTTGTATGACATGTCCTTTGGTTGTCCTACATTTTTATTTTGATAATTCTTATGAGGTTCTTAGTTGTAGACTCGACCAAGCCATTACCCTATGGGTAATAATTAGAATAAGTACTAAGGTATAAATTATGTTTTATATTCCATTCACTCACTTGAGTTCCTATAAAAACTTTGGCATTATTTGAGATAATGGTGTGAGGAACACCAAACCTTGAGACTATGCCATCTATGAATTCTAGGATAGATGATTCCATAGCATATTTCAGTGCAACTAATTTAGTCCATCTTATGAAACATTCCATTACTATGAGGACCCATTTGTGACCTGTACTCAATGGTGGTTTGATCATACCAATGAAATACAATCCCCATTGAGTAAATGGTTGGTCTTCCTAAATTAGTTTAAGAGGGAAATTTTCTAATCTTTGTTTGCATGTGAAGTAAGCACATTTATCATAGGTAGTTACCCATTGGTGGGCATATTTGAATAATTCAATCCAATAACATCCCCCTCTCATTATTTTTATAGTCATGGCTCATGTAGATAAATGTCCTCCTAATGAGCCATCATGAAATTTATCAAGCACTTTGGGCACTTCATTATGCTTGGTACACCTTAACATGACTCCATTCATATATTTTATAAACAATATTCCATCAACAGAAACATAAGGAATGGATTGGAGTATAAAATACCTTTTCTTACACTACTAAAAGTTATATGGGTAATCTCTAGTCTATAAGAAAATGGTCGTGTCATGGATGTAGCTATTAAATAGAGGTGGATTGGTTGGCTGAGATGTACTTTGAGAATATACTACTTCAGATACTACTTTAATAGTCTTGGTATAAGAAGCTAGTTATTCACATAATCCTTTCCCTCTTACAAGTTTTGTGATTTTGATGTCCATGTCATATTTTATGCCCTTTGTGATCCATCTTAATCTTTTTTCATTTATCTCCCAGCTCAATAGGAACTCTTTGACACTTTGGTGACTAACCATCAGATGAATTTTATTATTGGAGATCATATGCCTAAAATTTTTTACAGCTTTAATCATAGCATATATGTGTTTCTCCATGAAACTATAATTTTATTCATAATCCTTCAAGATTTAACTGAAGAAAGATATTGGTTATTCCAATTATCCTTTATTTTTCTGATTTAGCATAGCTGAGATGTTTCTTTCCCTTTAAAAATGTAGAGAATGAAATATTTCTTGTAATTGGGGTTGATTAGGGTAGGATCCTAAGAAATAGCCTGTTTGATGGCTTTAAAGTTATCTTTTCCTTCCTGTGTCTAGCTAAAAATGATACCCTTATTGAGAATTGCTATAAGGGGTTTTGCCAAAAATGAAAAAATTGGAGCAAATATTCTTACAAAGTTGATTTTTCTAAGAAAACTCTATAATCCTTTCTTATGGCTTGGTAGTTCTAATGTAGATATAAAACTAATTATCTCTTGGTTTATTTCAAGTCCCTCTTTTGAAAAAATGTGCCCTATTAGTTTCCCTTCACTATATATGAAAACACACTTCTTTAGATTGAGGGAAACCCAAAATTCTTTGCATCTTTTAAAAAAAATCCTGAGATGACCCAATTGTGCATCAACATGATTTGAGTAAACAAGGATGCCATCAAGGTATACCAGGATTATCTCATTTATCAAACCTATAAAATCCATATCCATGACTCTCTAGAATGTTACACTAGCATTAATCAAATTAAATGACATCTTTTTATATGTATACGTACCCCATTTTATGGTGAAAGCAATCTTGAAATAGTCTAATTATTGTAGTAGGATTTGCATATAGCTAGAATAACCATCTAGAAGAGAAAACCTTTTACATCCTGATATATTTTATAAAATTTATTCCATGGGTGAGAGGGGATAATGATCCTTTAGAGATTCTTTATTCAGATCCCTAAAATTTACACAAAGCTTGATTTTGCCATTCTTATTTCTTATAAGGACTAATTTAACAACCCGAGATAAGTTTTTGATAGGGAATATGATGTTAGCCTCTATTAGTTTGGATAGCTTACTCTTCATCAGGGGTTCTATTTTTGTATTTATCAATCTATGCTTGTGTCTAATAGGCTTGGTATTTGGATTAATATCTACTGTATTTGGATCAAGCTCTATTGTATATTGGTATTTAAATCAAGGTCTCAAACCCTATGTTTGTAATATATTAGAAAATTATTCTTAGTTATGTTTTTGGATCTCACTTGGTGAACAATTAACTCACTAACACCAAATATTTTCAAAGATTTTATCCCTCTCTCCTTAGGCAATTGTATACCTTAAATCAAAGCTTCATATTTAGCTACATTATTTATGTAGTTGAACTAAAGTCTGAAAGATTAGAAATAACTCTTTTTTTTGGAGAGATCAATACAATACGTACACCTACACCATTCCTTCTTCTCAAACCATCAAATAAAAATTTCTACATTCCTTGAAGATCTTTAGCTAGTTTTACTAGGTTCAAAAGAATTACATCATTTTCATGAATGAAATATGTATGTAATCTTGTTTCATGTACATAGTCATAAGGACAAAATTGGAGGGTTTATCCCCATTCATCTAGATGAGTAACTATTTTTTTTCTATAGGTGTTTCAACTTCATGATCAATCTCCTCTTCTTGGTCCTGTAATATATAATTCATGTCTATAGGGATAGGAGTGTATGGCTCAATATGATCTTTATTGATTAAGTCAACTCTTATTATTACTCTTATTCCATATCTCATCCTAAGAAACATGTGATACCAATATTCAAATAGATATCCTCCCATTTTTGTAGTGAAATTTCGTGAAAGATGAATGGCAAAATAAGGGGGAAGATCTATAACTAAGATATCTTTGGAAATTGATAAGATGGGAAACACCTGAATAGTAAGGTTTAGTCCTTTTATTGTTATGAATATTTGAATAGTAGTCCCATATAATTTAACCACACCTTTATTGATAGGTGTATATTTTATACCAAGGGCATCATCTATTTTCTTAGGCATCATTAAATTGCTAGCCCCTAAATCTACCATGAAATTATGAATGAGATGTTTCCTTACTATTAGTGAAAGATAAAAGGGGGGAATCTTAACATTTTTTCTTGTTTCAATGTTAGTTTATGGTTGAAAAAAATTAATTGCATCATTAGGTCCCTTGGTTGGAACTTTGTCTATTATTTGGAAGTTTTTCAAAGAATCTTGTAGTAAATATATTTGTGATAGAATGGATAGTGCTTCCCACATAGTGACATTCAAATTAGTCTTGTTCATCTACTCAACAAAGCTAAAAGGAATGTTACCAACTTTCACTAGTGCTTTTATGAGATCTACATCATATTTTATAATATTTGGAGTCAACACTTTGAATTTTGACTAACTTATAGGAACAAAGAGTAGCCTTTATACTATCTTTCTCTTTGCAGGTTCTTGTGAAACTTTGGAAGCTATAGCTTGTTCTACCATAACAGTTTGATCACTTTATATTATTATTTTCTTTTAATGTTTATTATCTACCATCATACCTCCACCATTGAACAATGCCTCCTCCGTGATTCACACCACAAAAGTCTTCCTCCTACCAATTTAAAAGAATATCCTCACCTTGAGAAGGTTATTATGTATCTTCTTGTTGGGAAGTGGATTCTTCTTGCTATCCTTATGTGTTTGATGTGCCTTACACTATTAAATATTGATTGATGACACCATTAGGACAAGTATTCTACTTATGTGGCTAAGAAAAAGAATAAAACCACTCATACTCCTAACCCAAATTGTTATGAATAGGTGCACTAGATTTGGAAGCACTTGATGCAGGTAGAGCATAGATATTTAAAAGTTTTGCTTGCATATTTTGACCTTATGTCTGTGAATTTATTTGTTATGGCTACATATTAGGTTGGTATGTTAGGTTATCTTACTGATAAGGCTTGTATTTCTAAGATTGATGTCTCTTCATTACTACTAACTCGTTGTCAAAACTCTTGATTAGTGAGTATTTCCTACAAGTGGTGATATCTCTAAAATTAATTCATTCTTCCTCAATTTAAGGATTGATTCATAGTTGTGATATATCTTGAGAAATTACAAGTGGCGATTGCTTAATAAGTGTTGATAATAGCTTCCTAGTGATTGAATGGGATTGATAGTTGATATGGATGGATAAGAGAGTTTTTTGGATTCAAGATATTAGCAATATGATGGATTATATGGATTTCCTAGTTATTTTGGAGGAGGAGCGAGAACTTGGTTAAATATACATGGAGGGAGAGATCAATGGATCAAATTAAAATTTGGGTCATTGAAATCAAGAGCTAGGAATTTTACATGGAATTTTTAATTCCATGGAGATCTCTAGAATTAGATAATTCTAGAGAAGGGGATAGAATGGGGAAGATTTATAGAATCTTCCAATTCTATAAATATCTCCATAGGAAAGGCTAGGATAGGGTGGTGGTTGGGTAGATAGATTATTTTAGAATTTTAAATTGGCTAATAGGCTTAGGGAGTAGGTCAATGGGTAATATTTTATACTAGGGGTTTAATGAGGGGATTAATTGGTTTTAGGATGGGGTAAAGGTTTATGGGGTATAGTAATGGGGTGTGTTATTTTTCCATTAGTTAATTTAGCTATGAAATATGGGATTTATACTAAATTAGCAAAAATTAGCATAATTAGTATAATAAGTGGGGCGAGCATAATTTAGTGCATACAATAAGGTCATAAGGTCTAATTCCTCTATCCAAGAGCTTGAATCCTATTTCTCTCCCTTATATGGATTGAGTACAAACCTGAAGTTCTCTTGATATCTTCCAATGAACTCATTAGGGAAAGTACATTAGTCTTTAGCTTTTTAAGCTATAAAACATTCTAATTTATTTAACATGTGCTTTTAACAAACCTTCCTTGCATCCCCTTGACTCCTCCTGAGTAAATTCCTACTGTATGGATTTGTACCACCTAAAAATACTACTAAATCCTATGAATTTTCCTTCATTTCTTCATGTTTCAATTTATAAACCAAAATTCTTGGTTAATAAGAGGGAGAATACAAGTCAAAATTCATCTCAAAACAATTAATATGGTTTGGAGAGTAAAAGGAGAATGTTTTCACATGTGTGGGATCACTTAATGGAAAAATAATGTTCTGGACTAATGGAGGGGGAAATTTTAAAACATTAAACTATTTGAATAAATCAATATGATGACCATTAGGGTGATTAAAGGTGTGGTTGATGCTTTAGTGGCCTTTTGAGGTCAAAATTTATCATTTAAGACCCAAAATTTTCTCTTAGACAACATGCATATAGCTTCAAAAGGATATTTGCTAATGAATATTATAAAGAGTAACTTATAGACTTATAAAGGTTTTAATTAGTCTTCTATGTATGTTGATCACACTTTCAAAGCTTATAGTTAGCCATATCTTGTATATATTAATACACTAGAAAACTCATGGTAGATCATCAGTTTCCACATTCACGCATCTCCATCAAGGTACTTTAGATTAATAAAACCACTTCAAACATTTGTCAAAGACCTCCAAACATACTCAAACATTATTAGGATACTTAACACAATTTGGAACAAAGACTTCACCATGATAAGACATTTAGATCTACTCCTTTCATATGATAGTCAATGGCATTCCTTTGAATTTCCTTGATTCCTCAAGAGATATCAAAGCTATGAATTTTTCATGATGGACCAAAGATTTCAATACTTAAGTTGACACCTTTTTAGGCCTAAGGACAAAAAGTGGTCAGCATTTACTTCATGTATCATGGATCGAGAGCATGAATTATATTCATAAAATGATAAGGGGACCTTATTCCCAAGTCTTTCATTTTAGTTTTCCTTATATCAATAACATGATTAAATATGAATTACTCATTTTAGTACTTCATTCTATGGTACAATGGAATATACAATATTTATTGGTTTATGGAGATTTTCAATTTAGTATAAATCAAGTTATATACCAATTTTAGATGAAGGATGAGAAGCACATGCCTTATAAAGGTATGGTGGATACTCTCAAATAATAAGTTGCTCATCTTCAATTTGGGAAAATACCTTAGGCCAATAATATAATAGTAGATTACATTGACATAATTGGCTCTATGATCCAAATTATCGATAAAGCTTAAAATTATCAATTATTTGTTGAAAATTGCCTAGATCCTACCCACAAACCTTCGATGAATGAGATTATTTGTGACATAATTATTCTTACCATATGATGAACTGTATGATTAAATTCACAGCTAAACCGTCCCACCTAACCTTTCTTATAAAAATAAAAACAACCTTCATCCATCAAGCATCCTAATTCTTATTACATATGATGAATGAGATGATTTGTGACATTGTTGGTCCTAATTCGTCTTACCATAAGATGAACTGGATTGTTTAGATGCACACTCTATCATATAAGATTTGATATAACTCTACTTCTTTGTTTAACCTTAGATGAATCCAAATTAGCTTTGAGGGAAGTTCACAAAGGGGTTTGCATGGCTCAAACCAATGGGTTTATCTTTACCAAAACATTGTTATGTACTAGTTACTATTGGCCAAACATGAAAGACAATGTTACTACATATGTTAAAAATTGTGTACAATGCCAAAAGCATGCCAATTTGATACATGCTCTAGTTTAAACACTCAAACCCATGACTACTCCTTGGCCATTTTCAACATGGGGACTCAAACCTGTAATAAATATTAACCCTACATCCTTAGATGGCCAAAAACATATCATTACCACCATATAGTACTTCACTAAGTGGGTGGAAGCCATTCCCTTAAATTACATGACTAGAAAATAGATATCCAAATTCATTTTCAATCACCTTATCTGCCATTATGGTATTCTCATCGATGTTGTATCTGATGATGGTGGCTCATTCAAAAACAAGGATGCCAAATCCCTTTGTTTTGAATATAATATTATCCAACATTTTTCCACTCCATAATTATCACAAAGGAACAACCAAGTAGAGGCATATAATAAGACCATTGTCCATATCCTTAATAAAATCATCAATGATGTTGGTTGTCATTAACACTTACAACTTTTTCATGCCTCCTAGGATTTATGTACTAATTTCCACACTCTAATTGAAGCCACACCCTATACCTAGTTTATGGTACTGAGGTCATTCTTATTATTGAGGTCAATTTGCTTTCTATAAGAATTTCACTAATGCATATACTTGATGGTGAGGATTATAGAGTGGCTCTTTTGTAATAGCTAGAATTACTAGATGAAAAAACAATGGTAGCCTTGAATAGACTTCAAGCATATCAAAATTGATTACATGGTAAATAAAAAAGTCACATTTCACACAAATAATTTGAGTTTGGTGATATTATACTTAAATAAAACTAGAAAAACACCAATGTTGAATGCATGATAAGGGGAAATTTTAAGCCTACTAGTTAGGACCCTATATCATTATCACTAACTATGGTTCTAGAGAATATAGGTTGGCTATCCTAGAAGGAGAAGACCTTGATGATCTAATAAACATAATACATCTCAAGTTATTTTTTTCTTGAGTGAGTTGGAGTATTATTTATGAAGATCATTTACTTTGTTTTATACTATTTCACAACCTTATTTATACTATATTATATGATTTTCCTTCGATGCCTATCCTATTTTTGTTTCTCTTCTCTCATTCCCATTTTGACCTTGTTTATGATCCATTGATACTTTAGACAACCTTAGTGGTTAGGTTCAGATGTATTTTTAGTAGATGATTTAGACTTGGTACTATTGCATGTATTATTTGAAATGGTATTCATTTTAAAGCATAATTATAGTGAGCCTAGAAATTGTATCATTCACTTTTGCCAAGATTTATCTCACTATACCTTGTCATGCCATTATTTTGTGCCATTTTCATATTTGAAAGCTTGCTGTTACTTGGCCAGATTCCTCACTACAATGTGAACTATAGTGGTTTGAGGTATATTTGGACTATGTAGGTAGTGCTTAGTTTTTTTTGAGGATAACTCGACTAAAATTATTCTAACACTCTCACCATTTTGTGAGTTAGCCCATTTTATATCTCGTAATCCTCCATTGAGTTAAGATGTCATAAAAACCCTAAAAAATTAAAAATCCCAAAAGTAACTAAAAAAATAAAAAAGTTTAGAAAAGGGACTAAAAACTCCATGAGAGATATCAAGACACAAAATTTCTACTTGCTCTATTACAATGTTCACTAGTAGTTTTCCCTTTATTCTCGGTAGTGTGTTTTACTGCATTTAAAAGGTAAGAGTCTCTTATCCAACTGTGACCATTTCTATTGACATGTTCCATTTACCAGTTGTGTTCCATCCCATTTTTGAGAGAATACATCAGCCCGAGGTCCACATAAACTATGTAAGAAGTGTTTGGATGCATGGGGCATATCAGGTCAAATTAGCCAGTCTTGATGATTAATCTCCTTTATTAGTTTCATTAACCATTCCTTGTTTTAGGTTTGTCTAAAAAATGATCTCACCATTTTATTATTTCATTCTTATTCTAATCCATAGACATAGTTGACGTTATGAATTATGAACCTATCTCATTTATGAACACTCACCTCTAGTGTGGTTTGAGTCTAAACCACCCTCTTATAGTTTTACAAGTTCTTGTGCTACATTTGTGAGAATCAATACAATTTTTTATTATGATTTCATTATTTTATTATCTCATTTATTATCTGATATAATGTATCTTTCTTTTACTTATCATCAATTTTCTTATCTTCCTAATTCTTGGAGAACTACATTTTTCCAGAAGTCCATGTTAGACCTGGTGTCTATGGGACTATGTATGCAACATCTACTTGTGTAGGGAATTTGGAGAGAGCTCAACCAAATATTGATTATTATTATATTACCTATTTCTATTCCTATGCTATCAAAACTATGTCATTGTTCCTTATAGCCTAGGGGCAACCTGTTGCCAAGCATAACACTTCTCTTACATATGCATGAACAATTTAATTAAGTCATTTTTGTTAATTAATTTTATTTATTCTATTTATTTATTAGATATTCCTTAGATTAGTTTTTTAATTGATGTAGAGATTATAATTTTGTACCCTATATACGATTGATTAGGTGTCATAAGCCTTTATTTTTTATTTAATCTATTAAATATTCCCTATCCTAAGGTTTAAATATTTAACATTGATAACATAGTAGTATGATTTTATTATTACCTTTATCCCACACCAACCTCCTAGATGAATTAATAACCTAGGGAATATACATCTTAACCACTTTCCCTCCATATAAATTTGTTACCAACAACCTTATGCTCACTAAATCCAATTTTACCCATGGATAGATTAAACCTACCATTTCAGATGAATTGATGCTGATTCACCCATGATTGGTGTCGATTCTTTGGATTGACGTCGATCCATAAATAACCATCCAAGCTTTGGCTTCTAGACCTAAAATCTTAGAACCTTGAATTGCTACTAGATTTCTTAAAGAATTAAGGAATCCTTAACATCATTCTGCCAAAAAATTTCTACATTCAATCTACATCCATAATCACAACCCAAAAGACTACCTACATTCATGAGAAGTTTTATCTGTTTGAAACCAAGTACAATGTAAGTAATTATATTATTTATTTCATTTTATATAAATATTTTTGATTTTATTTGCTTATCTATTCCTTAGAATATCATCCATACCCCTCAATATTTATTTATTAGTCTCTATCATCCAATCTATTCTTTGTTTTTATTAATTATAGTTATAGATATAATAAACACCAATTCATTTTGAATTAACATCGATTCTATGAATCAATATTGATCCTAACAGGACCAACATCAATCCATTATGTTTAATTTTTAGAACTTGAGACCTTAATCTTAGATCCATGTCTTTAATCTTTACTAATTTTCTATCATTTTTGAATATGGCCTTGTTATGTAGATGACTCTACCATGCATACTACATGATGTAATCAATATCATGGATCTTACGATTATATAACAACCCCCATTTGATGATCAAAGTGACATAGCTTTTGAGCTAACCCTCTATGATATTATTTATTCTCCTTGTTTTGAAGCCACTACCAACAAACTAGATGTCATACAGGATGATGTAAATGTTGCTACAGATTATTGGAACCAATATTATGCTTATATTGATAGCTTAATTGAGGATTGAATCTTAATCATTTTTTTATCATATCTTTATCTATTATAATTTTATATGTTTTTTATCCACTTAATTGTGTAAACAAGTGAGATGATATCCACTTGAGGAAGCTCACAACTTGCCAGGACTAGTCTCTAACCAAGAAACTCACCTAATTATCTATTAGTCTATTTTTGTCCAAGTTTTTTATGTGTGCAAGTTATTCTCCCAGCTATAAAGAAGATCGCTCAGTCACTAGATTCAAAATAGTGTGCAACATATCCTAATCTATAGGTATTCATCATAAATCCTAATTTTCATTTGAGTTTTTGGTAAGTAATTTAATTTAAATTAAAATGAAAAACTAATATAACATTCTAGCATGCCTGATGGGACCCCTAAGATCTCATTTTTCTTATTAAACTTCATTGTGCATTTATCTATCTTTCTCTTCTTTTCTCTTGATTATTGTTTTCATTCAAAGAAAATCAAATTTTTTTTTTCCTTTTTAAAGGTTAAAAATATTTGCATCCATTTTTTTATTGCTTATGTGATTCATACAAAATAATCTAGGTAGTTAATTTATTGTAGTTATCATTTATTTCACACACAAACTAAACCACTTGTATAATAAACTCATCAAACATTGACATAAGGGAACTGATTAGGATTTTATCACCTAGTGGTGACCTTCTTCCTAGATATCCTACTTGGATTTCACCAACAAGGGAAGAACCATCTTAGTATGATGATTGAGTATAAACCCTATTTTTTTGATATTTATGTTCTACTTACCTAAAACCCTTACACTACAGAGTGTGAAGTGAGGGGGTAGGCCCCAATACCAAGTAAAGTATCAATTTCAGTATAGAGATCTTTTTGAGCCTAAACAAACCTAAAACCACCCTTAGATTGCCACTTCTTATGACCCTTTATAACCTTTTATTTTCTTTTATCAAACTTTAAAGTTAAAAAGTAAAAACTTTTTGAGTACATATTTAGTGTGTGTGACTTTATTTTTCACTAAATATGAGATAATCTAAAAGACTTTTATGTGCTTTTTGATTTTATTTCATTCTTTTTCCTTTATTTCTACATGGTTTTGATGTGATAATAGTTAATAAATAATATCTAATCCCTAGCTTCATCCTCATCCATGGAGAACTCTCTTAGTCCTCCTACTCTTGAATCCATGGGGGAAGGTATTCCCCAGTATTATACCTAAGGTGACCCTAAATTCACCACTATATTGGATAACAACCCAATCATGCTTAACCATTATCTCCACTCCTAAGCTATATGCATCCCACTTTCTCCCCATACGTAGTTTTCTAGGAATCCTTATGACATGCCTTTATAATAAGGTGAAGGTGAAGGGTTTAACATAGCTATGGTGTCTTCCCATAACAATCCTCCCCCAACTAATTCTAAGACTAATACTATGCAAACCTTAGGTAATCCACCTTCAATAATGTCTAGTGTTCCATCCCCATATTTTACCCAAAATTATAATGTCACCTCACCTAATCCTACATCTACTCATCCTAATACCACAACACTTTAGAATCTAGTTATCTCAGTCCCAACAACCCTTCTACATATCCAAACTAGTGTAACTTTAAATACCCAAAATTAGCCTTTATAATAAGCCACTATAAGTCAACCACCTCAATAATATATCCCCTTAACCACCCATTACATAAAAACTATATAAGATATTGGGCCTAATTATATCTCCTTACAAGACTCATAATATGTGGTGGAATCTCAACAAATCACAACCACATCAATTACTTTTCCTATATCCCAAAACTTTTCCACTTGGCTTGTTATGTTGTAGAGCCTATTTACATCCCATAGCATACATTATACTAGCCATAAACCTCATTTCCTTGGGTTACCTACCCTCCAACTTCTATCATTTCTTGTTGTGCACCTTTCCCTATGTTCTCATGCATCTCATCGATTACATGATAATTAGCCATAATATGAGCATAGGCATTGCATAACTGGTAATAGGTGGTTGAACTAACCTGATTAGCACATTAAAATAAAGGGAATTTATGAAAATAATGCACCTCATGGAACAACTCATAGTTAAGAATAAATGTGTGCACATTCTTTAGAGTGTAGTTATTCCTATTATGGCCTTCTATCCCATAATTAGTGCACAATAACCTGCTTTGAGCATCTTATGATGAACGATTAGTTAGTTTCAATAGTTGGGAGACCATAAATGCAATCTATACCTCCATGAAAGGGATAATTCTTATATTGGTGCTCACAATTACCTCATCTCTAAGCATAAATTCAAGTGCTTCTCGAGGGCCTATGAATGTTTTCATGGACAATACCCTTCTGAATGGTATTAGAAATCCCCTAATAAACCATTTCACATGCTAGGATGGGTGAATATCATAAGGGAACTTGGAAAGAAGAGTTTTAAATCTAGCATCATATAATTGCACACTCTCTGATAGTCCCTAGTTAATCTCTCTAAGTGTGGTGATGCTCTGCTATTTAAACTTAGGTATGTCAAACTCCTTCAAGAATGTTTCCTTTAGGGTGTCATAATAAACCATAGCTTGGTTAGGATCAAACTTACTATACCAAGTATGGGTGAGATCAAGAAAAGTTATCATGAACTGGGTTTCCTTGTGCTTAGATTGGATTATATCCTAAGCATGCCATTATAGTTCACACTTAAGCACATTCTCTATGGAATTCTCTACTCCTTGATACTCTAGCAAACACATTTCCATCTCATTATAAATTTGAATTATGGTAGTAGCTGGTATATGAGGTACTTGTCCCCTTGGTACTTATCTTAGTAGTGGTCCTCCAATACCCCCAACCATTGGGCAAGGCACTGGGCCTATTTATAACATTAGTTCCATGGATGATGATGGAATTTTACTATCTACTAGTGGTGTTATGCCATTTCTTTTAGGTTATTGCCTAGGCTACATAGCTAATATTGGCTAAACTAAAATGATTGTGTTTATGTTCTATCTAGTTAGGCTATCACCCTAAGGTCTAGAGGTATCCTCACTTAGCTCCTTTTAAGGAATAAATTTTTTAATCACAAAATTATGTTATAAGTATACAAAATGATAAAAGTCTATGTTGACAATAGGGCTAGTTATCAATCTTATATCTTTTTGTGAGGGGTCTAGTGTACAAGCTTGTGTTGTAGGTATAAAGGGGGTGGGTGCATCTAGTACATCTCCAATGGTTAAATTCTATAGGGACCATAATTATTTTTCACCTAACAATTATGGATCTTGTTTTATGGATTCAAGGTTTCCCTCCTCTAGGCATTACTACCATTTTAGAGATCCTTTCCCATGCCCTTCCCACTCACTATGGGTCCTCTTGGCACTTATAGGTTTTATATCTTCCAACATCCTATATCTCCTCCTATTATAAGTGTATCTCCTAAGCTCTTAGGTGTCAAATTTATTTCCCCTTCCATTATGCTTCACTTTTACACCCACTTCTTCCCCAATGAAGTGCTCATATACAAGAGGACTTTAGCCTTCCATTATCATGGTTTCAAATATGTAATCCACCATCAAATTCTTACATTTAGTTCCAAAATATCTTATAAATGTGCCTCTAAGTTTGTGTGAGAATTTATATTCTACTTCTTCAAGGAAAGAATATGTCAAAATTATGAATTCAATCATGTAGATGTTCAATTCCCCTTGCCACAATTTATCTATGTCTCTAGTCCAAGTGGCATCTAAATTCTTAAGACTTTCTAGGCACTCCTTTATCTACTTAAGGTATTATCCATAGCTTCAACTTATATGCATCACATAAGAAACCAACCATTAGTATACCTACTTAGGTAGTTTACAAAAGGAAACCTTGTACAAAGCATCATATAGATGGATCTAGACCCACTTCTTAAGTTTTTATCCTCTACAAGTTGGGTGCCTCAATGCAAAGTTGTTCTCTACTTGTTCTAACTAGCACTTGATATTCTTGAGGGAAAGTTAGAGCATCATTATAGTATACCATTAAATTAATAAAATTCAACATGAGGTACCAATAATGAAACCAAAATGTTAAAGACAAGTAAGGTTCTTAAGTCATCAGACTTATCAAGTGCTTATCTAGATGTTCAAGTTAGGTTTATACTTGTTACAACCTGGTACAAGCCTTGATTAAACTATTAGTGCTCAACATTTATCAACTTACTATGCTAACTTTACTTCACACAAGGTGCAAGCCTTATACACTCACTTGAAGTGTAGTAGAGAAAGGATGGGGGCCTACATTGGGCTAGTTATGTTATAACACAACTCTATTTTCTAAGGACTTTGGTTATTATAATGATAGTGGTAAGTTCATTAGTGCAAGCCATTTTTGGGAGGGTCCTATTGTCTATTAAGTGTAACCCTATATGATGTGATCCTATAAATTTGTGGGTACAAGCCTTTGATTTTCTTGGCTTCACATCATTCAGGCACTTGGAGGGTCTGATGGGGTATTTAGACAAAATACTTAGGCTTAGGCTCATGTTTTGGCATAAGTATCATCATCAGGCATGAGGTCTTTTATATACTTAGAACATTTCTATATAGAGTGCTGAAATCATCATGCACTATAGAAATTCCATGAATGGGCTAGGTTGAGAACTTACTGAAACTCAATATTCAAAATATAAGGCTAAACATTAAAACTATTGTAAATATTATGCAAACCATTCTCATTATAATCCTATATTCATAACCATGTAAACCAAACTAAAATTCATTAGATGAAAATCCATTAATCATTAAATAGAGTTCAAATACATAGTGTATATCAATATAAATTGAGAAAATGCTCTTCTTAATACTACTAAAGACCCAAGATCTCACAAGTGAGCTTAGGAACTAAAATGAGGAGCCTTAGATGCATTTGTGCTAAGACCTAAGATAATTTATGGATATGATATTTGGAAGAAATCATTTAGAGATTCGATACTCCAACATGCCTTTCCTACTAACTGGATTAAACTTGGATTTTATAGCACTTAAGAACATCTTAGTGCCTAAGTGAAAGGAGCACATCAGGTGTTGAGCTGGAGATAGATACAATCATTACACTAACTTCACTTCCTTTCTTCCATCATATCATGATTGTCTTATGTTCCCACTTCCCATTGATGATTGATTTATAAGGGAATATTTATCCACCTACTAGTTGGTTTAATAAGATGACAAAAAAATAATCATACTAAGTGATTACCTTGTGCCCAAGTGTCTTTTATGTTAGCATGGATCTTATACTTAAATGGGTTTTGGGCCAAATATTATGGATTGACTAGCTTGATACCAATACTTGATCCTTATTTGGATCTTGATCCATCAAAATAGAGGGTCCATAATTCAAAAGGCCCATGAATTTCTTCATGTATTTCATGCTTCATAGTAAATGTATAAATTACAAGACTAGAATACTTATAACTTAATCCTTCATTAGCAATATTGTACTTTGTAATAGGATGCTTCATCTTAGGATATTAATTGATCATGATCTAGTTTGAAATACCTCTCAATGGTTTTCAAATATAAGAGAAATATATGGAAATATATCCATTTAACATCCATAACCAATCTATGTTCAACAATTACTCATATCCTTCTAGAATATCCACTACCAGTATGTTGATAGTCATCTTTACTCAAGGTTAAAAAAGAAACCTAGATTCCTACATCATTAATTCCCCACAAAATAGGCACTATTATCTTATCTAATTGTTATCCAATTTTGGCCCACATACCAAACTTGCCTGAATGCATTACAGTGTTTTAAAGATCAAGAATGGAGTAAGGATTGAATAAATTTTGGATGTAATGAGTGGTCCAAGGATCACATGCATATTGTAAAGATTTTGAAACATGTTAATCTTGATTAAAAAATATTTTTTCAATTTTTGAGGGACAAATATATAGAGAAAAGTAAATGATCCAAGTAATTTCTCATGGTGATCAGGAAATTCAAGGTCAAGAACAAGTAGGTTTGTTTAGTATCATTCAGAGCATTTAAAAGTCAAGAAACAATTTCATGAAAAAGTTTGGAAGAGCCTGTAGGCCAAAAAAGCTAGGTGTAAAACCTTTTATTTGGTTAAGTCCTTACTTGACATATTGCTTTAGGCTCTTATTTGGCTAAGTTCAATTCTTGTGGACCTTTTTATTTCCTTCAGGCTAATGGTTTCACATTTTTTGGCTAAGTGATGAGAGTTATTTCAGACATTTTATCCAAAGTGAAAATCCCAAAGTATAAGTTCTTTTAGACATTTTGTCTGTATCAGAAGACCAAGTAGAATTGTGTTGGTAAAATTGTTTAGGACATATTTCTTGAAGACCAAGTTTTTTTTAGACATTTTATCCACAATAAATGCCACAAATATAAAAGTCTCAAAGACCTAATTATTTTGGGAAAATTGTTCCATCAAACTGATGTTCATGCAAGTGTCAAAGTTCAATCTTAGTAATCATCCATTAGGTTCTAAATATTGATGGTCTTGCATATGTCATTTACAGTCACATGAACATTGAATAATGGGTGTACACATGTAAAATTAAGTCTATGATAAATAACCATTGGATTTAAAATATCTAAGTGATGACCATGAATATTTCAAATACATTCATATAGATGTCAAATACAACAACATGAATGTCAAATGAAAGCCTCATGAAATGATTGTTTGGGTTAAAAAAATTTAAATGATCTTTAGAAGGAATGTGTGAGTGATAAACACCATGATCTCAGGAGCATTTTCAAATATAATAGTGAGTAGGAAAGGATAGATTTAGTAGGTCCCAATAAGATCAATGCATTACATTTAATCACACAAAGGAAATCAACAATATGTGTTAGGTTAAAGAGTCAATGTTCTTAAGGATGAACATGAGGCCATCATGTGGCATAAGCATGGAAGCACACATACTGACAACAATATCCTGAGAAGAGATGTGGGGCTACCAAGTGACACCATATAAAATTAAGTTGATAAGTCAAGGTAGATCTAGGGATTGTGAGCATTCATATAGGGAAGATCAATAATGAGCAGGGGTCAGAGGTCAAATTTTTTGATAAGGCTCAAATCGAGCATGAGGTTTCCAAGTGTCTTAATTTGGTTGGAAAGCCTAAGGAGCTTCTATCAAGTGTTGAAGAGGTATTTTTTGACCAAGGCAAACATGTAGACTTCAATGGATTCATCACCATAACTAGATGCATTAAAATGATCCTTCTCTCCACTCTTGCATACCGTGATGAACCAGTGAAGAGTAGTTAACACTAGGACAAAATTCTAATAGATTTATCTAATTGTTTTAACTACATTGATGACATAAATTATCTCAAAATAACTTTATCCCATCATTATAACAATAAATATTATTTGATGAAGGAATGATGTAACTATGCAATGGATTAAAGTGACCCCAAACAATCAAGAAGATTGAATGAGAATAAATGCAGAGGTAATTACAACTATGATTAAAATGGATTTGAGCTCATTGATTCATTTTCTATCATAAAAATATATCTCTTACTTCCATTTCTTATATAAATATAGAGTTTTAGATATTGATATGAATCCCTTAGGATGGTATGACTAGACTCTACCAAAAAATTTATTTTTCACCTCTTGGAGAAATAGGAAAGGTATTTATAGTGTTTATCATCTGTGTTTAGTATTTTATGTGTGTTTTATATGTAAAAGTGGTCTAATATTCCATTTTTAGGTTTGATTTCAACTTAAATACTAATAAATTTTCCTTTTAGGTCATATAGTGTGTCAAAGCTTTGATGTCTCAAGTATAGGGCAGACTTCTAGTAAGTGCCTTTAATAAGGGCTTGTATTCATTTCCCCTAGCCTTAGATATTCAAATTGACCTCTATGTGAATTATTATTTATTGGAAGATATAGTAAACATTACATTAGTTTTATTCATATTTTGTTAGTGTTATAAAGAGTTTATCTTTGAACTTTAGTGCATCACCACATGTTATATTAGGTTTTACTTTATGCAATATATTGACACTTTTCACCCCAACTTGTGTAGGACTTAGAAAGAGAGGTCCAAATAATCATATTTTAGAATCTAGCCTCATTAAAAAACCTATAGGTCTAACCTAAACATAGGTAACCCACATCTTAGGATCATTCCCATGTTGGACTACGTTTGAAATTAGAACTTTAACACTTTTATTTTTAGCTAGGGAGTAGCTTAAGTTTCCAACAATTTTGGCATGATCGATGAGACCACTTATTCACATGAAGTGAATCATTTTCAAGTTCACATACTTTTCATTCCCCCAAGTATTGTCACAAGATATTTTGAAAAAGATAGATTTATCTAAGCTATCTTTATAATTAGTAAATAAGAACACAACCTCTCACTCAAATCCTAATCCTACACTTCTTATTCCCCTTGTTACACAAAGTCCTCCTATTCAAACCAATATTGTCCAACCAAACATTTTTATAAATACCAAACCTCAAATGGATGTTCCCAGAAGATAAGCCTTTGTGTCACTAAATGGTGGTGGACCTCTAAATCTTACTCAATAGGATGATATTCCAACCTCTACTTTAAAGGCTCTTCCTTATTTTATAGGATAAAATCTAGTTACTCCTATAAAATGTATTTAAGATATTACTAACCTTTGTTCAATGCATCATATGACTTAGGAAAATGTAGTAATGAGGTTATTGGTACCTTCAGTCAAAGGAAAATCACTCCAATGGTATAGAGGATTGCCTCCTAAATCAATGAAAAATTGGGATGAATTTGGAGAGGTCCTATGCAATCACTTTGAAGAAAAAATTGACCACATTTCACTTGTGAAGTATCTTACAACAATTAGTAGATTCAATCATGAGTTATTGGTAGATTTCAATTATAGGTTCTGGAAGATTTGGGACAAAATTCTTACAGTGATCAAGCCTACCCTAACTATACTTTTCTATACTATCTAAAGGCTATCAATTTAGTTGTAGCTATTGTGATTCAATCCATGGGATAGAATACTCTACCTGAGTTTTTTGAAATAGAAATAAAGGTTGAGAAATGCCTTATATAAGCAGGCAAATTATCTCCAAGGCTACCAATATCTCTCTTTTTATAGATCTACCCTCGTAATCCAACTATTTATCTACTTTTAAATTCAAAAAAGTTATATCAAATAGAATGTGATCAAATAGATAGATTGGGGAAGATAGAGAGTCTTCTTAAAACTCATAAGAATATGTTTTTTGCAATGAAAAGATAACAACTCCACCATATAATCCATATAAGAATACCAATCAAAATTATTAGTATAATAGGCTATCATATCAGTCCAATTAGCAAGGACAAGGGAAAAATTATTAGTCAAGGAAATACAATCCTAATGCCCCAAACAATTCTAGAGATGTTATTCCAACTTAGAACAACTATGCTCAAGAGGAACAATGAAACAATCAATGGGATGAAGCAAATAACATGGAAATGGATCCAACTAGTGAGAGCTCACATTAGTCTTATATGTAGTAGAGTTCAATTCCTTATTCACATGAAAACCATCTACCTCCTCAAAATAAAGAAGCCAATATACCACATGGATACATTCCTTAATTCATTTAATCAGTAGTGACAAATCAACAAGGAGAAGCTAGTGGTAAAGAGCCTACTAAAACTACATTTTAAAACTTCCAAGAAGGTGAGGATTCTTTTAAATACATATTAGTAAATCAAAGTCAATATATGCCTAATGTTCATAATTCAGTTACAACCCATACTAGATCGAAGAAAAGGGTAATTGGTAATGGTTCAGGTCCTAAAAAGGCATCCCCTTTTCCTTCTTAGCCACCATAAAAGACCACCACTCATGAGTTACCTCAAAAGATGTCAAATTAGTAGATTTAAGATCCAAAGGGATAGAATGTCAAGGAGCATTACATCCCTTAGTTCACATAAAATCTAGGAGCCCTTCCTACTCCTAAATTGCATTCAAGGATAACCACTTATCCACTCAGTATTATGGATCATATGAATATAAATTTAGTATCCAATTTAGTGTGGAATACACTACTAATATTA
Organism: Torreya grandis; assembly: GCA_037957365.1. Lineage (NCBI taxonomy): Eukaryota > Viridiplantae > Streptophyta > Pinopsida > Cupressales > Taxaceae > Torreya > Torreya grandis. The sequence continues at coordinate 2,195,317 of JARHVA010000522.1, read as the reverse complement.
GGATAAAAGCAGTATCTACAATAAGAGCTGTAAAAGCTTAATATCTATGATAGACCACCTAAAAATGAAAAATTAAGTATTATTCTAACTATATCTAATCCTTTTTTTGAGCCTCAAGATCTTAAGGTGACTAAGCCTCCTCCATTTTATCTTTTAGTTGTCATAAGAGATTGTCTTGTCCATAATTGTATGATGTAGAGTGGATCTAGCACTTTTTTCATGCTTAAATCCATAGCTAACAAACTAGGGCTCATGTATGAACCTCATGAAAAAAGAGTGTTATAGTTAGATGGCTCCCCTAATAATACTATGGGCATCCCCAAAGATCTTAAGATTTTACTTCTTGGTTGTCCCAATTTCACCATTTTATAGGATATAGTTGTTGATTTACCTCTATAATTTGCACTATGCCTATCTAGGGATTGCACTGCTGATATATGAAACTAAATTTATTCAAATTAGTCATACATAGTTCTTATAAATAGATATGGAACCAAAGTCACTATAAGATTAGAGCCTATTTCTCAATTTCACCTTGAACCATATATGCCAAATATGTCTAATATGAATTGTAGTATTTCAGGAGAAGATGAAGATACTATTAAATAAGAACCTTCTAAGCCACTTGAAGGCATACAAGATCTACTCTTGGCTCATTAGGCTGATGATAACCATGGATGTGACCCAGACAAAGGTATTCAAGAAGCTAGTTTTGGTGTCTACTATATGCATGAAGAAGGTGACTCATTACCTAATCTCACCAACTCAAATCAGGATCAAGAGGGAGTATGGAACATATACTTTGATTGATTCAAATCAAAAAATGGAATTATCACTAGTGTAATGTTGGTATCACCTCAAAATCAAAGGTATTATTCTTTAATTAGATTTTAGTTTAGTTGTACATCAAATATTGTAGAGTATGAATCTCTTATTCATGGCCTTTAGTGGGCTAGAAAGAGAGGTATTAATCTTTTATAGGTCAAAGTTGATAGTGAGTTGGTAGTGAAATAAGTAGAGGGATAAGTGAAAAAAATAACACCCTCCTAAAGGAATACAAACATAAAGTTTGGGAAATATTTCCTAGCATTTGATATTTGCTCCATTCCTAAGGAGCCAATCAACATGTAGATAGACTTACTATCATATGATCATAATGTGATATAGTGGAACAGATCAAAGAGAATAAATATCATACCTAAATCAAGTTTTTATGTAGGCATTTAGTTTCAAATAATGAGTTAAGTTGGCAAGTCTTTGAATGAAAAATAAATAGCCTATTTTCTACAGATGAGGCAGATTTTGCTAAAAAAATAAAAATAAATTACAATGCCAATATGAATATCAAATTGTATAATTTAGATAAAAGAACATGAATAAAGGATTAGTACCTTTATAGATCACATTAAATGAATATTATCAAATTAGAAAGGAAAATATAAGCATATCTTCTAAGTAAGAACATTATGAGCAAGTTTACATAGCTAAAGGTAAGCAACTCAAGTGGGGTAGAGTGAAAACTGATTCTGAGAGAGTAGATTTCATTTCCTTATGTAATGAGTACATGGATGTATTTTATTTATAATACCATGATTTGAAATGGTTTTAACCTAAATTATCACAACATACTATTGATCTTGAATATGATTCTAAACCAGTAAGATATATGTAAAGGCCCATCAACCCTAAGGTTGAAATTCTCATGAAGAAGGAGCTTACCAAGATTATTGAGTCAATTATAATATTTCTTATAAAGCACTCAACATGGGTAGCAAACCTTGTACTAGTGAGAAATAAAAATGGAGAGATAAGACTATGTGTGAATTTCAGAGATTTGAATAAAGTGTCACTGGAAGACCACTATCCTCTTCCTTCCATGGATCAAATCTTATAGAGGGTATTAAGATCACAAAGGTTATCCTTATTGTATGGGTACTAAAGTTACAACTAGATATTGGTGATAGATTAATATTGGTATAAAACAACTTTCACAACCAAATGAGGTACTTATGCCTACCAAAAGATGCCTTTTGGGCTCTCTAATGTTAGATCTAATTTCCAAAAGGTAATGGACATTGCATTTAATGATATTTTGAGTGAAATGGTTTTAATTTATCTTGATGATTTTACTATATTTTATAAGGATCCCAATCATCATCTAACACACGTGAGAGTTGTTTTTGATAAATGCAAACAATCTGGAGTTTTATTGAATCCAAAGAAGTGTATATTTTCAATGCATGAAGGGAGACTTCTTGGACATGTAATGTCCAAATTTGGTATTTATATTGATCAAAAGAGAATAAAATAAATCCTTTATCTATCATTTCTAAAACATAAGAAAGGATTTCAAATCCTTCTTAGGCAAGATCAATTTCATTAGAAGATTTATTCTTGGATTTGTATAACTAGTGAGGCCACTCACTCAAATGTTGAGGAAACATCAAGAATTAACTTGGAGTAAGGAGGGTAAGATAATTTTTGAACCCATCAAATAATATATTAGACAAGCTCCTAATTTTCTTAATCCAAATTCTAGTATGGATTTCTTTATGTATGTTTTTATATATTTAGTACAATTTCAGCCATGCTTATGTAATAGAATAGTTAAGGTTTGGAACAATGCATTACTTTTTTCAGTCAAGATTTATAAGAATATGAGGAGAGGTATTATTTTGTTTAAAGTAATGTACTTTATAATCTAATATGTTTGAAAAAATTTAGACATTTGGTTTCAAATGACAATATTATACTAATGGTAGTTCATCCTAGTGTGAAGGATTTCATCCTCAATAGAGAGTTAAGTGAAAAGAGAGATGGATGGGTCACTAAGTACATGGAATATGATATTGAAGTAAGGTCACAAACTTATTCTAAGGTAAAATATTGTGTGAACATCTTGTATAATATTTTAAAGAATAAAAATTGATGGTTTTGACACTTCAAGACACCCAATAGGAAGTTGAAACTACTTATCTGTTTAGTTAGACATAAGACATTGATAGACTCCTTCAAATATGATAATGTTTAGTGTACTTAGATGCATCAAGGAGAAGACATTTAATAATACAATTATTACCATACATTTTTATTTTTGGAGTAATTTTAAAAAAGGATGTTGGAGGTTTGCTATTAAGGTGTGTTAAAACTAATCAATTTGACAATATTTTTGTACAATTTCATGATAGTCCTTATAGAGGACATATTGTACCAAAGAATATAGATTAAAAAAAATGATTATATATGGTTAATTTTTTCCTAATTTATTTAAGGATGGACATCCATAGGTTAGGAAGTGTGTAAAGTATGCAATGTTTATAGGTAAATAGAGACTAGTTACTATGCCATTGAGGCCTATTCAGGTTGAGTAGCCTTTCATACAATGGGGTATGGAATTCATTGGCATGATACATATTACATCCAATTAGAGTAATAAATTTTTCTTGATAGCTATAGACTATTTCCCTAGGTGGGTGGAAGCAGTGCCTTTTAAAGAGGCAAATGAGAACTTTATGCTTGAGTTATACGAGAGTCTAGTAACCCATTTTGGAGTACCTTACAATATAATATTAGATAATAATTTAGAATTTAGTAGTGCAAAGGTATGTGAATGATATCTTGAGAAATATATTTATCTAACATCTTCATCAAATTACTATCCATAGGGTAATAAACTAGCTGAGTCTACTAATAAGAATTTGATTCAGATCATCAAAAAAACACTAGAAGATAATCAAAGATATTGGCATACAAAGTTGAAGACTACTTTATGGGATGATAAGATCACCCACAAGAATTTCCTTAGTAATTCACCTTATATATTAGTTTATGTAAGATAATCAAGGATTCCTATCACATTAGAGCTCCTAGCTTTAGAGTTTGTACACCAGCTAGAGCTTCTAGAAAGTGATGTAATAGAGGTTAGGATGAATTAGAGGAGATAAGAGATGATGGCATGTAGATCATATGGTATAAATAGTATCAAGTCAAGAATTTTTTTGACAAAATATCTTCATCAAGGACATTCTAGCAAGGTGACATAATCCTCAAATAGGATGAGGACCATGTAAAACCAGGAAAACACTCCAAGTTTGATAGCCTTTGGAGAGGACCTTATGTCATCACAAGTTGTAATGTAAGTAGTACCTTTAAGCTTACTAGGTTGAATTGATAGAGCCTTCCCATCCCTATCAATCAGAGGTATCTTAGGTTTTGCTATTAGTTTGATCTTATACTCTTTATATATAGGTAGACAGGTCTGTATTTTCCTCTAAGTACTTTTACACATTGATTTGTTTGTTGTTTAGTTAGTTTTTTGGTCCATTTTATTTATTTACTATTTTTTGTGAGTCCCCCATTATCCCAAAATTGATTCAAGAATCAATAAGAGTCCTTTTTACAAGCATTACCTTATTAATTTAGTCATCATGAGCAAGCTTAGTTTATGACTAGGTTATATGACCAGTAAGCTAGTCAAACCAACTGAGTCACCAAAAATGTTGGCCAATTTTGGCCCACATACCAAACTCACTTGAATTAAATGTAATGTCCTAAGGATAAATTATGCATCAAATAATTAACATATTTTAGATGGACTGAGTGGTCTAAAGAGCACATGAAATTTCAAATATTTTGAAACACTTTAATCTTACTTAAAGTGTATTTTGTCAATTTTTAAAGGATAGATATACAGAGTGAAGTAAAGGATCTGAGAAGTTTTTCATGGTGATCAAAGTAGTTCAAGGTTAAGAACAAGAAAGTTTTCTTAGGTTTTCATAGTATCATTTAGCGCATTCAAAATTTAAGTAGCAGTTTCATGAACAAGTCTAGAAGAACCTACAGGCCAAAAATGCTAAGTGTACAACCTTTTATTTGGCTAAGTCCTTGGCATATTGCTTCGAGCTCTTATTTGGATAAGTTTATTTATTGTGGACCTTTTTATTTATCTAAGTGTTAATATTTTTGGCTAACTACTAATATTTCCTTTGGGTTAATGGTTTCAAGTTTTTTAGCTAAGTGTTGGGTCCTAACCAAAAATCTTGAAGTGCAAGTTCTTTCAAAAAAATGATCTACAATAGAAGGAAAAGTAGAATTGTGTTAGGAAAATTATCCAAGATCATTTTCATAAAGATGAAGTTATTTTGAACATTTTATCTACAATAAATTTATTGAATGCAAAAGTCTTGAAGACCTAATTCTTTCAATAAAATTATTCCAACAGAGTGACATTCACATAAGTGTCAAAGTTAAAGCTTGGAAATCATCCATTGGGGTCTAAAGATTTATGATCTTTTAGATGTCATTTATGGTCATGTGGATGTCAAATTATGGGTATACATACATCTAATTAAGGCTATGGAAAATAACCATTAAATTTAAAATATCTATGTGACATCCATGTAGATGCCAAATACAGACACATATACATCAAAGTAAAGCCTTGTGAAATGAAAAATAATGTGTGAGTGCCAAGTGGCATAATCTCAAGTTAAAAATTAGATCTAATAATGAGCGAGTAAATACAAATTTATTATGTCCTAGTAACATCAATGGCTCATGTTTAATTTCACAAAGGAAATCAATGGTACATATTAGGTAAAAAAGTCAATGTTCTTAAGGATGAATGTGAGACCACCATATGGAGTAGGCACAAAAGAAAATATATTGATAGTAAGATCTTGAGAAGAGATGTAAGGATTCCAAGTGAAACTATCTTGGATTAAGTTTACAAGCTAAGGGTAGATCTAGTGATTGTGGGCATTCATACAAGGAAGATCAATGATGAGTGGGGGTTAGAGAGGTTAAAAATATGATAAGGCTCAAATCAAGTGCAAGGCTACCAAGTGTCTTAATTTGGTCAGTGAACCCAATGATCTCCTATCAAGGTTCAAAATTCTAGTATTTGACCAAGGTAAACACATAGACTTTGACAACTTCATCACCAGAACTACCTGCATGAAAGTGACCCTTCTCTCCAGTCTTACATGCCATGATGAACCTGTGAAGACCAGTCATAACTAGGACACAATTCTTACAAATCAATCTAATTTTTATAATTGCATTGATTCTAAGACTTATCTCAAAATAAATTTATCCCACCATTATAATAATAAATAAGCTTTAGTGAAGGAATAATCTAACTATGTAATGGATTGAAGTGACCTAGATTAATCAAGAAGCTTGAATGAGCATAAATGTAGAGGCAATTACAACTATAGTTAAAATGGAGTTGAGCTCATTGATTCCTTTTTAATCACCAAAATTCCTCTCCCTTTCTTCCCTTTCTTTTATAAATATATCCTTTGAGCTATTGATATGAATCCCTTAGGCTGGTATGACTAGACTCTGCTAGAATTGTATTCTACACCTCTTAGAGTAATAGGAAAGGAATTTGTAGTGTTTGTCATTTGGGTTTAGTATTTTATGTGTGATTGATATGAAAAAGAGGTCTAATATTCTATTTTTAGGTTTGATTTCAACTTAAATACTAACTAATTTTCCTTTTAGGTTATATAGTGTGTCATAGCTTTGATTTTCTAGGTATAGGGTGGAATGTATGTTATAAGTGCCTTTAATCAAGCCATGTCTTCATTGCCCCCTAGCCTTAACTAGTCATATTAACCTCTATGTGAATTAATATTTCTTATAATCTATAGTAAACATTTCATTAGTTATATTCATATCCCATTAGTGTGCTAATGAGTTCAATCTTGAGAGTGGATATTGGAACTTTGGTGCATCACCACATGTTAGAATAGGTTTTACATTATGTAATCTCTTGACTCTTTTCACCCCAACTTGTTTAGGTCTTAGAAAGAGAGGCCTAAATCATCATATCTGAGGAGTTATCCTCATTAAAAAACCTATAGGTCTAACCCAAAAATAGGTAACCCACAACCTAGGGTCATTCCCATGTTGGACTAGTTTTGAAAGTAGAACTTGAACACTTCTATTTCCAGTTAGGGTGCAACCTAAGTCTCTGACACCAACTATGGCATAGTATTCTTGGATGGAATTAGTCAAACTAATCTTATAGTAAATGGATTTTGACATTGCCATTATTGAATCTCTAGAATCTACCAAAAAACATTCTCACCAAATTCTTGAATGGTCAGCAAAATAAGAGGAACCTTAGGCTTGCTTTTGTATATAACATTTGTGTTGTCTATTTTGGACTTTTTTACAATAGATTTTCACGTAATAGACTTATATAATATCTCATCCTAATCATGATTTTTTTTAGTTCATCAAGAGTAATATTGGCCTTGATCTTCTTCATATCCTCAATAATGTTGTATCTTACCTTACTCTGTTCCTCTTGATGTTAAAGCTAATCATTCCCTTTTAGGGGAGGAGGATTATTGTCAGCTTTAAGATTTGGGGAAATAAATGTATTATTTGGAGGATGAAAAGTGGTAAGAAGTTTTTTGTTTCTTAGATTGTAATTATTCCTATTAAAATGTTAGAATGATTTAACTTCATCATAACCATCTTTCAAAAAATTATCATCTTCATTAGGGAATGGAAACTCATAGGTTTCAAAAACCATTGATAAAATTGAAGGGAAATATTCATGAGGGAGATATAGATGATTCATCATTTGATCTTGTCTAATCATTTCCATTTGAAATATTTTAAAGGCTGCATAGAAATCTACATAGTCCAATTCTCCATGTTGTGAACCTTGCACTAATGAGACAAAGTTGTCTCCATGATATTGATTTCTAGAAGCTTATTAGGATATTATTGCTTTATATTATTGTTGGGCCTTTTTAAATTCTTGTTTTATTTGGGAATCCATAATTTTGACTATAATTATGATTGGTGGTATTACTCATTCTTTTTTGCATATTCAAGAAATTATTTCTCAACTTATGGACAATTATTTGTATAAAATATAATTCATCTTTGGTAGAGATAGAAAATTAAGTGATTTTTGCCTTGGTGTAAGCCTAATGTTAATTTATCTATTTTTATTAATGTCCATTCCCATGTGCTTGATTATTCAAGTACCCATAATTTTGATTTGTTGTTTGTTGTATCATGGGATGCAGAGTGTATAACTGATTTTAGTTGTATGTAGGGGTATTTAAATTATCATGTAGAATTGGATCAAAGATGCAAGCCTATTGTTGAATGTTTGGCCTCCTGAATTTTGAGGACTAAACTATAGATTGAGCTATTTGTCGATATTAATAGCTTCTTGTAAGGCCAAATATAGAGTATCAGTGGTGGTATCTCTTTGCAAGAACACTATAGTAATGGGATCTAGAGCATTCTTATATATTTTGAGCATTAACTCTACTTATAAATTATATGTGGGATTTGATAAAGTGTACATCTTATAAAATATCAAATTAAATTCCTAGATTGACTCATTAGATTCCCTCTTCATTTTGGTGAAATGTTGATACTCTAAAATTGGATTAGTCACTTGGCCAAATTATGAAAGAAATGTCTTTTAAAACTCATTCCATGAGGTGATAGAATTTTTTTGCAAATTGAGATACCAATCATAATAATAATCCTATAGAGTAAACAAGAAAATCCTACATGCAACATCCTCATGGGTGACATTCATTAATCTCAAGGTAGCCTTGAAATATTTGATAGGTTCTTATACCATCCTCTTGATTCAGGGGGAGAAGGTAGGAAAATACTTATTTGTATTCCTTGGTAGATCATGTTGGTCCCCAAGGATGGAAATAATAGATCCAACTAAGGTTGAGTCATAGGAGGATTGATAAGTGTGATGTTTCTTACAGGGGAAGGTATTCTATCTTGATGTATCTCATGGATGATAGGTATTGGTCTAGTCCTCCTAGGATTTGACAATGGTGAAAACAAAAGGTTAACTTGGGCCATAGACCTTGTTAATCTCCCAAGTGTCTCTATTTCAACTCTACATAATGACTAACCTCTACTATTGATAAAATACATGAGTGTGCCCTCCTTCTAATGACAAATTGTTTATGTGTTGATGTGGGTTTTATGCACACAATATAAGGTTAAACAAGGTAGATTCTAACATTTTGCGATCTCTATGGATAAAATTTCCACTTTAGGTCATGAGTTGTAGGTATGTGGTTAAAACAACTAGATGATGGATAACAGGTTGAGATTTTAGATTGTTTAATCAAGTTTTGTGGATATATGTTTGGGATATAGTAGAAAGTAATCACTAATTGATTTTGATGGGTGGATAATTATTATATGGTGGATAGATCTCAAATAAAATCAAAAGGGGAAGAAGGGTAAGGAATACAATAGGGCTCTATGTTATGAAAAGGCCACTTATAAGACTATTTATTTGTTGGATATGTATCTCCAAGACTAGTATTTATTGCTTGTAGTTATTACACACTCACAAAAAACATAGTTAGCAATCTAGGAAATTAAGTATAGGATGCTCAATGATCTCAACTAAAGGTTGTTATCCTAAGGTCTATTATTTCACACCCTTATCTGATATGTTACAACTCAAATTAAAAATTTGTTTAGAGTAACTATATCTCATGCCTAGATGACTATACCAAAATAAATACCTATGTACAGCTTAGACTATCAATTCAACCTATACTATCACTTAAACCAATGAAACCTACCAATATTCAATTGTTCTAACACATATAAGATAAACATTTATTAATTGAAAAAATCAAAATCATCTGTAGGATTAGCACACTTCAAAATTATTGAATTTATATAGACAAGGAAACTTAAATTTTATTAACATAGAAAGGGAAGAAGAAATAACAAACACACATGACAATCAATATCTTTATCTCTTCCTATATATTGACAAAAAAAATTGACCCTTTGAAAATAGGGTCTTACATGTATTTAAAGTACTCGGGGAAGGTTTTAACTCATCCTCCAAGCATATAAAAACTTTTATTACATAAAAAATAACTAGAACTTGAGTTCTAGTTCAATACAAAACTACATGTTATAACTTATAGATTTACTTAGATATGTAATGTGTGCATGATAGAAAAAATTAATTTATTTAATTGAAATATAAATGTAATAATAATTAACTAGTAATTTTTAATCGTTACATGCAAAATTATACAAAAAATAGCCTTCAACTAAGGCTAACTTATCTCTTGCTTAACACATTTTAAAGTTGTTGTTGGAACTACAATTGTAGTTAGAGCTATGATGGAAAATGGATTTGTGGTTAGCGATGCACTCGTAGTTTGGACTAGATTTACAACTAGAGGCTTTTTTAAGAGGGGGAGTTGATGCAATTGTTGATCCAAGAGGAACTAAATTTGATGGTGGTGTTGTAACTGGCACTATAGGTGGGGTCTAAGTAGTAAAACTAGAAGGTGGTGCTGAGGCTAATTTCTTCTTTACATAAAACTCTTGATAATGTTTATATCCTTTGGAATTATACACCCAAATAAAGTTCATATCAAGGAGATGAATTATGGTTACCCTATCTTCTAGTTCCACTAGCCTTGCATACTCTATCTTGGTGGCTTGAAATCTAACTCAAAATACCTCTACTTATGTTTCTTTATTCTTTGTTAAACTCAAATTCACTTCAATATCCTATAAAATTAGTCCTTATAGACTTTACTTGAAACTATCCAAATATTATTGAATCATTTGATCAAAAATAGCTTGGGTTACTAGCTTCTCAATTTTATCTCAAGCTCCTATTAATTTTGGCTTGTCTAAAAAATTTGATGCTTGATTTTCTTATTTTGTAAGCTTAATCACTAAAGCACTGGCAACACTCAACTAATACCAAGCCTCCCTAGTTCTTATGATATCTAAATTTATTGCATTAGCTACCTCTAAAGGGGTCATCAAATTTAAGTTTATGAATTCCTTAGTAGGAGTATACAACACAAATAAACTCAATTTAATTTTATCTTCTCTATGAAGTTTAAATAATTTAATTATTATAGTTACATGTGGATCTAATTGGACTCTCAAAGAATAAATAGTATCTAAAACTTTGTATAACCTTAGTGCCACACTTTGTACATCTTTCTATATGCTAGAGGGAACTCATATTACCTATTTTTGGTCTTTAAGAGTCTCTAATTCTTCTTCTATTTATTTTTGGTCATAATTTGTTCCCTCATGGATGGATAATGCTACTTTAGTGTGGGTCTCCATGTAAGACTTGAGGTCCTCAATGTAGGGGGACTGACCCTTCTTCCTATCCTAACTCTTTGAAAGAGATTAAATCTCTTCTCTTTCTTCTAGGATTAAGCCTCTACTAGTATTATCTTCTATCTTTCTATTTTGAACGCTTTGCACTGAGCCTATGGATTTATTAATGAGTGATATCATGTTGGGTATCTTAGTGATATTCAAATTGGGCCTCTTAAAATTTGACCTTCCTAATTCTTTGGCCCAATATAAAAGAGTCAACTTTGATAGATCCAATGATTGGGCTTATATTTGTGTATCCTTCTTAGGCTTAGGTTTAGGCTCAATGGATGGATTAAGCATGGAGGGAAAAATTATCTTTGACCAATCTATATTTATAAATTATGGAATGGGATGCAAAATGTAGATAGGTTTATTCTTAGGGGATCTTTTTGTTACCACCAGTGTTGTGTTTTGAATTAGTCTTGAAGAAGTAAATGGTGAACCTAGTTGAGTAGAGGAGGAAACCATGTGCGTGATAGGTTGGTTAGTGGATTTAGAAATAGAGGTGGGGACTTAAAAAGTGGGATCAGATGTGGTTGGGATTAAAGGAATAGTATTTGGGATTGTAGAATAAATGGTTGGAGAAACAAAATTGGTAGTTAGAGAAGTAATAGTTGGAAAAATTAAAACAAGCCCAATAGAGAGTGATTACATACGAGTAGAAGTGGAAAAAATGGGAAATGAAATAAGAGGAGAAATGAATAAGGGAGTAGTGAAGATGATATCCTTACCTAAATGGTCCCCAATTAGGGGTGCCTTTGATTTTATTCCTTATAATCTCAAAACCTTGGCTTGTTGTAGTTCTTCCTCATCCACCTCATGACTTGGATCACCTTCATCTAAAGGTTGTGAATCTCTACTAGTTATTTCCATTGATGGAATTTTTTGTCTCTCTACCCTTGGTTTTATTTGATAACAAAGTGTTGTATTCTTAACTTGTGGGGTAGTCACTTATTAGGGAGGAGGGGGAGTCATACAAGATGTTATTCCTATTAAAGTTGCCATAGTAGGTACCATATCTTCCTCATCAAAGGAGGTGAGGCATATGAACTCCACCTCTTATCTAATTATGTTATCCTTCTCATGTATTATCTCTTCTACTAATTCCTATTTTACCTTCCTTAATTCAATAGTAAATGTTTGAACTAAAGGAGTCTATTCTTCCTCTTCTTTTGTAGTAGATGGTGTTACTTCTAACACATTCTCTTCTTCATGTTATTTAGTATTTTTTTTTTCCCATATCACTTAATCTTGATCTTATTGAGTTTTCATCATAGTAGGTGGACATTGGGGATCTTATATTGGGTCTGTTAGCTATTGGTAAGGACTGCCACTTTAGACATTTGAGGATCTCCATCCCCTTAGTGGTGGGATATTGAATTTGGTTGGATTAATTTTAAGAGAGGGGTCTAATTATATCAAATTTATCATATCTTTGCTTAAGCCACTAGTCTCATCCATTTCCTTTACTTCCTCATCATCTTTTGCATTAAGAAATAAGAAGTCATGGTTAAATGGTTCATGCTTTTATGGGATGTTGAGATAGTGAATATTTTATTGTACACTCTTGTGGGGGTCCCAATACCTATGGGCTAGAGTTTATAATGCATAATCCATCCCTACATTCCCATCCTCTCTAAAATATCTATTTTATGTATAGTGCATCCTCCCAATAGTGAGATGGGAGTTTTGTAATGTGTTTTTCTTACTCTTTATCAAATATTCATCTATACCATTACATATTTGAAAGGAAATATCTTGCTTCACAACTCTATTATGGATAAATTTGGGAATTTGAATATGTTATATCCTATGTCAAGAAACCATGATGACTATATAATCAAGGTATAACCAATAATCACCTAGATTTATGAATGTATTAGGAATTCTCTTTGAAATATTTGATAAAGGCTAGCCATGAATGGTCATCCAAATCTAAGGATATAAGTCCTCTATAATTTTAGAAATGTTTCTTATGTATGTATATATATGCACAAAATAATAAATTTCACATATTCTATTCTTGATATAATCAGGGTTGGGATTCCATAGAACCCCATTATTCTATAAATAGTCCCTATGACTACATCCATAAAATATGACATATAAAAATATCCACATTCATCCCTCTTATCATTATGTATAATCTATTCATGCAGGTGGGCACTAATTACCTCTCCCAATGCATAAGTGTGCTTTTAAGTAATGAGTAGGTCTAGCAGGGGCACCCATTATAGATGTAAGAAATGAATGCTTGGGTGACTAAAGAGTTGATTCAACAATACCATATTGATATGAATTCTGATCCTAAAGTGGGTGTTGGGGATAATATTATTGTTAGTATCCTTGGTAGTATAATTCTCTCCTAGGAGAATCCACTTCTCTATTACTTGATCCATGTTGTTATTTTTAATCTAAATAAATACACTATGCAAATCAAATGTAGTATCTAGAATGGGAAAAATTAAATACCTCATGAACATGTATCCATAGATATATTCAATGAATATATTTTTAGTGAGATATTATAGATAGCCACCATCTATAATTATACCTTTAAATAATAGTTTTCACATAAAGTAAAATCACAACATGACTTCTAGTTTGGAAGCTACATAATGGAGTGCCTAGTCTTTAAATTGTTGCAAGCCAATTGTAAGTTGTTTATGTTATACTGAGACATCCTCCTCACATGAAAATGGATCAATATTATCTATAACCTCCCATAGAGATTAATAATTGGAATAGAGATTATTGAACACATTTGCATCAAAAATTGTGTTTAGGTATTCTGTGGAGTCTTTAATGAAAAAAATTGGAGGGTAATAGAACTCCCTTGTATGCCCTAAAGGAAGATGTCATTGATATTATTTAATGATGGTATGATGTAAGTATTTAAAATGGTGGTCCAAAACTCAATTTTATAAATTAAAATTTGTTTTAAATGTAGCTAGGTATTTTGAAATTATATAAGGCTATGTGCACTCAAGCTCTTGAAAATCAAATGAGGTGAACTTAGTTATTGGCTTGATGTTATAAATTTTTTCATTCATTCTAGTTAGTACACCATTAATCACTAATGTCTATGAGCTCATCACCTTCATTAAATTTTAACTTGACCACCTAGTCCTAGTGGACATGCCACATAGGATGCTTTCTCATTTGGGGTGCCATGATGTTTCTTCTTCTTTTGAAACTTGTCACTATATGGTTTAGTTGGGAGATTGACCTTTGCATTTGGGCTTAATGATATGATATGATGAGCCCAAGATTTTTAGTGAAAGGCCCTAGAGATTAAAATTCTCTTCAGAGATATGTTTTTGAGAAGATTTGTCTAAAAGTCATCAAATGAAAGTTTTTAAAATAAAGGCATAAAAGAAAAGTCACCAAAGGAATAGTTACCAAAGGCTAAGTGTTATTCAAAGATATTTTTATTTTAGAGGAAGTTGTCAATAGAGAAAGTTATCAAATGTAAACCTTCTAATTGAAATGTGTCATAGAGAACGTTCTCAAAGAACTAAACCTTTGTTTCTAAAGTAAATTTTCCACATAAGAAGTGTCGAACAAATTTTGAGATAAAGTTCCAAACCAAATAGTTTCTAACTAGAAAATTTTCAACTAAATAGTTTCCTAAGGCCAATAATATCCATAATTCTAAATAAAAAATATGAATAATCAACTCCAAATAAAAGAACCTAAATAAGAAACATTTGAATACCTACCATATATGGCAATTCTTCAATTATTTACATTAATAGATTAGTTTTAATAAGTCTTTTCAAATGTAAAATAGGTGCAAAAAACATTATTCAATGTCCAAAACATCAAGTTTCTATAGATAATAAAAACCAGTCTAAACACACATACACACAACCCAAATAATAAATAAGTCATCTAACAATAAAGGGGTCCCCCATTTTTAAAATAAAATCTAAGGTGGGGTGTGTTAAATATAATATATTTTCTCTTGATTTGTTTTAGGGGTGGAGTAATAGAGGAAGTGACTATAGTCGTAATAATCAGAGTGGATGTGGGAAGAATAATTAGAGGAATAAAAATTGAGGAAGTGGGGGATGTAAGGGTAGAGGAGGGATCAACCTTCACCTTGGGAACCAAGAGAGGAGGTGGACTAGGAGGGGTGAATGAAATGGGAACTAATTAATTGATTGAAAGAATATAAACATTCAAAATAATAGGAGTGATAGAAATTAGAGATGGTGTTAGCTCACCTGATGTCTATTGATGTAATAGTACCTTATACTTAGAGTCTTAGAGGCTCAATTTTTTTGATATTCTTAATTATTAATCCTCATCATAAATATCCTCTCAAATTGCATCCTATGTAGCTAACTCCACTGAAGGTCCCTCCATGGTTGGGATTTATGGAAGGGACTGAGGCCTTAGTTTCCTTGTATAAAAAAGGGTGGTCTTCAGAGCTATATAAGGAACCTATTTTATGGTTGAGGTAAACAAAAAGGGAATATTTGGTGGTGATTAAAATTCACCTTGGTTAGGGCCCTTGAAGTCTAATAAATATAGGTAGATGGGTTCATCTTGATATCCTCCCAATGAAGTATCTAACACCCCTAGTTCCTTCTTCACTTTCATAAATGCTATAGGGGGTGTCTAAGAATATTTTCCTTATTATTCTACTATTTGAACATGTTTTTTAGTATAAATACAATATGTGTTTGATCCTTTAGCTGATAGGAGTTTGGTTCATTCCTCATTTATGTAATAGGAAGGATCCCCTTGAATGACCTTTAGAAGGTCCTCTTTCATTTCCAATAATTTTACCCTTTCCAATAATTAATCATCATTTTAAGTGTTGATGAACAAGAATTCATGATCATAGGTCTCATGTTGATATTCAATTATTAGCCCCTTAATGTGGTTTTTCACTTGTCTATGGAGATCTTATATCTTATGTTATATTAAAGCCAATGAGAAGTATTTTCTATATCTTCTAGCCTCATATAAGTGATTCTTATTGGTGTATAACATTCTTCCAATCACTAATGTCAGCCATGAAGGTAGGATTTATTCTTCTTATGTGTATCCTCATATATGCTCCACCATAGTTGGTAGGTTATTTCATGCTTTGCTAGCTTGTATGGGATATACTTGGGGACTACCATGGGTGTAACCTTATGTATAATCACCATGATGACTATGTATTTAGGGTATAGCTAATAGTCTCCCATGATTAGTAGTGTATCCTCAATACTCTTTGATATCTTTAGCAAAAATAAATCATGGATGGCCATCCATAATATTAGGTAAATGTCCTAAAAAATACACATAATATTATTAGTGTACAAATATATATTCATGAAATAATATGAGTTGTATATCCTATTATTTATGAAGTTAAGAGGGGGGGATCTAGAGTGAGTCATTGATGATTTATAATATCCCTAGAACTACATTGAATAAGTAAGACATCATGTAAAAGTGGCCTCCTAGCTCTTATCTTTATGCAAAATTTGTTCACAAAACCTTTTTGCAATGACTTGTCTTAGAGCAAAGGTCAATTATGATGTCATAAACAAATCTAGTAGTGGAACCCATTATAGTTAGAGTAGTTCAATGGTAGGGTATCCAAATATCCTATTCAATAGGGCCATCATAATTTAAATTCCCATTCTAATTTTTTTTATTAGGGTGGGATGCTTGTATTTCAAGTTAATTGTCTCTTTGGGATCATCCAGCTACTAAGTAATTTTTGGTAGACTTCTCTTTGTTCCATGCCACTACTCTATGTGGATCATAGGTGGCATCTTGGATGGGAAGAGAGAGGTTTGATTTAAATTCATCACCAAAGATGATTACTAAAATTATCTTGTGCTCAAGGTGATATATTCCATGTCAATAACAAGTCTTGTAGGAGGTTGATATAGGGCATGACACATATATTCATAGTTGTGAAGTTTAATCCTTATCTCTTGGTGGGATGATATCTGTGGCCAATTAACACTATGATGGAGTCAGGTTATTTTCATGTGTTTGCATATTGACCTGGTGTATGACATCACATAGAGCTGAGTAGTTGTTATAGTCATTATTAAATAGAATAAATTTAAAGAATGTGTCTATGCACTCAGTATAATCCTTGATGGATAACCTTAAATGAGGGATAGTTTTATGGAATGCCCTAGATGAGGATTTCATTATTTTGTTGTTAAATGGGCACTAGTTTTTAATTTAATTACTCAACTTTCTTATGTTGTTAAGTTAAAGATATTAGTGGATAGGGCTCTATCACAAGAGAGTAAGTGAATTTTTAAGTTAAATCAAGATTATATGGGAATTTCATCATTATAACTACTTTTATATAGCTTCAAAATTGATTTCTAGTTTATTCGACATTAATGTCCACCACCTATAACTTCATTTTGTTTTTTTAATATGAACTTTACCACCTTATTTGGTAGGTATGCCACATAAAAAATATTGATGTTTAGTAGGAGTGTCACATCATTTACCTTTACCAAATTTTATTTCATCACTTACCCAATTTAAGTTTACCAAGTAATGAATATTTTGATAGTCAAAAGTTAGGATTTAGGGTAGAACACTATTTAAGAAAATCCTAAATATTAGTTTCAATGAACACTAAAATGTGTAGCTTTAGGTCCCATACCTTAAATTATTTAATACTCTATTCTAAACAAATATTTTGAAGTAAATGCTAACAAACTAAATTCCTCTAGGATATGTATGGTACAGAGTGCCAAAGACTAAAATATGTTAGAGGAATTTGTCGAGTAAAATCGTCGAGTAAAATCAGTAAGGGAGTGTCACCTAGTAGGTCCATAGAGCATGTGAGTGCATAACACTCAAAACATTTGCTAATTTGTAATACCTTCATGGGTAACTTGAAGGTATATCTTAGGAGATATACCTTAAATCCATTATTTCAATTTTTTTAAAGTTATCTCCTAGGAGATACCTTGAAGGTATTACAAGGCCCTTCAAGGTATCACCCATTAGTGCCTTCAAAGTGAAGGAATATTAAACTCATGTGCATGTTGAATGTATCTTTTAGGAGATACCTTGAAAATCCCATGAAACTTATGACAATACCCTTCAAGCTATATTTTATGAGCCCATTTTAATGAAGGGATGCCAAGTGTCATACTTTAAGAGATCTAGGAGAATTAAAAAATAGGGTGCAAAGCCATTTAACTTTATAGAATAATGTTTAAAACCTCCATAATAAATTATGGATAACATAAAGGTATCTCCTAATAGATATCTTGAAGGTACCCTTGAGCCATTCAAGTAGTGATTTCAAGGTGAAGGAAAATTTCACTCACATGCATGTTAAAGGTAACTACTAGGAGATACATTCAACATCCCCTTGAATGTATGACCATTAACAATGTCATTAGAGGTATCTCCTAGGATATTACTTCAAGGTCCTTGAAACACCAATGAAATACCTTTAGGTGTAACTTTAAGGTATCTCTTAGGAGATACATTGAATGAAAAATTCACTCTTGTTTATGTTTGAAAGGTATCTCCTAGGAGATACCTTTAAGGTACCTTTTAATGGGAGTTTTGACATAATAATAAAATTTAGGTAAGGTGCGATAGTTTTATTCCATTGAAATCCTTTACTAAAATAAATATTTCCCACCCAACACTACAAAGAATGGGTGAGGTCACTTCCCCAAGGTTTTTTTCACCTAATCTAGGTATATTGAACCTCACTTAGTGGCTTGCTGAGACCATTTCATACAAGGGGACTTTTATAGTTTGAATTAAATGTATTTTAGTAGTTTTTATTCCATGGTAGTAGGCATAGCTTATATTTAATGTCCTTAGATAGAAGACAATTTCTCTAGGCTTAAGGATAACACTAAATTCTTTGAAATTGTGATACATGAATAATTGTAAGGTTTTTAATTTTTTGGGTGTTTGTTTTCTTGGGTATTTCTTGTGGCTATGAAATTTTTTATAAAATTTTCCAATTCAAAAAAACACTATAATATAGTCAGCCCTTTGGCTTTTATTTTTGAATATCAAACACTTATTGAATGAAATGGCTTGGAGATTCCCATGATTCATAACATGTGTAAGAATTTGGTGTTTATTGATATGCATCATAATTTTTGTATTTATATATCATATCATTGGTCATAATGAGTGTTGATTCATCATCTCACATGAAAATGTTGGATTATCTTTTTGAAATAATGATGAAGCCTTAGATGACAAATCATCCACATTTGTCCAATGTTTTAACACCTTACCTAAAACCCCTTAAGTTGAATATTTAAAACAGACTTCCCCTTCTTTTTTCTTCAAAATAAATGTTTGTGGATTACTTTGCCTATCCGTTTATATTGGCTAGTGTTTTCATTTAATTATAATACTTGATACACTTAATACTTGTATTTAAAATTCCCTCCACTTTCCTATAGTTATTCCTACTTTGGATATGATATTCCTTTGCAGGCCTTATCATAAATTTAAGGGGATGTTGTATGTATCTCCTAGGAGATACCTTCAACATGCTTATCAGTGAAAAGGATAGCTCAACAGTTATTATTTTTAAAAAGTACATATGGCTCACTAAATCATACCCCTAATTAAGTGTGGTGTTATACTTTTAGCATATTCTTAATAAGTGCCTAATATGTTAAAAATGCATAGTCAACTATTAGTAAATCCCTTTGAATGAGTTTTAAGTTTGTCTATATATAATTTATTTTCAATTTGTCATACATTTTTAGTTCATGTCTTAGTTAGTGTATATATTATAAATATTTAATATGTATTGTAGGTTGTAGATTATAATTCACATGTGTTCATATATAAATAATCACTAGTTAATCAAAATATGCAAAACTAGATTTTAAGAAAGATTAATATTTAAATCATTTCAATGGATTTGTAAATTATCTTTAGGTGAGAAGGAAATTCCTGCACTTAAGAGGTATAATAGGACTTAATCGAATAAAATTTATAAATTACCATTTAAATTATCAAAACTAAAATTAAATCCATATCATCATCTTCCATTTTATGGTGGTAAGAAAAACTTTCTTGTTGATTGGTATTTTGATTTTTTTAGTATGACAAATATACATGTAGATATTTATTTATTTAGCACTATATTTGGAAATAAATCTTCTCAAACTGGAATAATCCTTGCCTATGATAAATATGAACTTAAGGATTCTATTCAATTCCAACTATAATTATGGAATAGAAAAGAGAGAATTATCCATCATGCTATAGCTAAATTCAATAAATTTACACCGAGTAAAATAAAATTGATAAAAATGAATGTTTATCCTTCTTATTAAACTTTTGGGTTTTATTTGAATAGCTATGACAACCTTGAAATATCTAGGTTGATAGATATAAATAATTTGGTCCTTAAAATATAAACTATGTTGAAATAAAAACATGAATAAATGGGACCAAATTCTTCTACTTGTAACCATGTAAATATGCATTTAAGATACCCTGCAATCATGACAGCAAAAACATTGAAGAAAATAAGAGAAGCAAGGGCAACATATTTGTATGCAGATTTGAAAAAGGTTATATAATTACTCACGTAAGTGTATAAATATAAGATTGAATAATAGTTTGATACACTTTTGTTGGCACAAAGTTTTGATCAGACACATAGTAAATTCTCTACATGTTATATTTCTCTGGTAATTACACCTTGAATATTCATGTAGAGCTTTGTGAATTGGGGGATGCTAATATCAAAATAATGAAACTGTATGAAAGAGGGGTAAATGTTATAATTCATTTATTCATAAAAAATAATGAGATTCCAATGAAAGATGATTTGTTAATTAATTTTGATCCAAATAACCCTAAATGTATTATTGAATTAAAAGGATTCCTTAAAGATATGATGAAGAAAAAAATTGTAAGGCTCAAAATTGTAAATGGTGAGCATAGAATTACAACATAATAGATAATTATTTTAGATAAATAATATAATTAACTATCATTGATAAAAAATGTTCTATTAGAAGGGAAAGATTTAAGAAAATAATTATTCCATTCCATATTGTTCACAAAATATATAACCAACATAATGAAGTAAATGAATTAATTTATAAGGCTTCATTTGTAAAAAGATTTCAATTTAAACATTACTTTATCCAACTAAGATCTTGGAAGAATATTTAAATAGAGAAAAAAAATAGATTAAATACATGGACAACATAGACACTTTTTCACACAAATTAACTATTTAATACAACAACTGCAAGAGAGAAAATACATCATTTTCATGGAACAACCTATTTGGGATTATTTTGATAAGGATTTTGATTAGTTTTAAAGTGGTACTTTATTAGGTTTAGATAAATAAGATTAAAATATTATTGGTACAATAATACTAAGAAATATTTAAGGGCTTTCAGACAAAAAAAAATAGAAGTAATTGATTTGTTGGAAAAAGGATCTATTTCCTTCTTGAAAACCCATAGGTATAATAACATGGACACTTGGTGCAAAAAAATGAAGATGGAATGTAACATATTATCAAAAATTGTATATTATTTAAATAATCATGATCTGACACTTCCATAAAAAAATAACACCTAAATAAGTTATGGAGTTTTATAGAATTTCCATGAAAAGGTTTGAAGATTTGTGTGTCTTGAATGAAAGTATTTCAAAAAAAAAGGGAAGGATTATCTCCATATTCAATAAGCATATTGAGAAAATATCTAGATAGTGATAGAGGTTAGCTTCTTGAGACATATACAAAAATGTTTAGCTATCTTTACAGCCCCCCATTTCCTTGGCCATCCATTTTATAAGATTTTAGTGAAATGTTCATTATAGGTATGAATGTTGATTTGATAATTATTGATCTTTTGAGTGTCATTTAATATTTTAAGGAAGAACAATTTTTCCTATTTATTTAGGCATTTATCGATAATATAATTTTTGGGACTTTCAATATATTCATCATTCACAAACTTGACCATTTCTCTAGCATTCAAAACTCTCTCAAAAGCTATGTTGATCCTTTCCATTATATGAAAAATATGGGTGTCATAACTTAGGGTCCAAATAGTGATGGATTCAATTGGACTCATATTACAAGTATCAATTTTTTTTTCAATATTTCACTATTTTTTAGCTTGAATATTTCATCCTCCATTCACAACAAAATAAATTTGAGGAAGGTGTTGACATTAGTAAAGACATACCAACATTTAAATTGATTAGTTCCCTCAAAATAGGAAGGATATTCAAAAATGAATTAGATAACTTATTTTGGGAGAGTCTTATATCTAATTTCAATAATTTAGATACATGTGAATTTTTAGGTGTATATACAAGAGGTGTATTGATGCGTGCTTATATGTAAAAGCAAAATAATTTATCTTGCATTGTAGAAATCGAAGAACAAACAATTTTTAATATTGAATTTCAAAAATGTTTGACACATTCATGGCAACCAATACTAAAACAACCACTTTGGTCACTACTAGGTGCATAACATTTTTAATTTACATTATAATCATGTTTTATTTTTCATATAAAACATCTTAACAATATCTCAGTGTGTATGTTTTTTTTTTTCAAACATAACAACTTAGCAATCTTTTAGTATGTAACAAATATGGCATTGAATGAAAGTGAAGAAAAAATAATAATGGAAAATCAAATCAATAAACATAACAAATTAAAGTTTGAGAAATTTAAGATAATATCATGAATATTTTTAAAATTATATAATTTTTTATTTATCAATTATTTATAATACTGACAAAATAATTTTTCATCTATTTATGTCTCAATTAAAATCGTTCACAACATAACTCGACAACATTGTGTCCCAAACAAAACAACCCAAGACACAGCTCTACAACTTGAAGACTTAATTAAAAAAATGAGGTAAAACTCTACAACAAAACACTTTTTTTAAATATAAATATAAAATAAAATGATGATGAAATTTTTTAGTTACTATATTACATAGTACCTTTTAGCGTATAAAGAATAAAATGTTTAATGAAAGAGTACAACTAGACAAACTATAAAAGGAAAAAAATGGTGAAAAACCCCTTGCAATGAATGTGTAATTATACAATTTCATATACTATAATATGTAAATTATCTTTATTTATTTAAACATATTAAAATTGAATTTTACTTTATCAAGAGAAGAGAGTAGAAGACAATAAAAAATAGTGCATCAGCTTGGGATTTTTAAGTGTGGGTTATTTTATTATTATGTTGACTTAAATGTGGTTTTATTTACCCATTTAAATGTTGTTTAAATTTTGAATTTACCATATTTAAAATAACTAAATATGTCATATATATTGTCTTAATGACAATAAATTATCTTTAGAGTATAAATGATCTTTATTCAAAAGCCTTTTTGGTGAAAATGGAATACACACACACACACACACACACACACACACACACACACACATTTGTGTGTGTGTGTGTGTGTGTTAAACGGAATAAATATATTGAAGAAGTAATTAATTTTGTTTTTGTTTCATAATATGATGAGTTACATCTATTTTAACAAATTCATAATAAGTGTTTATTCTGTTAAATTATGAGGATTAATTATAAACATGTATATGTGTATGTATGTTATCAAACTAGCATATAAATTGTATATCCACGTATAATGTGTATAGTTACATGTGATTGAGCATGTTTATATTTTTGTATATGTTTATAAGAATATTTATAATATTTAATGAATGTAAATAAAAAATTCATGAAATGAAATGCAATATGTTTATATGTTACAATATAAAATACAAATAAAAAGTACATCAATGAACAATCTAACATGTAAAATATTTTATTAGAAAATTTCCATATTATATTTCTTATATTATAATATTATTAATAAATGATTGATTTATTTTTCAATAAATTTTATATTTTTCAAAAGATGAGCTAAAATTGGCTTGTAAAAAATATTGATTTTGGAGTTAGACGACTTATTATTTGTTGTGCACAAAACAAAAGATATGCAAATGAATGTTATGGGAAGACAAGAAGATTATATAATAGGAAATATGTCATAATACATTTGAGATAATTACAAATAAATTTTGAAGGTGGAAATATAGTATTTTAATCATGTTGGCCTTGGGTCAATGATAAAGGAAAATCATTTGAGGCTACTCCTTCAAGCCATGGATTACACAAGTTCACATTTCATTTTTTTTTGGGAGAAAAATATTCTAAGAACTTAAATATAAATATATAAAAATTGGATGAAGTTATTTTTGTCACTTGGGTTTTCACCCTTTGAGGAGATGGAAAATATCTCCTCATTCAAGTGGCACAATGTAAAGACCTCTAATCTTGTGGGTAGCCTAAGGATGAGGTGAATCTCTAGATAGGGTTATCTCCCTTGATGTACCACTTTGGATCACCACTAGACTTAAACTTAGAGGGTGAAAAGGGAGACATATAACTAAAAATAAAATAACATAAGGGAGGTGATACACGAAAATAGATGATTAATTCCAACCAATAACATGTTACACATGAAATCAAGGGATAAACTAAACATACACTTCTCTAATTTGCATCTTCTCACATCAATGTTACATTATGAGGTTATGGATGAATGTTAAAAGCTATGAGTATTAGATAAGAAGAATTTAATGTAACTAATGAAAATACTAATTCACTCAATCCTTAACATTTCATAGAAAACTTCATATACCCTACAAGAAGAAGCTTTCTAACTAAAAATAAGGTGAAAGAATGAGACATCATGCTAAGGAATCCATATTCTTCACTAAGCAAGATCAAACATTAAATTAAAACACACTAAGAATATTTCTTAAGAGGTATAAATAAGTATTTTGTTGATAAATTGGTATTAAATTGAGTAGGTATTCACCATACTCAGGTGGATCATCCCTTATAATGGCCAAAATATATAGTTTTTATAGAACTTAAGGGAGAGAGAGAGAGAGAGAGAGAGAGAGAGAGAGAGAGAGAGAGAGAGAGAGAGAGAGAGAGAGAGAGAGAGAGAGAGAGAGAGAGAGAGAGAGAGAGAGAGAGAAGTTTAAGGGTCACAAGAAAAATTTTAAAGATGAGAGAATAAGTAAATTGTGAAACATAATAGGATATGAGATTAACCATGAAAAGTTAATAATCAAAAATTCCCATCTAAGTCATCAAATTATTGCAAAGTGGCATAAAACTCCTCATTCTGGCTTAGAAAATGGTCTTCATAATTTGACCTTCTTGAACACCTCATATATAAATAGGAATATTTTAAATTATTGGGATGAATGGAAATTATTTTAGACATGTATTTTCTTGAATTGGTTATAGTTTTAGTCCTTTATAATCATCCCAAAATGAGATATCATCATTTGCTATCAAGAAAACTCCTCTTTCATGCATCTTGCACACTTGGCCTCAAAATTAAAATTAGGTGTACATGAAAATTCATTGTAGGAAGTGGATTAAAAATTTAAAAACACTCCATATCCTTACTTAGAGGAATTAGGCATGATTTAAAATCACCTCACTTTAAGTTTTCCACCCTTCTCACTAGCCTATCCGCTATGGTAGTTTTGACTGGTTGAAATGAGAGCTATTATTAAAAACCTTAGAAGTTTATTCAAGGAATTAAATTACTATATATAGTTATTTAAATTCCTAATATTCTATCCAAACTTGATTACATCTTTAAAATCCTCCTATAGCATTCACAATGCATAAAATTATCAAGAAAAACCTATTTTGTACTATGCTCGTATAAGTCCATATAGCTAAAAAGGGTGGGGAGGATCCTAAGTGAGTCCTTTAAATATTCCAATAGTTTTCATGGTCAAATTATTCCATTAGATCAGATATCCAACTCCATTTCCATAAACTAGTCACTAAGAAGGGTTTGTAAGGGTTTTAGTTTGATTCCATTCTTAAGGTTTGTTCATAAAGATGGGATGTAAAAATTGAAAAAAAAATATAAAAATTCATATTTCAAGGCATTAACAAACATCTTTTAACCTCCTTGACTCCCATGCAATGCACCAAGAGAGATATGAACACTTGAAATCATCTTATCAAGCTTCTCCTTCACTTTCCTATAGGTTTGAGTGGGTTTTGAGCTCACAAATAGTTTTTTATGGCTTCCCATGAAATTTTTATCTTTTAACATACCTTTAGTGACCTTATTAACATGTTACAATCTCTTATAATGTTCATCTTATGACAGAAGTGAAAATGGTTCTCCATTTGGACCTAAGCCTATATATATCCAATGGCTTGCATGCAACCTTTGGTGATTTAGACATTAATATTAATTTTATTTATCTTTCACCAGATTAAAAAACTATATTATTATTCCATGGACATACCCAAATTATTTATAATTATCTTACAAGTTTTCAAGTGAGAGTGACCTTCCATTTGGCCTCTAGGCATACTCTTGCCTCATGAGCCTGTCTACAACCTTAAGAGGTTTATACCTATTTTTTTAGTATAATATCTATGTGAGGTGTTTTACATGATTTTTCAGGTGTGTTATAGATTAAAAAATTATTTTAAGGGATTACTCAACTCCTGGCTCATCTTATCACTCACTTTCTTCAAAACCTATCAGATTTTGCATTGAGGGAAGTGCCCTCTAGATGAGACAAAATAGAGGGTAGTCCCATATTTTCCTAGGTAAAATTAAATTATTGAGTGTGTTATATAATTCTAAATCATTATATACACAAAATTTGAGCCATTTTTTTGGTATTTTGACCTCTCAAGTTCTCTTAAACCCAAAATAGACTATACCAAAAGAATATTGTGTATGCAGGATTTTCCTCATGACTATGTGTTATAGGTTAGCATTAATTTATTTCCTTGTCTTAATTGGATAGATAATTTACAAGGTATAAACATCACCTTTTATTCAATTTATACTTTCTTATCATTCCAAATATCCATGTTCCCTTCCATACATTCCACCTTGTCAAGACTGATACACTTCCTTGACTATGATTTTTCCTTAGAGATGATACCTATAGGTATAAATGACTCTTTAGCTTGATAGAAGGTTTTTATAATATTATAGTGTATCCTATAATCATCTCATGATTTTTTTAAACATTTAATATCTTTTATATACATTGGTAACCTTCATTCTTGACTCCTTAACTCACTATTTGCTAATTGTTACATTACAGTTATCCATATCAAACTATGTTTTTGTTTGGAAAGGATACCTAAAGGTAATCATTCCTATATTATACTTTTAAAAATTTTAATGATATACTTTAAATTTTATCACACCAATTTGGATCCATTTTATCCACCTTGCATAGGCTAAGTTTCATCAAACACCATTCTCTTTGTTCTTTGCCTCTCTCTACCATTATAGTTGGTTGTAGGTGTTCATGTCCAAATGAGGGATATTTGAAGGTGATTATCTAATAAAAATTTGACAATCCAACCTCTCTTTTCTATTTTCCATGTTCAAAAATGCTCAAACCATGTTGTAGGTTCCATGAAATAAACATCCTTTCAAATTTTCACCTATGGTTGGCTGTAGGTGAACATTTGGTATGATAAGGGATTGTAAGTGCATGTTGTATCCTATATCATCACCACTTAACTCCTCAAAATCATCTTCATGTTCATAATTTTCCTTTCACCACTTTATATCATTTACATATGTTGGTATGGTCTAGTTTTGTAATACTAGGTGGAGAGGGCTCTTTTGGCTTAAACCATGCTTTAATCACTACCCAAAATCAGTGAATAAAATTGGTTTTTTAGGCCTCTCAATTACTACCTTCCCTTGAACATCTTCCCCTCATAATTTTACAAATCCATGTAATTTCTATAGGATTCAATGTGGATATATTTAGATATTTATAGTCTCATGAAAACCATGTTTTTTGATTTTAACAAGAAGTGTTAGGACCTCTGTCTTGCAATTTTGGGGATAAAGGGCCAAAATTCAATCATCATCCATAGAGGTGGCTTTCAAATTTTATTAGACATATATCACTTCAAAAAAGTATATCATGATGTTTCCATATTACCATGACCTAAATAAGGGTTCAAACACTTATTTCACAATTCAAAATGGCCTCTTCACTCTCTGTATTACCACCTATAGGTGGTTGCACTCCATGTACAGTCAGCGAGTAAAACATGGGTAGTATGCATTTCCTTTCCCACTAATGGATTTTATATTTATTATAATTCCCCAAAATTTACTCATAACATCTCAAAATTTAGGAAACAAATGCAACCACACCATATTCAAAGTGGAATTCTTTTCCAAGCACCTGTAGATGCTCACTAATGGCATACTGTGTATAAAAGTTGCCCATCACTATAACTATCCCATTTTATTGCACCATATGGAAACCTAGTCACTTTTCCATGTTTAAAATAGAGATATCAACATTTTCAAACTCCCTCTGGCTTAATGGACATGATTATAACTATGCATATCTCCAATTTGACTGTGTATGGTAGTTCTATGGTAATTAACTATATGGCTCTTAAAGACTACACTTTCATGGACATTGCTTGGAAAATTAAATTTGGATGACATGAGATCATTTTAATACATTATAAACATTAGACATGACCTGGAGTCATTGTCAAAGCATGAAATATTAAACAGGGTGAAAAATTTGCCTGTAACTAGAATAGTGCATCCTCCTGCAAGTTAAGATGATTTTCATATCAAAATATCATGTAATGTGGAAAAAAGTATGGAGATAAGTTAATTATTAATCCAACATCATCTGGAATCAATATAACTAACTGGTTCGTATGGACCTACCAAAAATGGAGCAGAACCTACAGGGTGCTTGAAATAATAGGAAAAAAAATAGTCATCTTCATAAGGATGGTTCATGAAGTAAAATCCACAATTTTTCAAAATATTTATATGTAAATGAAGATATACGAGTTTAAAACAACCTTATAAAATCATTTTCCCTGAAACTTCTTGTGTTGTCTATACTAAACACAAACCTAAAGGTCACTTCTAGTTGCCAAGAAGACTAAAAAGGAGCAAAATAGTTTTTGGGATAAAAATGGTACTTTCAGAGCAAACCAAACATGTAAATAAGCTTGGGTAAGTTTAAGATATATACCATGATATTTTTCCATGTGTCACACTTCCACATGGGCCATACAAGTGCCATTTTCTTATCTTTTCCTAAGAAAACTATCTTTTCTTCTAAAAACCTACCATCTTGTAGTTATGTAAATTTATTGAGACCTCTTAGGACACATGTCATGTGACATCACCTTTCTTAACCTTCACACTTCCAAATAAATCCATATAACTCATTAAACACACTTTTTTGACCTCCAAATGACCTAAACTGACTAAAAGGACTAAAATGACTAAGGACCAAGGCTAGTATAACATTAAATGATTTGAATTATCTTATAAAACATATTTTTACATCTATATTAGACACATAAAACATCTAAAAGTAATTTTTTTACCTAGGGGTGCCCCTAATTTGACCTAAAAGTCAACTTTGGTCAACAAATTGGTGACTCATAGGGGTACAATACCTGTTATGCTAGCTAAACTAGTAGCCTTATCAATCCATTAGGATTATGGAGTCATTTGAAGTCTAAGACAAATAAGGAAACCTTGACCATTAACCATCAAGACAATACCACTACTTACCTCAACCACACAAAGCAAAGGACACACATAAAATAAGGTAACAAACTTACAAGACATACACACACATGTTCTCAAGGCACTTAGGGGAATAAAAAAAACAAACTATTTTACACAACTAGAAACTAAGCATACCTCATTTTTGGGATAAAAAATAAATATTCTTGAATCATCTTCATGGTGAGATGAAATATAGTGCCAAGCATGTTTCTCCTTGAATTGAATGTTTTATGAATTAGACCTATTCTTTAACACTTGACTTGATATGTTCTCAAGAAGATCATCCTTAAATATTTCTATAATGTAGATATATTCCTATTGAAAATGTTCACATACTCCATACTTCTACTTATTCTTCATCTCATGGTCAACTTGCATCTCCTTAGTAGGCGTGGCTTCAATAAGAGTAATTTTATGTTCAGTATAAGATTGAGACCAATAGGAGCTTGTTCCATCCTTCAAGAGATGTTGTTTTTCTCCCAACTAGTTGATAGGATGATAGCCCATATTTATGACTTAAAACATGTCATCATGAAATGTATATGCTTCTTGTAAGGATTGATTTGAAAATTTGATTTTCCTTTGCATACTTACTTGAGTGCCAAGACCACCTTCTCCATTTATGATTAGCTCATAGCCTCCTTAAAGAGGAGTATATCCTACTCCAATGATTTCAAACAAGTCATCCAAAGGTTTATTAATAAATTGTCTTTACTCATCCATGGTGTCTTTCATAGTTATGGAAGAATCAATGAACATTTCTTCTTCTTTGGCACAAGGAAAACATTCTTCCTCATCAACCCAATTTGAATATTTAACATAAGAGACCACATATTCATTAGAATTTATAACCTCTTTAGGGATCTCAAGTTACATCTCAATCTCTAAAATAGGACTATAGTTCTAAAGGGATACAAGATCCTCCATCTCTTTCTCCTTATTTCTGATTCCAAGACTTGGCATTTTGAAGTCATGTGACTTAGTCCAATGAGGCTGCCAAAGAACTAGACATTTTTCAATCAAGAGTTGTAATTTTTTATAAATCAAATAATCCTCATTAGGTTCCCATACCATAGTTCCATCAAGGAAAAGGGTGATGAGGTGAGGACAAGATGAACAAGTTGGTAGAGGTGGCACATAGAACTCAAAATTAGATTGAGAGTGAAGTATAGGGGATTCTTTTAAAAGCTCATGAGGAAGGTGAGGCAGACCTTGAGATAAAATGAATTGATTTTATTCCTTAAGATTTATAACCAATTTATTCACATCTAATTTATCTTTAGGACTCTCTTGAGGAAGATTGGATGGGGTGTGTTTAGGCATAGGATCTTCTTTTGGGTCTAAAACTTCCATCACACCTTGACTTATAAATTTCATCTTTGCCTCTAACTCTTCAATTTTCTTAGCTAGGTTATCTTAGAAAATTATTTCTTGAAGCTCATATGAGTCTTCATGAGGACAAGGCATGTATGAAGGTTGACATGGAACACAATAAGTTTCTTTGGGAATAGTGGGATGAACTTGTAAAGGATCAACTTCATTCACAACTTCACACTCCTTATCAAACAAACATGTATCCTCTTTCTTTCCCCATGATTCCACTATATTATTATAGCTTATCATGTTGGGATTAGGAGTATTTTATTGATGTGGTGATAAGGAGCCTTGGTGGGATTAGGAATCTTCTTATCCTCAGATTCTCCACCTTATCTCCAACTTGGGATCTCATATCTAAGGGTCACTCCTTGAGATGGGGATGCAATGTGAGAGGGAAATGAGGGTTTGAAATACACTTCCTTGGATGAAAACATGGTATTATACATATACATATTATCCAACTTAGTTTTCTTATCAAGATTAGCTTCAAAAATAAGGTTTATCCTTTCAACTCTCTCTTCCAACTAATTGGGAAAAGGATGGATTTGATATCCTTATTTGGGATCATGAGTAGGGACCAAATATGGATGATAGGGAACTTGGGGAAGTGGATATTAATTTGGATAGGTTTTTTGATGTTTCCTTTCATGAACTCATAGCCTATCCTCTAAGGAAGAAAATAGGCCACTCACATCAAGCATCTCACTTGTGAGCCTTTGCCAATTGGCTCTCTCAATAGGTACCCACTCTATTTTGACCAACTCTAATGTATTTATCACATTATGAATAATATGAATAGTAAAATATTCACCACATCCCATTAGAGTATTAATCTCCAACATATACATCTCATATCCTAAAATTGTTTTCTTGAAGGTGGAAATGGATGAAGTTGAGAAATGACTAGGTTGACTAGGAAAAGCAAGATATTGAGGAGGCTGATTATAAGACTGATACAACTCATGAATATGCTATATATAGTGCTGATAATGATCATTATGGGTTTGTAAATGGCCATTAAAATATTGATAAAAATCACCCTAAGGCTTATTAACAACTTGCTCTTGTTGATAAGGAATGGTACAAGCTCTAAATGTCTCACCAACTTGTGTAAAACAAATATCAACACTAAAATTATCCATTAAACCTTATTGAAATAAAAAACATAAATAAAAATGTTACCAACAATATTTAAAAGTAAACCTATGCTAATTGACTAGCTAATTTATCTTTCTAGTCAGCATTGATGCTTTGATAGATGCCTCCAAACGCTGATTATTAAGAGTCGACAACAAAAATATCTTAACTTCTTGGACCAAGAGTCCCATTGAGCATGCCAAAAAAAAAAATTCACTTTTATTTTCACTCTTTGAGGAGATTTAAAATGTCTCCTCATCCAAGTGGCATAATGAAAACACCTCTAGGCTTGTGGGTAACCTAAGGATGAGGTGAATCTCTAGATAGGGCTAGCTACTTCGATGTACCACTTTGGATAATAACTACACTAAAATTTGGGGGGTGAAAAGGGAGAGAGATAACTGAAATAAAACTAACCTAAGGGAGATGATACACCAAAATATATGATTACTTCCAACTAGTATCATGTTATACATGAAATCAAGGAGACAAATTAAATATACACTTTACCAATCTGTATCTTATCACATTAGTGTTACATTATGAGGTTATGGATGAGTGTGAAAATATAGGTGGACTATATAAGACTATTTTAGTGGCACTAATAAATATACTAGCTCATTCAATCCTTGACATTTCTTAGAACACTTCAGATGTCCTGCAAGAAAAAGCTTTCCAACTGCTAATAGGGTGAAAGAATGAGACAACATGCCAAGGAATCCATAGTCTTCAATAAGAAAGATAAAGTATTCAAGTAAAACACATTAATAACAGTAATTAAGAGGTAAAAACTATTAGTTTTATTGATAAAATGGTATGTAATTGAGTAAGGCTTTTCCATACTCAGGTGGAGCATCCCTTACAATGGCCAAAATGGCTAGTTCTTATAGAACTTAAGAGAGATAGAGAGAAGAGAGAATTTCAAAGGTCAAAGGAAAATTTTAAAGATAAGATAATTATTTAATTTCTCATGAGAAGAGATATGGGACAAACCATGCAAGGTGAAAAAGCAAAAGTGTCCATCCAAGTCATCAAACTCTTGTAAATTGGCATAAAATGCTTCATTCTAGCTTCGAAAAGTGCCTTCATGATTTTAACTTCTTAAACACCTCATAAATAACTATGAATAAATAAAATTATTGGGATGAAGGTAAAGGATTTCAATCATGCCTATCCATGCATTGGTTGTAGTTTTGGTGCTCTTGAATCATCCCAAAATGAGATATCATCATATGCTATCAAGAAAACTCCTTTTTCATTCACCCTAAACACTTGGCCTCAAAATTGGCATAAATTTCTCATTTAAATCCATGGGAGGGAGTGTATGACACCTATTAATAACCTATATGGACTTAGAGGAATCAAGGATGCTATAAAATCACCTCACTTGAATTTTTCCACCCTTCTCACTAACTTGTCCACTATGCCAATTTTGACTAGCTGAAATGAGATCTATTGTTTGAACCCTTATATGTTTTTTAAAGGAATTAAATAACTATAGGGACTTATTAAAATTATTAATCTTCCATTTAAAATTTATTTCATTTTTAAAATCCTCATGTAGCCTACATAATTCTTAAAACTATCAATAAAATCTTGTTTTTTACTCTATCAGTAGAAGTCCATACAACTTAAAAGGGTGAGGAGGATCCTAAGTGAATCCTATAAAACTTACAATAGTTTTCATAGTCAAAATATGTCATTATATCAGATATCTAACTCCATTTGCACAAAATGGTCACTCAGAAGGGTTTCCAAGGGTTTTAGCTTGATTCCAATCTTAAGGTTAATTCATAAGGATGGGGCATCAAACTTGAAAAAAATTTCCATAAATTCATATTTCAAGACATTCATAAACATCCCTAAACATATATACCTCCCATGAAAAGAACTAAGAGAGATATGAACACTTGAAATCACCTTATCGAGCTTCTCCTTCACTTTTCTATAGGTTTGAGTGGGTTTTGATCTCAAAAATAGGTTTTTATGGATTCCCATACAATTTTGAGGTTTTAAAATACATGTAGTGACCTTATTAACATGTTATAATTGTTTGGAATTATCATCTTATGAAAAAAGTGAAAATGGTTCTCCATTTAGACCTAGGCTTATCCATATCCAATGGCTTGCCTACAACTCTTGTTGGTTTTCTTTGTATTTCACTAGATTAAACACCTATATTATTATTCGATGGACATACCCAAATTATTTAAAATTATATAATAAGGTTGAAAGTGAGAGTGACCTTCCATTTGGCATTTAGGCACACCCTTGCCTCACAAGCCTGTCTACCACCTTAATAGGTTTAAACCTCTCTGTTCAATTTCATCTCTTTATGATGTTTTTTCCATGATGTTTTAGGTGTGTTAAATCTTCATAAATTTCCTTGAAGGGATTACTCAACTCCTGGCTCATCTTATCACTCATTTTTTAAAACCTATTAGAGTTTACATTAAGGGGAGTGCCATCTGTCTGAGACAAAATAGAGGAAATTCCCTTATTTTCCCAAGAACAAGTCAATGATTGAGTGTCTTATAAAAATTTTAAGGGTATTTTACATAAAATTTTAGCCCTTGTTTTTGTGTTTTGACCTCTTAGATGCTCTAAGACCCAAAATAGACTATGCCAAAAGAATATTGTATATGTAAGATTTTCCTTAGGACTATGTGATATAGGTTAGCATTCTTTTATTTTCATGTTTTCATTGGATAGATCATTTTAGGGTATAAAAATCACCATTGATGTGTTTTATACTTTCTAATCATTCCAAATCTCCATACTTCCTTCCATACATTCTGCCTAGTCAGGATTAATACACTTCTTTGACTATGCTTTTTCCTTAGAGATGATACCTATAGGTTTAAATTCCTCTTTAGCTTGATATAAGGTCTATATATCATTCTAGGGTCTCATATAATCATATCATTCTTGTTTGGAAACATTTTGGTTCCTGTCTATACATTGGCAACCTTCATTCTTGACTCCTTAACTCATTGTTTGCTAACTATTACATTAAAATCATCCATATTAGACCATGTTTTTGTTTGGAAAGGATACCTAAGGGTAATAATGACTATATTAGACTTTTAAAACCTTGAATTATATCCTTTTAATTTTTCACACATTTTTGGATCCATTATGTCTACCTTGCATATTCTAGCTTTCATCAAACACATTATCTTCATCTTCTAACTCTCTTAGCCATTACAGGTGGTTGTAGGTGTTCATGTCCAAATGAGGTATATTTTCAAGTGCTTATCTCATAAAAAATTGAAACTCCAACCTCTCATTTCTATTTTCTATGTTAAAAAATTCTCAAACCATGCTTTAGGTCCCATGAAAGAAACATCCTTTCAAATTTTCACCTATGGATGGCTGTCGGTGAACATTTAGTATGATGAGGGCATGTAGGTACATGTTGTATCCTAAATAATCACAAATTAACTCCTCATGATTATTTTTATGTTCATAATTTTACTTTCACCATTTATATCATTTACATATATTGGTATGGTCTAGTTTAGTAATACTATGTGGAGAGGTCTCTTTTGGCTCAAACCATGCTTTAATCACTACCCAAAATTAGTGAATAAAAGTGGTTTTTTATGTCTCTCAATTATTACCTTCCCTTGATCGTATTCCCCTAAAAATTTCCCAAATCCACGTACTTGATAGAGTCTTCACAATGGATAAAATTATATTATTATATTCTCATGACAACCATGTTGTTTTATTTTGACAAGAAGTGTTGGGACGTCTGTCTTATAATTTTGGGGACAAAGGGACAAAACTAAGTCATCATCCATGGAGGTGGTTTTCAACTTGGTTTGGCTATATGTCAATTCCAAAAAGTCTATCACGATGTTTCCATCTTACCATGACCTCAATAAGGGTTCAAAAACTTATTGCACACTTCAAAATGGCCTCTTCATTCTCTGTATTACCACTTGTACATGGTTGCACTCCATGTATAGTCAGTGAGTAAAAATTGGGTAGTAAGCATTATCTTTCCCACAAATGGATTATATATTCATTAAAATTCCCCAAAATTTACTCCTTACATCTCAAAAGTTCTAAAAAAATTTAACCACACCTTATTCAAAGGGTAATTCTTTTCAAAACCCTATAGATGCTCACTAATGGTAGACTGTGTATAAAAACTACCCATGAATATAGCTATCCCCTTTTCTTGAACCATATGGAAACCTAGGAGCTTTTTCATGTTTAAAATAGAGATATAAACATTTTAAAACTCCATATGGCTCCATGGACATGATTTATAAATTTTCATAGCTCTAAATTGACTATGTATTATAGTTTTATGAAAATTAGTTGTATGGTTCTCAAAGACTGCACTTTCATAGGCATTGCTTAGAAAATGCACCTAAGATGACATGAAATCATTTTATAACATTATAAACATTAGGAATGACCTATTAAAACCCTTCGATCCATTTTCAAATCATGAAATCATAAACATGGTGAAAAATACCTATAACCAACATAGTGCATCCTCCTACAACGTAAGATGATTTGCATATCAAAACATCATGAAATGTAAAAAAAAGTATGGATATAATATAATAATTAATAAAACATCATCTAAAACCAATATCACTAATTTTTTCATATATACATACCAAATATGGATCAAAACCTATAGGGTGCTTGAAATAGTAGGTAGAAAAGTAGAGTCAACTTCATGAGGATATTTAATGAATCAAGATCCACAATTATTCAAAATATTTATATGTAATTGAAGGTATTTGAGTGTAAAAAAACCTCCAAAAATTATTTTACCTAAAACTTCCTTAGTTGTCCATACTAATCACAAACCTAAAGGTCACTTCTACTTTCCAAGAAGACAAAAAAAGAGCAGAACAATTTTTGGGTAAAAATGGCACTTCCAAAGAAAACCAAATGTGTAAATGAGTTTTGGGAAGTTTAATAGACATTTCATTATATTTTACCATATGGCACACTTCGCCATGGATCATACAAGTACCATTTTCTTCTCTTTTCCCAAGAAAACTACCTTTTCTTCTAAAGAGCCTACCATCTTTCAATTATGTAAGTTTATTAATACCTCATAGGACACATGTCACATGATATCACTTTTTTTACCATTCATCCTTCCCAATAAATATGTACAACTCATTAAATGCATCTTTTTAACCTCTAAATGACCCAAAATGACTAAAAAGACTAAAATGACTAAGGACCAAGGCTAGTATAACATTAAATGACATCAATTAGCCTATAAAACACATTGTGACATCTATATTAGACCCCTAAAACACATAAAAGTTAAGTTTTTACCTAGGGGTGTCCCTAATTTAACCTAAAAGTCAAATTTGGTCAACAATTATTTTAAAGAGACATTTAGAGATGATTTTTCAATTGTCAAGATGGTATTCATTGATTGTAATTCTCAAAAATGTGTTACAAAACAAAAGTTACAAATGAGTTATGTTACAACAATTAGAATAGTGTAAATGAAATTCAAAAATATGAAAAGGATCAGAGAATGAAAATGATGTATATTACCACATTCTTAGAAAAAATAAAAAATCCTTGTCATCAGTTGTGATACATTATTTAGAAGGATGTAACTTGGCCATATGATTTTTTAATGTGTATTTATTTATTTTAAACTATAATTTTAGTAAAATTATCATCAATTTAATATAAATCAAATCCAAATTATTTCAAATGTAATGTAATATTTTTTGGAAACTTATGGATTTTAATTTAGTAATACTTTGGTCTTATTTTGTGCAATTTGATTTATAGTTGGAGATACCTTGAAAGTATTCAATCAGGTCCAAGTTTGAATGTTAATCCCATTAGAAGTGGATAATCCATCTATTCAACTTTAAATTACCCAACCTGATCCATTAGTAAATTGAAACATGCTCATGAATATCTTCCCAATGAACATCAAACAATTCTTAAGTCTCTTTCTCATTAAATTTGTTAGTTGATGCCCTATTAATGGGTCAAGGGTATATAATGGTTTATCTCATCCACATACTAGATCTTCTTAGACTCCCCCTATTATTTTATTTAAATTAAATTTTGATGAAGCATTATGGGGAAATCCAGTAGCCTCAGGAGTAGTATTTATTATTAAGAATTTCTCTGGTTCTCTCACTCATGCCAAGCAAAACTCCCAAACATAACCAATATTGAAGATGAAGCCTAGGTAACTATCCTAGGCATACAACTTGAAATACAATGTATAATTTAATACTTGATAATTTAAGGATATTCCAATCTCATAGTGTAGGTGATTAATGATTGACATGGTAAGGCTTGTTGACTCAACAACATCCTCCACATGATTTGGCCTCTCCTAAATGAAATGGAATATTGGTTAGCATCATATTGCTTTATAAAAGCTAATAAACAAGTATATTTCCTTATAAATTGGGGGATAGACCAAGTGACCTATGTATAGATGGATAATGCATATGGTCAATGATTGGGACTTTATTTAGTGGACCTATGGTGTCATCTATAATGATTTATGAGAATTTTTAAAATTTTGTTAGACTTGATGCATTCAATTTTGTGCATATTAGAGATTCAACACGTGTAAATGGAAAAACACTTTATGATTGTACATTAATCCCTTGGGTGTAAAGTATTTTGTCATGATAGGTGGTAACTCACTCTAAATTATTAACTGCCATCATTTGTCTCTCCTTATCACATTTATTCTTGATTTTCTCCCCTAATTGGATTGCATCTATTGTGAAGATATATTATATTATGTCAAGCTTGGTAATTATCACCCTTATTTTGTCAATCCATATAGAGCATCATGAAATGGATTTCTGAGATAGATTATCAAATTGTAGACTCCATCCAATATTTTGGATTCCAAAATTAGAAGTTTTAGAAATAATCTAGACTATTATTGGTGAGGATTACCTTCATGTTATTTGGCATAACAAAACCAATGTAGATGTGGCATCAAGATTTTTTAATAACCTAATTTTTGTTGTCCAAAATAGGGAGTAATTTCATTGAGTGGTAGAGGCCTTGCTATGGAAGGAATTTTAGGGTGGCCTCATTGGCTGGCTGACTAGATTTGATGTAGTAAATAGTTTGCACTATATTGGTTAGGTTCCTCTAAGTGTCTTTTGGTAGCTTGAATCTTATTATGTTTAGCTTCATGATCATTACATGGATATGGTGGAGTGTACATAGGATACTACCCATTTTGTACATTCTAGGATAATATTTTTACCATCTCTACTCCCCTTCATTAGTAAATTTCACTTGGATGCCCTCATATCAATATCCCATTATTTAGTTGACTTTTATTTAAACCAGGGTGTGGTGGATGGTTTAGATGTGAAAAATGTTAAGGCATAGGATGGTGGTCATTATAGGGCTATGATGTATATGGATTTGGTAAACATATTGGCTTAGTGACTAGAAATCACAGACCTGCATGCAAAGTAACATGATCCAAATTCATCCTTGATATTTAATGTTTTTCTAGATTTCTCTTTGTGATGCATGCTACTTATTTATGTTTTATCTCTAAGGTTGTCCATCATTTTTTGTTTCTCTCCCTTTTGGGAATTGCATTTTTGATTTTAGTGTCATAATGATGATAATTAACATCATATTAATATAATAATATACTTATAGTTTGATTTATTCAAAATGATCTATGATCGAATGGTTTGAAATAATCCAATTTATTTTTAATATAATAAAAATATTTTTGGAGAAAATTTTCACCACTCCATTTTAGTGGGTATAAGTCCAAATTATTCAAAATAGTACAAATTATTTAGAATAGTTGAATTTATTCAAAATGGTTTAAATTATTTGAAA
This sequence comes from Torreya grandis, assembly GCA_037957365.1. Lineage (NCBI taxonomy): Eukaryota > Viridiplantae > Streptophyta > Pinopsida > Cupressales > Taxaceae > Torreya > Torreya grandis. Next base: position 2,155,119 of record JARHVA010000522.1, on the reverse strand, counting down.
CAATATCTGTCCAAATGGTTTGTAATAGTCTAATTTATTTAGAATATAGAATAAGTCCAAAATATTCCAAATTAATTGAAATTATAAGTGCCTAAATGGTTTGAAATAGTTTAATTTAATATTTGAAATATAGAAAAATTATTCTTGGAGAAAACTTTCTCTACTCCACTTTAGTGGGTATAAATCCAAATAATTTGAAATAGTCCAATTTATTCATAATGATTTATGCCCAGATAGTTTGAAATAGTCCAATTTATTTGGAATATAGAAAACTTATTTTTGGAAAAAAATTCTCCAATCCACTTTAGTGGGTGTAAGTCCAAATTATTCAAAATAGTCCAATTTATTTGAAATAATTTATGCCCAAATAGTTTGAAATAGTCTAATTTATTTGAAATATAAAACAATTATATTTGGAAAAAAAAATCCACTTCACTTTAGTGGTTATAAGTCCAAACTATTCAAAATAGTTCAATTTATTTGAAATAATCTTGCCTAAATGGTTTGAAATAGTCTAATTTATTTAGAATATGAAAAATTATTTTTGGAGAAAATTTTCTCCACTCCACTTTAGTGGGTATAAATCCAAATTATTCAAAATACTCATTTTTGAATTATTACTTAAAATGTGATAGGGTGCTTGTATTTATGAAGGAACTAAAAAAAGTAAGGTAAAGATGGTTTTAGATTTGTTAACATTGAAAGATATTTGTATTGGTGATAGTACTCGGTTGGTATTAGGGCCTACCCTTTTACTTCATAATCTTGAAGTGATAAGGGTATTGGGTGCTTTTCAAATATATACCATCAACCACATATTTATACTCATAGAAAACTGAGTCAACTTCCCTCTTGGTGATGAAATCCAAGTAGGTATACTTGGGTGGAACTATTTGAATGCTTATTTGATAATTTATGATTTGGTAGTGTGTTAAGTAAGAATGTGACTAATCCAATAAATTAACCTTCCTAGATATACTATGTTCACAATTTTAAGCAAGCAAATAGATAAATGATAATTTAATTAATTATGAATAATGTGGGTTAATTTCCTTTACATGAAAAATAAATAGTACTAAGTTAATTGAGTCAACCACATATGTAAACATTATAAAACATAATCGAGCTAGTTAACTCTGTCTGTTGAAAAAAAGTCTAGATTAATGTAGTCCAGCAAGTTGACTAATTTTTTGGGCAAAAGGAAATTATAGAACTAAGTCAATCCAGTCAACTTAGTTTATTATAAGGTTATAATTTTATAGAACTAAAAAATTAGGATAAAAAATGAAATTTGACTGAAAATGAAATATCAAAGCTAGTTAGAATTAACCTAATGATTAAGATGAAGTCAATTTGATTGATTGTATTGAAGCTAATGAATTATTATTTTTATATTATATTGTCTAGATGAGGGTTTCAACCTACAAGATAGAATGTTAAAATAGATTCGAACACGCTGAGTGAGTTTACATTAAGTTAAATAATAAAACAACTAAAAGAATTATGTTGACATAATTAATATAGTTGTCTAAACAGAACTTGTTAGAAAAATTGAAAGACAGGATGAGAAGATAGATCAATAGGATTGATGTACTGTGTTAAGAGGGAAATTTAAATCATAGAGAGTTTAAAAATATTGATAGGATCACTTCAATTGAAAAACCTTAAAGATGATGCCCTAATTATATGGATTAGAATGAAAAAGTAAAAGATGACATATGAAGAGTATAAAGTTAGGTTGATCAGATTGATCTAGTTATTTGTAGAATAAAATGATGTGCACACAGAGCCAAACTAAGTTTATTGGAGTGAATAAGTATTAAGACATATGCAAAAACTATTATACTAAGTCGATAGAATCGATCCAGTCGTCTAAAACTAAAAATTAAAAAATTGTAAGGGTTAATTCATGTCAGGTTCACCATAATGTATGCAATAAAAAGTGAAATTTATCTACAAATCAATCCTACCTTGGAGAAGATAAATATGATAGCTATAACACTAGTAATAATTAGATAATCAGGGTCATGATCAATAGAGATTTGCTAAACCTACTTAAGGGATATCTTATCATATAATATGGATATAAAGGCTTAAAAATACTCTAGTAAAGAAACACCATATAATAACCCTATCAAGTATAATAACACAATAATAAAATAAATCTAATCTAGAGCTCACTAAATATTATGGAAAAAATGGGAGGATAAACATAAATGATAAACATGCAAAGTAAAACTCTACTCAAGCCAATTTGGAGGTAATCCTAAGAAAGGAGAGACAATACATTCATTAGCCATTATTCATTTATTTATATCTACTAAAATAGAAGAGTAAGATTTAGGTATACTTAACTTGAAGATGAACCTAATGAGACTTAACCTCTCCATTAGCCAATGTTGCTTTTTAAGAGGTTGTTGTGTATTATTGAATAAGTTAAGGATGGATAATGGAACTATAGTTTATCTAAGGACCTCCTAGTGAATCTCAATATTTCACAAGACAAAGGTCCTCCTCTAATAATCATGAAACCTAAGAATGAATCCTCAAGTAGAATATAAGAAATGCAGATAAAGAAGTCCGAATGAAGTTTTCTCTCTATTATAAATTAGGTGAAATAGGGGTATATATAGCCTGATTTAACCATAAGCTTTTCAGAAATATCATCCAATCTAATAAGCCAAGTTTACCTTGTTAATTTAAAAATATATCCATTATATCCAAAGCTAAGTAGGCCTAGGTTCTATAACATGCACTATTCCTAGAACTAGGTCAACTCATTCAATTATGTTCAAAAACTAGTAAAAATGGGGTTTAATTAGGTAGGGGCTATTTGAGGTGGTTAATTTCTTAGAGAAGTGTGTGAGTGAGGTGTCAAATATTAAGTAAATTTATAGGAGGGATTTATATTTATTTTAGGTTGAGATATAGGGAACAAAAATCTTATGAAGCACCAAAGTTATGCCCACCTAGTTACCATTACACCCTTTAAGGTATGCACTTAGAGAGGTTGAGACTCGATGGGTTACTTTAAGAGATAAAGCATCAATAATTGATAAAGTTGAAAAAGTATTATGTAAAAATTATCTTGTAGCCTACTTCCTACATTTTATATATCTATCATTGTGTTAGCATCAAAAGCAATTGAGTATATTACTTCCTTGTCATTTCCATACATAGTTAGTTATACTTTCTATCTTGTATAATTTAGAGTATGTTTATATCTAAGTTTAGAATCTAATTGGTGTATTGTATATATAAGTAACACCCTTGTGTTGGACAAGTATTCAATGATGTCATGAATATGTCCAAGTGAGTGGATGAAGAGCTTTGATAGTCTAAGTGACAATGACAAAGTTTGCAATGTGTTTGTCCTAGTATGCTTCAAGTATGATTGTTTAATCTTCAGCTTTGGCATGGTTATACATGTTTAGGGATGAGTATGGTGTTTTGAGGATGTGAAATAGGTCCCTAAAATATTTTATAATAATTGAGTGCTTATGCATAATTTGAATTCATTTAGTTGTCCATTGTTTTAATCAAGGCACTTTGGGTCCAATGGCATAAAATCTAAGTAGGTAGTTTGATGACATCACCATTTCCACGTGTGTATGAGTTAGGGGGATTTTTTTGTATGTTTGTGATCACATTATTCCCTAATTTTTATATACTAAATCTTAGGTCATGTGCCTAAGCACATCAAAATATATGCAAGTGTATATTTGGGCTCGCAAGCATTTTGATAGTGTTTTCCCATACTTAGCCAAATTTGCATAAGTCAAGAAAGAGATGAGTAAGTAGTTTGATGTTGTCATATCCCACATGTGTGGGTTTTTAGGATAAGGTGATCATATGGGTTTTTTTAGTTTTCTACCTAGTTTATTTTCACTAAATTTTAGGTCAAGTATTGAAGTATGACAAAAGATATGAATGTTCAAAGTTGGCTTTCTAGATAAGTTCTAAGCATAGTTGGATCTATGATAGAATATTTTGAGAAGGAATTTTAATGGTGATATATCTCATTTATATGAGGGTTTTAGGATTATTTTTTTATATGGTTATATTCTCCTATGTGAGGAGATCATATGGTCAAAATTTGAGAACATGCGAATCAGGGAGGTAAAAGTTATGACTATGTAAAGTTTGCCTTCCAAGCATATTTCAATGGTTCCCATAGTAATTTATACACAAGTTAAATTTTGTTCAAGTCTCAAGGAGATCGATAGAGTACATTTTTTCTAAGAAGTTAGGAAGTAACGAGATGAAGATATGTGCATAATGTTTAACACTGAGAAGGGATAAAGATCAAGCTTTTGTCCAGGGATCAATGGTGAGAAGGTGATCATATGGATAGAGATCAATGGTGAATATTAAATTCAAAAGGTCAAAGTGGAATTTATTTTGCATTTTTAAATATTGATGTACATATAATATATCAATGAAGCAAATGAGGTCAAGGTTGTAAGATTTCATGAGATGAGGTCAACATATTCAAGGTTTAACATTTGAACATTGGTGCCTATGCATTATAGTTTAGAGAATATTTATGGCATGTGTTTAATATGAGTAGTGAGAACACAAGATGCGAGCACGATTTTCAAGGTTTAACTATGACCATTTGTATTTGAATATTTGAATTTGCAAATGGAAACCCATTGATTTATATTTTGGCCATATATTTTAATCTATGAAAATTTTTCTCATGGTGTAAAAATTGATGTTGTAGAGGAATTCAGTACAAATATGGAAATATAGATTTTAAGATATAAAACTGTGTACAATAAAATATATTGAGGTTAAAATCTGACTATGTTTTCATATTTATTCTATAAGTGACCCAAGAAGGATGTTCGAGGATGTGTTGATGTTTTTTCAATGTTTCATATTGTCTTAGCTATTTAAGAGTGTTGAAGACTCCATAAAGATGCTCTATGTTGATTTTATAGGTGTGATAAATCTATCTTAAGTATGAAAAATTCTTAAGAAGTTGACTGTGTGTTTGTTCATGATGTTTTTATGTACCAAATCAATGTTTGCATTATTTGAGCATATACATAAGTGAGCAGAATTGAATGTGATCATTGGAGGATGAATAAGTGGTCATGGAGTGTGGAACTATGATTTTGGAAGTGGTCATATGTTCTTGTTTGTTTGATGATGTTCTGAATGGGTGAATAGGTCTCCATGAAACCTATGATAGCTACAAGGGCCTTATTAAAAGGTGTAGCTACTTAAGGGTGATCCATAGATGTTATGGATAACATATGAAGATTATATTAAGATATGTCTTAATGAGATAGATTCCTTAAGTGTTAAGGCATGCCTAATGGCCAACCAATATGATGATGATCATGATTTCTCTATAAATAGTGAAACCAAATGTGTTGGTTTCTAGACTTATAAGAATTGAATAAGAGAGTGTGAAAGTAGATCCAAGTGAAGGTAAGAACCATTGAAAGAGAAGGTATAGGTCAGTGAGGACCAGTAGAGAGTGAAGAGTATCAAACATGCTTATTTGATTAAGTTGGTGTATGAGGACATACAGGTTAGTGGACCTATTAAACCTAGAGGAGGTAGAATGAGCAAGTTTCTCAAGAGGCTATTTGAGAGAGTATATTATGAGTGAAGGCCAGGTGAACACTATATGATCTTGGTGGTTGATCTGAGAGGAAGATCAAAGTGTGAATTATGTGTATAACCATCTAGTCATGTTATTATGATAGAGTTATTTTAGGTGTGTTGAAGTGAGTGTAACTAAAGGGTTGAAGAGTGGGGATAGTTTGGATATGTAATGTGTCCCAATTGATCTTTCTATGTTGGTTTAAATATGTAATGTGTTTTGACCAAAAGGGAGTGTTGTGGTGATAGAGTTGTTGTTGAGAAGTGTAAAGTGGTCCAAAAGGTGGCTTTGGATGTATTGAGTGTGTAGAGTTGAAGAGATTTGTTATACTTTTTATCTCCATTAGATTGGTAGGAAATCAGTGTCAAAGAGATGTTTTTTTCATAGTGTTGTTATTATAGCTCAACATATAATGGGGTTGTATCCTCCTTGCAAGGTGAAACTTGATAAAGGTCTAGTTATTATGGTAGCTTAGCTAGATAGGTGTGGTAGCCCCTTCTAGGATTACAGTCTCAATAAAATTAGGAATATTAGTTCCTCGATCATTTATAGATGGTTTAAATTGGTTCTTGTTATTATAGGATAGTAGTCCAATTATAATTTCTAGTTGGTTTTATTCCCCAAGAGGGTTTCTCATATATGTCATGTGTTATGTGTTTGATCTTGGATTGTCTTTCTTATTCCTTACTATGAATGATGTCTACCTCATGAAGGTATGTATTGAATGATTAAGAGTTTGAAGGAATTGGAATTGAAATCATATTATTTGGGCTCACTGATTCACCACCCCTCTCAATGATCATAAACTTAATAATTGGTATCAAAATGGGTCTTTTGGAGGAATTCTAATAGCTTGAAGGTGATCCTAAGTAGGTACAGAGATGGATAAATAGTTGATGAAATAAAATCAATAGTATAAGGTTGTGATCATGGAACTTGAAGAAAAAATATGTACCTTGAATAAAGATGCCAAAGAGGATGAGAATATTATCAATGATCTCAAGGTTTAGCTAGTATATGGTAAGACAAGTTTATGTTCAGGAGAAAATAACATGATGTTTGATAAAGAAACTTTCCATAACATTATAGAAGATGATATCAAGGAAGAAGAAGTTGATCTAAAAGTTAAGCTCATGGGTGCACTTGGTGAACTACAAGAGAAAAAAAATAAGAATCATAAGATGAAAAATATGATTGAAGGTACTAAAGCACAAGTCATTTATCTTGAGTGAAGTTTGTTAGGAAAGTACAAGAGAGATGAGAAAAAGTATGAAGAATAGATAAAATCTATTGAAGTGAAAGCATGTAGAATAAAAGACATGGCTAATAAGGCCAAAAGGGATGAAGAGAAGATTAGTATTCTTGAAGACCAATTAAGGAATACAAGTACACATATGATAGAAAAAGAAGATGAGTAAACTTTGCTAAAGATTGAGATGGAGTCACTAAAAAGTGAGGATGAGCTTCTTATAGTCAAGTTGGATAAGTTGGAAAATAAGAATGAAAACCCTAAGTATGTTAAGGAGAATGCATGTTTTGAAAGTAATGAAACAAGGTTTGTTAGATGACCAAATGATTCAACGTATGCTAGTTTATGTCATGGTCATTGTTATACATGTAATATATATGGTCATTGAGCTAAGGATTCTATAATGAAGTCAATCAAGTATGGACCTTTATGGAGCTATGATAAGATTTTTTGGCCAATTATTGATTGCAATTCAAATCTATCAAAAGGAATGAATGATGTTATTTGTTTCAATTGTCATAAGAGTGGAAATATTTATAGATTCTATCCAAATAGTGTTAAGAGGTTTTCAAGGTATGTCAAAGGATATAGAACTCATAAAAGGTCTGAAAAAAGGATAAAATCAAGTATAGAAACCAAAGATAATCATTACCAATTATTATAGTCATAATATTGATAAAAAATTTACTCTAGAAGGCTATGTTGCAAATTAGGATAAGCTCAAGGATCAAGCAAGTAAGATGGTTGTAGTAGACAAAAGAGTCAAACTTTGGTATGGAGACCTAAGGCAGTAAAGACTAAGGAGACTAAATTTTTTGAGTTTAAAATTATTGATGGATTGTTTACCAAGGTGGAAAAAGAATCAGAGATGAAGGAGAGTCAAGAGTTTCTATTGATAACATTTATTGACAAATCTAAAGAAAATAATGAAGTCAAGGATTTAGTTAAAGTCAAACAAGACTACAAGTTTGATGAGATTATGGAGATATGGGACGCTTTAGAATTTTGGGACTTGTAGTCTCTCTATGTCAAAGGTGTCTCTCTATTTAGGCTTCAAAGAGACATTTGTTAGTCAGAGGGAGCTTGGTAGCAATCAGATATTTTTTGATGAGAAGCTATGAAAATAAGGTTTATTTATGCATTCTTTTTATATATATCTTTTGTGGATAAAATAAGCTTATGAAGAATCTTAGTGGTCCTATCTTGAGAAAGAGTTAGCTGGTTGGTCATGGTTTGGATGTTTTGGTATAAAAGTGAGTTTCAAATATCTATTTGCATATAAGTTTTTGGTAGATGCTAGGTGAGCCTATAAGTTGAAGGACTCTCTTCTAGGTTTTTGTCCTAGATCTTGCTAAGCCTATTAAAGGCTTGTTGAAAAGTTGTGTATGCCATGGATATTCATAGTGTTCTAAAGATAAGGTGTCTCTATATGAGTTTTGACTATGATTGGATAGTATTTGAAGACTTGTTGAAGATGTCATGTTCCAAGTGAAGCATGAAGTTAGGTGGAGTAATAAGACCATGAGCTTATTCCATAGATTTATGAAGAAGCTATAATATAGGTTCAGAATGAGTGTCTCCATGTGGCCTAATGAGATTGATGGAATGTTAATAAGAGTCTAGTGCTCAGAAAGGTCTATGAACTTCATTGTAATGTTCTCTAGATGTTTTTTTAGTCTGAAGGTATGTTTGTGCCAATTGAAGATTTTTTGAGTGCTCTTGGCTTTTCTTAGTTTTTGGCTTAAGGGCAAGTAGGCCTAAAATGGGTTATAGGATGTCATGTCTCCCAAAGGTGTGAAGTCTCAATTTTTGGTCAAAAAATTTGTCATGGTTATCTCTAGGTGTGTAAGAAGTTTTAGAGGTGTGCATTGACTATAAGGAGGTTTGTTGACTTTGTTTTGAGATTCTAAGGTTTTTGGCTATGCTAGAAAAGTAGTTTACCTTATGAGTTAAGGTTTAAGAATTATTAATAGGTTTAATGGGAGAAATGGGTTTTCAAATAAATCTTTACATATATTTTAAGGTTTTTTTTCTCAAGTTATTCATTTTTTTGTCAATATAGAGGGTTAATTGGCTAGTAGGTTTGTGAAGAAAGTATGTTGCAAAGGATGATCATGGTGATGAAAATTTGTGTGATTGAGGGGGAATATGAGAGTGATCTAGATATTAATTGTTAAGTCTTGAAGACGTGCCTACTATAAATTGTGGTATCTACAAGTTCTAGGTAGGGTTACAATGAGGCTAGAGATGGCTAGTTTGAAGAGTGATTTTTGCTCAGTTTCTCCAAAAGAGAAAAGTTTGTTTGTTTCAAGGAGATTTATCAAGTTGTTTAAGATCATGGTTCCTATTTAGTGAGTGGCATGAAGTTATATTATTGGTCCTTATGATATCTTGAGAGAGAAGGCTAGTAAGCCTATACGTTGGTTCTTCATGGAATGTGGAGATCTGAAGATGCTCAAGATGTGCAATGGATCAGAGTTCTTGAGGAGAGTACCTCTTAGATGTTTATTGATATTTTAAAATAATATTTATGTGTTTTTTTGTGGTCTTTATTCATTGGTTTTAGTGTTTGGTTGAAGAGAGTGTTGGCATGAAGTAAGAGGAAGTTGACAAGGCAAAAAAAGGTATGATCAAGGTAAGAGGAATTTGTATCATATTTATAAGGTGGTCATTTCATATTTATGGTCTTTTTAGGTCCTCAAGATAGTTAGTTCCCACGTTTTCATTATGTTAAAGGAGGATAAAGTTCATGCTATGGGAGTGCTTGAAGAGAGAGAAGGCAAGTTATTTATTGTTATATATGATAGATTATTACATCAATTACAAAGGGGGAGATTATTGGATAAGTTTTTAATGATGTCATGATGATTTCATGAATGTGTCTAAGTGAGTGAATGAAGATCCTTGATAGTATAAGTTACAATGATAAAGTGTGTAATGTGATTATCCTAGTATGCTTGAAGTATGATTGGTTCATCTTTAGCTTTGGTATGGTTAGAGATGTTTAGGAATGAGTATGGTGTTTTTAGGATGTGAAATATGTCCCTAAAATTTTTATAATATATGAGTGCTTATTTTCATTATCATAATTCATCTAGTTTTCCATATTTTGCATCTAAACACTTTGGGTCTAGTGGAAAAAAATATGAGTAGGTAGTTTTATGACATCGCCATTACCATGTGTAGATGATTCAAGAGGATTTGTTCATATGGTTATGATCACATTAATCCATGGTTTTTATGTGCTAAATATTAGGTCATGCACCTAAGAAAATTAAAATATATGCAAGTGCAAAGTTGGGTTTCTAGGCATTTTGACAATGTTTTCCCATACTTAACCGAATTTGCATAAGGAAATAAAGAGTCGAGTAGGAATTTTGGTAGTGGAAAATATTACATGTATTGGTATTCAAGAGAGGGTGATCACATGGGTTTTTTTAATTTTGTACCTAGTTTATTTTCACTAACTTTCAGGTCAAGTATCAAAGCATGAGAAAAGATATACATGTTTAAATTTGGCCTTCTAGATAATTTAAGTTGGCCTTCTAGATAATTTAAGTTGGTCTTCTAGATAATTTATAAGCATAGTTGGCTCTATGACATAAGATTTTGAGAAGGAATTTTAATGGAAATATATCTTGTGATCTAGTTATTTGACTCAAGAGATGATGGTTAGTATGGTGTTAGTTTCAAAATAAAAATAAGATGAAATAAAAACACTAATAGCATAACATCTCTAGGCCTAGACATTAGGGAGAGCTTAGTTAACAAAACAAATGACAAACACAAAAAAAGCAAGAAATAAATTACAAGAGTTCCTTCACATTCCTTAGATGCTCCAAAGCCTTTGTAATGGTGGCTTGCTCGACTTGTGCTCTTGATGTCCTTAGAAATGGAAGCTTGGCTACCTCCATCTCTCCTTGGCACCTTTGGCTTGTGGCTTGACTTGGCTTGGAATCAATTTGGCATTATAAAACTAGTTTCTTGAAGTTTTTGTAACCAATCCTGCATTATAACTTTTCACAAATTAATCTTAGAAATGATGTTGTGAGGCCTCTTATTTATATATTTTTGGATTTGATCAGAATCAACTTGAACCATCCATCTCAAGATTGAGATGTGTGGTTGAGAATTAATTCAATTTTTTGAATTAGGTTTTTAATTATCTTCGTCATGGTATTTGAAGAAGGGGAAATTAAGAGTCATTTAGGGCATCATGGAAGGCATTGATGAGGCATGGGATGCATGAATCTTGATATTTGTGGCAATTATGGCCTAGGTATATATTTATAAGAAATGAGGTCACTTGTTGATGAAGCTATTCAATATTTATTTCTAAAAACAAGTATTCAACAAGTTTCCATGGAATTATTAATTAGGCCTTGATTTAGGTTAATTATCTCTTAAACATGATTAGGTACTTTGTGCACAAATTACCCAAATTGATCAGAATATCTTTCTATTGGTCCAAAATTTGACTGGATTAGAATTAGAAGGTGATGTTAGATGCATTGGAACCATATTCCCATTTAGGATGTTACCAAAAACAAATAACAAAGGCATGTGTCTTGTGTAAAATATTTGATAGGGAAGAGCAATCTAGAGTACCTAGGTGCAAATTTGTCATTTTGACTTGAAATGATTTGATCAAAGTTAACTAGCCCATAAATTGCATTGCCCCATTTAGGGATACCTTGGCCAAAATCAGCACTTGAATATGTCAGTTTCACATCATTTTGTGTGTTTTAATGTTTTTAGGTCAAATTGTGCATTTTGGGTGGAAATTGGTCAAAATCCTAGTTCAAGATTATAAGTGGCTAGATTTAGGTGTCTACAGTTTGCCCCTATTTGGGAAAAGGCATTACAAGCTATAATTATAGCAATGTCTTCTCAATGAATGAGAAATGGCCTATATGCCAAAAAGAATATGGTGGTTGAAGAAAAAAGATCCAAATGGTTTTGGAAATCTTAGGATGATGCCCCCTTGAGGGAGTGGTCATCACATTTATTGATGGATGGTCCCTCAAAAAGAAATAAGAAGAAAGGTGGAATTAACCCATGGTTAAGATTCATCCAAATGAGAAAATTCTTGCATGCATTGATGTAAAAAGGATACTATTTTTCCCAAAGGTGGTTATAATCAGGAATAAAAGTCAAAATAATGATTTTTCCATTGGTAGTTATAATCATGAAGATAACCTAGATTGGGTTAAAATTGATTGTGCCCTAGTTAGGGTTGATTAACAAGCATAACTCAAGGATATAACCTTGAATATATATTAAATATGAGTGGGTAAAAAGTAATGAAAGAGATGGATAGAGGAATAAGATTGATCAGTGTGAATGATTTAATTATACTTGCCAATGAGGAGATTCTCATCCTAACTAGCAATGATATAACTAGAATGGTCATTGGATTGATTTGGTCAAGGGTGAGATGGAAGGATTTGCCAAGGTGCCAAGGAGAAACTTCTATGGCTCCATTGATTGTAAACCCTCTTGAAGCTAATTTTTACTATAGCATGTGATGGTAGGCTTCATGATAAAAAACCATGAAGACTTGGCCAAAATATGAATAAGGATTGACTCCCAATCCAATAAACACTTGAAAACAATGCACCAATGATAAAAACCATGATGAAAATGTTGATGTATGAATATGGATAGACTCAAGAATAATGTGTTTGAGGAATCACCCAATGAACACATATAGACTAAGTTAAGGCAACAATATTGAAAGCAAACAAATAGGAAAGTGAATAAACAAACAAAAAAAACAAATAGAAAAACAAACCAACAACATAAAATAAACAAAAAAATAGAAACCCTGAAAACAAAAGCAAAAGAAAGCATCCTAATAATGATAATGCCCCAGTAAGGTGGATTGAGGATAACTGACTAAGATTAGATAAGAAAAATGTTTTTTATTTTTGAAATGTTATGAATGTTTTTGACATTTTGAGTTATCTTAACTCGTTAGAGAATGATAAGATACCTGCCTGTACAATGGTGAGAGTGTTTGTCTTAGGTTGCTCACAAAATGGTGAGAGCATATGGAAAGGGGGATTGAGGTGACCTCAACATGAATTAAGAATGACCCACATAGTCTTGAAATGACCTCAAGTCATAATAATTCCATTCAGACAAAAGATGGGGAAAAACCAACTAGGTCCCAACAAGTTCTCAAATCTAGCAAATGGCTAGTGAAATGAAAAAAATGAAGGCAAGGTAATGTAATAATGCATGGTAAACAAGTGTTACCCCTAGTTTGACCATAATAATTTATAGCTAAGATACAATAGCATAGGTCAATGATACTAATTTTCCATAGGTGGTTATAATTAGTAGCAAGACTAATGAGATGTTGATTTTCACATAGGCAGTTATAATCAAGCTCATAGAAACTAACATGGATATGATGAAAGACATCTTGGTAGATCAACTGCCACACTAATTTCATAGACTATCATTGTAAACATAGATTGGATTTATTATTGAAATATTATTGGAATTATCTCACAAAAAGTGCAAGAAGAACCAAAGTAACCAAGATTAAAATAGGATTGGGTAGGATGACTAAAAATAGGCTTTGATCTAAATAGGAATGGAATGATAAGATGGTATGGTCTTGTTAAGGATAATGATGGTTTTTTTTTGATAGATTGGATAAAATGGTAAGAGGGTTGTCCCCAAGTGATGGGGTAAATAGTAGGAATCTATAATAATAATGGCAAAAGGATATGTAACAACGGCCAAGGCATGGTAATGTGAAATAATATGTACATGTTTTTGGCATGGGTGAGGTTTTTGAGTCTATTATTTATTATGATGGGGAGATGCACATCCTAATAAAAAAATTATACAAACAAAATACTTTATTATGCTAATTGATATCCTACACCTCATTTGAATAACTTCTCTATAAAAAATTGGTTGTATATTTAGATGTCAAGAATGTTGTTGTGTTCTTCCTTGGTCATTAATTCTGATTCTTTCAAACATCAAGACAAGGTATCTTTATAGCCTCTACAAAGGAAAGTGTGGTTGTGGATAGTAAATAGGGACAAATAATGGATGGTAGGTTTGATTGTGAACTGGAATGGTAAATTATAATGGAATTTAGAATGGTGGGGAAAAAATGAAGATCGCGATGTTTAGTCACACATAATGTTTTTGATATCAGATTTGACATAGTTTTGGTTGTGGGATTGAAGACTTGTTCTCTTGATAAGACCACCAGATTTTTTTGTTGTTTGTTTCATAGAGTAGTTATCATCTAATTAGGCTATAGATAGAAAGCTATTTTGATTTGATCTTCAATTTTGTCTTCATCAAGTAGTGAAGAAATTTTGTGCTCAACTATTGGTACCTTAATGAGGTTTTCAACAATGAAGTTATCTTGATTGTCTTGTAGCACCTTTAAGAAGGTTTCATTAATGAACATTGTCTTTTGAATTTGATTTTATTCTATCACTTTTGAAAAAGTTTCACTAAAAGATGTTGAGTTCTAACTTGGATTATCCCCTAACACCTTTGAAAATGTTTCACTAGGAGAGTGTTCTTGTAATAAATGAATGTTGTTTTGGCCTCCTTGCTCTTCTTTAACTGCTATTTCACCATGGATGTAGTTCAAAAAAGTATGATTTTGTCAGTCTCTATCGACACTTGTGGGAGATGGAATGTCAATAATATGGATATCTTGGTTTATGGTAATGGCCTATGGGATGGTAATGGAATGGGGAGACACTGCACAATTATTACAAAAGATACTAGGAGAACTTGTGTCAATTTTGAAGTATTCATTCTCAAAAACTATAAAAGGATCACAAATGTATTAAAACTAATCTATAAGGCATACATAACCAATGTTGTAATAGCCATGAATATATTCTTCTTTTGAATCTAATTCTAACTCAAGGGACTCTAAATCTAATGTTGAGAGTGATATTGATATTGATTTTGATGCTACATTTGATGTTGGTTCAAGAATAAAACCTGACTCTAACTTTGATTCTTCATCTGATGGGTACTCTATTACAATGATGTCCTATTAAATGCTTAGTTTTGGATAAGTAATGACTTGTGATGGCATAATGGGCTTCACAAAGATCAGTTTTTCAAAGTGAGACTCCTCTAGGATGGAAAATAGGTAAAGAGACAACTCCTTAGAGATTGGCTTGTCAATAGGAGGCTCTTGAAAATTAGGCATATGGTCAAGGTAATGATTTACCTAAAGGTAGTTATAATTATTAAGAAGTTACTCAACAAAGAATGGCTGATTAGTTTGAGACTCCTCAACAACTAGTATAAGATAAATAGGTGATTCATCATAGGTTGACTTATCACAAGTGGTTGTTTCAATAAAAACATCTTGGATTGGTTGGTTGCCTTGGCCTTGGTTTCCAATGAGTTAGAAAATACCAGTTTTGAAAATATCTTGGTCCTTGAATGATTGTATGGGTTGAATTTTGGATGGGATTGGTAATGGATGAGGAATGGTCTATAGTTGGATAATGGTAGGGAATTAGGGAGAATGATTGCTTCCATGAGCCAAAGGACAAAGTCCTGAGATGGTAACAATAGGGTGTTATGGAGCATGATTTCTCACACAAGCCAAATGATGAGGTTCTATAATGATGAATGGGTGTTGTGGAGCTTGATTTCTCACACAAACTAAAGGATGAGGTCTTGGTATAGAAATGGTTATGCATTATGGAGCTTGGTTGATCATATAAGCCAAAGTATGAGGTCTAGGAATGATGAAGGGGTGTTATGGAGCTTGATTCTCACATAAAGCAAAGGATGAGGTCATGATATAGAAATGGTTGGGTGTTGTGGAGCTTGGTTTCTCACACAAGCTTAAGGATGAGGTCTTAGTATGGGAATGGTTGGGCATTGTGGATCTTAGTTTCTCACATAAGCTAGAGGATAAATTCCTGATATGGTAATGATATGGCGATGTGGAGCTTGATTACCTACACAAGCTAAAGGACTAGGTCTTGGAATGATGAAAGGGCATTGTGGAGCTTGATTTCTTGCATAACCCAAAGGATGAGGTCCTAATATAGAAAGGGTTGGGCATTATGGATCTTGGTTGCTCACACAAACAAAAGGATTAGGTCTAGGAATGGTAATGGTATTCCTTGGATATTTCAGAGCTTGATAGCTCATATAAAACAAAGGAGGGTTAGGGGTAGATAATAATTGGATAACAAAGGGACATCATGAAACTTGATTTCTTGCATAAGAAAAAGCATCCAAGTCTTCCTCATAAACCATATCATCCCAGTCATGGATTGTATTGTAAGTTGGTTCTTGACTATGTTCCATGTACTAATTATTGAAAATAAGGTGTGGATTAATATCCCGAACAACATTATCTATAGTTGGGTCTTCAAAGTCCTCCTCACAAGCCTCTTCATACTAGTCAAGGTTTCAAGTTGGATCATAAGTTTCTTCATGAATTTATTCCCATGAATGATTAATATGAGGCAAATAGAAATCTATCTCACAAACCATATTATCATCATTAGGGTCTTGAAAAAATCCATAAAAGTCATTTTGTGCAACCATTCTATCATAATTCAGATTTTAAGTGACTCCATTATAAGTGTAGTTAGACATATCCACATAAATGATGAAAGCTCCAAAAACAAATAGGCTTAGAATTATACAAACTCTGAAAAACTATGTCTAAAGGACAAATGGTTCAAACTTGGTCTAACTTGGTTGAAGGGGTGGAGTTGTATCTCTAATATGGTTTGACAGTGGAGTTGTATCTCCAAAATGATTTATGCTAATACTTGGCATAAAATAACCTAACATCAAACGTCTAATGTCAAATGTCATATGCACAAAAGGTCAAGTATCTAAATAAAAACTAGCATGTCAAAGGTCTAGGTCAAAGTGTTTCATACAAGGTCTAAACTAGGAAAGGGAAAAGTTGAGTTGCTAGGTCTTTTATCCAAATGCAGAGTCAAAGCTAGGCTTAAACACAGGCATACTAGGACTTTTATCCAAACAACATCAAAAGCTAGACTTGAAACAAATACTGATGTGATTTAATTTAATCTAAGAAGTTTGGAAACAACTTTGACATAGACCTAACACATAAAATAAAACATAAACATGATCAATTATCATAATACATAGGATAAAAGGCTCTTTGAAAAGGCTGTGTTCTTGCAAATAAAGGCACAAACAATGATGAAGATAGGCATTAAATAAACAAACTATCAATAGTTTTCAATTTTAGGGTAATCAATTAACTAAATTTATGCAACCCAAAAGAGAAAGATATATGTATCATCCCAATTAATTAAGGCTTAAATAGAAATTAGTCATTGTTTGGATCCAAACTTAACAAGGCTTATTGAAAATTCAACATTGAAAACTAGGATTTGACTTAGATAGGCTAGACAAGATTGGATATCATGATGACACAAGACGAAGGTATAAATGGTATATACAAAATAGTTGAAACAAATGGTTTTGATATAGTGGTAAACATGTCTTGAAAAAAATTGAATGTCATAACAATGTAATCATGCTCAAATAATGTGGTCTATATTATGCTTCAAAAGACTAAAAGGCTCAAAATGTTTTGACATGATTTGGGCAGAATACCACTACCCTCCATAACTCAAATGCATTGTCTTGACATGGATTATGAACAAACAAGCAAGTATTAGCCTCAAATAATACCAAACAAATAATGACCAAAATACACTAATTATAATCATTTAAATCTTAACAAGGGTATGGAAAAATGGGTTTTACTAAAATAGCAAGGTTTTGATCAATCTAAGGGAATCAATTACATAATGACTTTCATGTCAAATGATGCAAAAGACAAACATAAAAATTGGGTGACTGTGGCATTGTCTAGTTGTAAAAAGGTCTAGTCCTTTTTACAACCACTACATCTTATTGGTTGCTCAGTGTAGTGCGATGTCCAAATGCAAATACATCCTGTGTGTAACTCCAAAGGAGCTAAATGAACTCAATGTTGGGAGATGAAACCTTAGGTCAAAGTTTCCCTAAATAACTCATGGGAGGTGATGACATCCCCCTCATAAGCTAAGATGCATAAAAATAAACAAATCATGAAAGTAGAAATACTTTAGGGTCATTTTCAAGGCCACCCAAACTTTGATGAGTTTTTGGGGAGTACTTTAGATGAATTTATTTCTAAGCCTTAGAATAAGATACTTACAATAGGAATGACACTTTTGATTCTAAGGGTTCCCTAAAGGGGACAAATGGAAGAGCATACATGCAACATTCCTCTTTTAGATAAACAAAATTTGATTAAACAACTATTTCAAATAAGAATTGATAAGTGTGTTCAATTTTAAACCCAAATAAAATGTTTGGTGGTTTTCATTTGACCCCTTGGTCTTATTTGTAAACTTTAAAAAACATTCACTAAAAACACCTAAATTCTTTGTTAAACACCCAAAACAAGGTTCCTAATCAAATTTTAAGCACGTAAAGGTGATTTAAACATGTTTTGATTAAATTTTAAACTTGGTCCTATAGTAAAATTGTTAGCATGTCCTTTATCTTTGAATCCCTTTTGAGTTTGAAATAATAAACTTTGAAAAAGTAGCTCTTGGGTCTATGTTTTTGGAAAAACACAGTGACCGACATCGGTTGTTATCACTGACATCAGTTACTGGCTAACTGAGATCTAACCAATGTCAATTTTGCTGATTGATGTCATTTAAGTTAGGTAATTGATGTCAATATTTTCTACTAATGTTGGTTACTTTATAAAATTGTGGCAACCAAAAATGGAAAAATAAAGCTAGAAAATCAATTTTCAAAAGTTTTAAGAGCTTAAATAAATATTTTAGAGTTGCAAAATGATCTCCTTCAGGTATGAGATGCATTTAGTCCCATCAAGTGTACCATTATGTGATATATAAATTTGACTCAAGAGAGGATGGTTATTATGGTGTTAGTTCCAAAATGAAACTAAGATGAAATAAACACACTAATAGCATAACATCTCTAGGCTTAGACACTAGGGAGAGCCTAGTTAACAAAATCAAATGATAAACACAAAAAAATATCAAGGAATAAAATACAAGAGTTCCTTCACCTTCCTTGGATGCTCCAAATGCCTTTGTAATGGTGGCTTGCTCAGCTTGTGCTCATGAAGTCCTTGGAATTGGAAGCTTGGCTACCTTCATCTCTCCTTGGCACTTTTGGCTTGTGGCTTGGACTGGCTTGAAATGAATTTGGTAGTATAACACTAGTTTCTTGAAGATTTTGGAACCAATCCTACATTATAACTTTACACAAATTAAGCTTAGAAATGATCTTCTGAGACCTCATATTTATAGATTTTGGGATTTGATTAGAATTAACTTGAAGCATCCATCTCAATATTGAGATGTGTGGTTGAGAATTAATTCAATTTTTAGAATTAAGTTTATAATTATCCTCATCATGGAATTGGAAGAAGGGGCAATTAAGAGGCATGGAGGGCATCATGGAAGGCATTGCTGAGGCATGGGAGGCATGAATCTTGATATTTGTGGAATTTATGACTTAGGGATGTCTTCCCAAGAAATGAGGTCACTTGATGATACAGATATTCAATATTCATTTCTAGAAACAAGTATTCAAAATTTTTATATGGAATTACAAATTAGGCCTTTATTTGATTTAAATAGCTCTTAAGAATGATTAAGCACTTTATGCATAAATTACCCAAATTGATCAGAATATCTTGT
Source organism: Torreya grandis (assembly GCA_037957365.1). Taxonomy (NCBI): domain Eukaryota; kingdom Viridiplantae; phylum Streptophyta; class Pinopsida; order Cupressales; family Taxaceae; genus Torreya; species Torreya grandis. Next base: position 2,135,507 of record JARHVA010000522.1, on the reverse strand, counting down.
TATTGGTCTAAAATTTAACTATATTAGAATTAGAAGGTGATGTCAAATGCATTGGAACCATATTCCCATTTAGGATGTTACCAATACCAAATAACAAAGGCACGTGTATTGTGTAAAATATTTGATAGGGAAGAGCAATCTAGAGAACCCATGTGCAAATTTGGAATTTTGACTCAAAATGATTTGATCAAATTTAGCTAGACCATAAATTGCATTTCCCCATTTAGAGATACCCTAACCACAATTGGCACTTGAATATGTTAGTTTTACATCATTTTATGTGTTTTAATGTTTTTCGGCCAAATTGTGCATATGGAAATTGGTCAAAATCCTAGTTGGAGGTTATCGATGGCCATATTTAGGCATCTACATATCTCACTAATATGAGGGCTTCTAAGATCAAATTTTTATATGGTTATATTATCCTATGTGAAGAGATCATATGGTCTAAATTTGAGAACATGCAAGTGAGTGAGGTTGAATTTATGACTATGCAAAGTTGGCCTTCCAAGCATATTTCAATGGTTACCATAATTAGTCATTTATGCACAAGTTAAAGTGTGATAAATTCTCAAGGAGATTGATGGAGTGCATTTGCTCCAAGAATTCAAGAAGTAGTGAGATGAGGATAGGTACACAATGTTTAACATTGAGCAAAGATAAAGATTGATATTATTCTAAGGATCAATAGTGAGTATGTGATAATAGAGATAGAGATCAATGATGTGTATTAAAGTTAAAATGTTAAAGTGATATATGTTTAGCATTGTTAAAGATTGAGCTATGTATAAGAAATCAATGGAGTGAATGAGGTCAAAGTTACAAGATTGCACAAGATGAGGTCAACATGTTCAAGGTTTAATGTTTGAGAATTAGTGCCTATGGATTATAGTTTAGATAATATTGATGGTGTGTGTTTAATATAATTAGAGAGTACATGAAATTCAAGCATGGTGTTCAAGGTTTAACTATGACCGTTCACATTTAAATATTTGAATTTGTAAAGGAAAACTAGTGCTCTATATTTTGGTCATATCTTTTGATATATGCATAATTTACTCATGGTTTAAAAACCAAAGTTGTAGAGGACTTCAAGGAACATCTTTCAATATAGATTTTAAGATCTAAAAGTTATACATTCAAATATATTAAGGTTAAAATTTGACTAATATTCTATATTTATTCTACAACTGACTTAGGAAGGATATTCGAGCATGTGTTGATGCTGTTTCAATGTTTCATGTTGTCTTTGCTATTTGAGAGTGTTTCGTACTCCATAAGGATGCAATGTGTTAATTTTATAGGTGTGATCAATCTATCTTGAGTATGAATAATTCTTAAGAAGATGATTGTGTGTTCATTCATGATGTTTTTGTGTACTAGGTTAGTGTTTGAGTTATTTGAGCATATATGGATGTGATCAAAGTTAAATTTGATCATTCAAGGATTAATAAGAGGTCATATAGTGTGAAAATATTTTTTATAAGTGTTCCTATGTTTTTATTTCTTTGATTATGTGCTAAGTGGGTGAATAGGTCTCCATGAGACCTATAAGAGCTATAAGGACCTTATTAAAAGGTCTAGCTTCTAAGGGTAACCCATAGATGCCATGGTCAACCTATGAATATTGTATTGAGTTATGTATTGGTGATATAGATGCCTTAAGTGTTAAGGACTACCTAATGGCTGACCAAGATGGTGATGATCATGATTGCTTTATAAATAGTGAAACCAAATGTGTTGGTTTCTAGACTTACAACACTTGAATAAGAGAGTATAAATATCAATCCAAGTGAAGGTAAGAACCATTGAAAGAGAAGGTATAGGTTAATGGGGACTAGTAGAGAGCAAAAAATATGAGACATGCTTGTTTTATTAAGTTGGTATAGGAGGACATATAGGTTAATGGACCTAATGAACCTAGAGGAGGTAGAAAGAGCAAGTTACTCAAGAGGTTGTTTGAGAGAGTATATTGTAAGTAAAGGCAATGTGAAGACTATATAATCCTGGTGGTTGATCTAAGAGGCATATCAAAGTGTGGATTATGTGTATGACCATCTATTCATGTTGTTGTTATGACATAGCTATTGTAAGTGTGTTGACTTGAATGTGAGTGAAGGGTTTAATATTGGGGATAATTGGGATATGTAATGTGTCCTAATTGATCTTTATGTGTTGGTTCAAGTATGTAATGTGATTTGACCAATAAGGAGTGTTGTGGTGATATATTTGTTGCTAAGAAGTGTATATTGGTCCAAAAGTTGGCTTTGGATGCAATGAGTGTGTAGAGTTGAAGAGAGCTGATATAGTTTGTATCTATATCAGATTGGTAGGAAAAAATTATTGAGAAGATGTTATATTCATAATTATTATTCATTTATCTCATCATCTAAGGGGGTTTTATCCTCCTTGTAAGTTGAAGCATGCTAAAGGTCTAGTTATTATGGTAACTCAGCTAGACATGTGTGGTAGCTCCTTATGGGATTGCAGTGTCACAAAAATTATGAATGGTAGTTCCTTGAACATTTTTAGATGGTCTAAATTGTTTCTTGTTATTATATTAAAATAGTCCAATTGTAGGTTCCAGTGGCTTTTATACCCTAAGAGGGTTTCCCATGTATGTCATGTGTTGTGTGCTTGATCTTGGATTGTCTTTCTTGTTCCTTGGTATGAATGACGTATACCTCATGAATGTATGTATTAAATTATTAAGATTTTAAATGAATTAAAATTAAAATTGGATTATTTGGGCTCACTAATTCACCCCCACCTTCTAATTTATTATACCTTTAACACCTTGTGAATTATCATTTACATATACCCATTTAATACTAGTCCAAGGCTAACTTCAAACACTTCTATTAAATTTTAGGGTTAAACACTTTCTCTTGGATAATAAACACATTATAGATTAAATGTCAAGGGGTAATAGCAAACTTACCCTAAAAACAACCCATGAAGTTTGATTATTTTGTACATAGACAAAAAGGACCTTAGGTTGATGTAGTTATCTCTCCTACAGAAAGTTTGTGAATATTAACCTTTCTAGATAAATGAAACTAGATATATTACCTTAAATTCTTGACAATGAGTTCCCTTGACATGTAATAAAAAATATTCAAATTGGGCCTATGACTATTACAATGTTTGAGAATTATAATTGGAATGTCTATTATAACAAACCATGATAAAAGTGGAGTGTTAAAATATAATGTCACAAATTTAAAAATTCACCTTTGAGGCATGAGGGACAAGTCCACAATACAAGCCTATCTAACCTTACACAGTCCTATCCCAAAAGGATAGAGGCTATTGTAATTAGTTTGATTAAATCTATAGGGATATGTATATGATGTTCTAAGTAGCTCCAAAATAGTTTTTAGACTAATCAATGCTCCCATAAAAACTGAGTTACTAGAATGGATATTTGGCCAAGTAGGGTCAGGATGCTAAGTTTAAATATTATCAAATGCTTAATTATTAAATTTATGTGTCCAATTTTTTGTCTATTTTATTCTAGTGTTGAAATGAAGGAATATTACTAGAATTATGTATATGTGAATCTTAGTGTGTATACACACTTTGTATTTTCATGCAAATCCTAATCATGCAATATGCCTCAATCCAAAATCTATAATAATCTCACTGAAATTAGTAACTATTTATATTTGAATATTGAAAATCTGAAGTTTGAAAAAAATGTGAGGAAAGTATAGACCTAAAAGAATGAGAAATATAATTACATTGTAACTTGAAAATGGATAAGTACATGCCCCATTGTTGATGCATCTAGATAAATGTTAACTTATGTTGAACTGAGAGTGATCAAGTCTCAATCTGAAAATAAATGAAAGCACTTGAATTGAAAATATTATGTGCTCCAACTCTCATATGACTATGTAGAATACTATGTAAATTAATATAATGGTGGAACCACCAAGTGGCTCATTAAATAGAATGAAACCATAGACATTTAATATCATTAGAATCTAACATGGCCCATTTAAGGCATAAATATGAATCAAACTACTATATGTATTCTATTTAAAAATTTACAACTTTGAAAGTTTGAAACTTGTTTGAAATTTTTATGTAGATGCAGTAGGATTTTGAGCTCATAATGAATTAAACAAGCTAATTCAACTCAAAACACAAAATGCCTATTAGGAAGGATTCATGAAATAAATTAGAATGATATGAGACTTACCAAATTCCTTACTTCATATAACTTCCTTCTAGGATGTTCTAATGGATTTGTGATTACATATTAGACTCAGATTTTTGGCATAGTGATGGCATGACAAAAGGATTTTAATGATGGATGAAGAATTTATTCTAGGACTAATTTGGCATGGATTCCCTACAAGATCGATGGACTTATTTTCACATCGATTTTATATGAGCTTAGAGATTATTTTCCATGGAGGAAGAGGATAAATTATATAGATTTGGGAGGGAAGATCAAGGGTTGATATTCAAAGTTGGTGAGGAGATTTAATGGCTATGGATTATTTAAGGAATATTAAATTCCTTAAAAGTCTCTATTTTAGAAACTTTTAGATTCTTGAAGGAGCTTCTCCAATTCTAGAGGATTCTCCATTAGTTAAGGGATAATAGAGGATTATGTGGGGTAAGATAGGGATTAGTTAGGTGATCATGGACTAAAGATGTAAGAAATACTAGGGTGTAGATTAGTAGGTGGGCAGGTGGGGTTATGGGAATTTTAAATTCCCATATAATGGAAAACTAGGATTATATTAGGATAATAGGGATTAGGATATAATCAATGAAGGAGGTAGGATGAATAAGGTTATTGAATGTAGGATAATGGAAGGGGATAGTAGATGAATGGCTAATAAGGGTGATATATTAGTGGAATAAAATAGGTTAATCAAAATTAGTGTCAACTAATAGGGATATTAGTCGATGAACATGAATTGAGTAATTTTAGGTGCATACATTTTGACCCTCTTTGAAAGGTCATTATGAGTGGAGGGAAGTAAGAGTAATGCTCTTTCAAATAAAAACCATGTCAATGATGGATGTTAGTAGATGATGTTACTGGATATGATGCCCCCTCAAAGGGACATACGTAGAAGAATGAGATGAATGACCACTTAAAATATGAAATAAGGGTTGGAATGTGATTGATAGATGAGGGGATGGGATGCTAGGTGAAAGATAAAAGATGATTGACATAGATAATGAGATATAAATTGATGATGCCCCTAGTAAAAACACATGCTTAGGGAGTAAAGATGATGGGTGTCATAGTTTTCAACACATCCCAAGGGGGAATCAACTATAACATGATAATTATAGGATTAAAAGGTTGCATGTTTTAGATGTATCCCAAGAAAATACACATAAATGGGAGAAAGAGAGGAGATAGTGGTCAAGTTATCTTTGGGCACTAAAAAGTGGAAAAGTTACAACTAAATAGTCTAAAAATACCTTAGGTCGATGTAGTTATGAATAGGGGATGATGATGATGATTGATGATTGATGATTAGAGGATGATGTTAGTGATTAAAAGATGTGACTTAGATGATGAGATGAGGATTATGAGATTGGATATTAGTCAAATGGGTTGAGAGGATTAGATTAGTGATGTGGATAAGTATGAAAAGATAAATGATGAGGATGGTGATGATCACATCACAGATGTCATAAGGCTCATCATAGTCTAAGCAATCTGATAATATAGCACTTGATAATATGCCACATGATATAAGGATGACCAAGAGGACATTATGCCAAAGTGCATGGGAAAATGGTGAACTCTACATCCTCAAGGGAAATTATAAGCATTATTATATATTTGGGTAACCTTATAGCATCCTTGTTCATTTCCTAAAAAGACATGATGCAAAAAAACATAAAAAAACAAGATATATAGATGACATAAAACAAATAGTAGACAAGTGTCTACATGTAATGTCATAATGTCTTGACTAAGGATGGGATGAGGATTGGACTAAGTTGGTTATGATAGTGATTGGGGACTTGTAGTGGGATAAGATATCTAAGATGAGATGTTGTACCTAGTTTAACATGGAAGGATGGATGATGTGATAGGGTATTTTAATATTGATTTGATCTTTTAATCAAATCAAAAAGTAACCAAGGATTACCAATAGACAAGGCCTTACAAGATTCTAATCTATTAAGAAGAGGAAATAATGATGGGATCAAATACCCTTTATACTAGTAAAGAAGTGATTTTATGGGTGCTCAGTATCAAGAGGTGATGATAAGGAAGATGGTGGGATTAATTACCTTTCATAGTAGCAAAGAAGTGAGTTGATGGGTGCTAGATATGAAAAGATAAATAATAAGTGATGGGTGCTAGATTGAATTCATTTTCGAGGTGATGTATGTTGATAAGACCTAGCCAATAGGATGAAATGGAAGATATGAAGGGATGGGTGACCACTATGATTTGGTCTCAAGATGAAATTTGGTATCCAAAAAATAAAATAATATGAGGCAAATTGAGATGGATGCGACTAAGGCATAAGATAAAACAAAATGGACTATTTTTGGATTTGTTAGCTTTTATGATGTTTAAGGCTTTTGGCATTTTCAATTTTTTGAGATTTTTTCTTTAATATGTATGTACACTATAAAAATGGGGTTAATATCAAAGGTAATACTAAGCTCAATAAATAAGATAAATATGTATGGAATGATGGATGGGATGACAAAAGGATGGGGGTGATGGGGATCAAGGAAGAATGGGCTATGGATTGCCAATGACTACATAATGAAGGAACCACAGTTTTAGTTACTTGAGTGTTCATTAGAGGATATGCCAAGAGGAATTTGGGATAGTTATCAAGACACCTTCCACTTTTTTATGAAGGTCAAGATGGGAAGGAAGAAGAGATAAGATGCATGATATGGTGGTGGATGATGGATAAGAATAATAGATCAAGGGATAGATGATGGGTGGTATATATAAGGGATAGATGAATTTTTCCCCCAAGTGTTGATGAACAATGTTGATAATTTATTATTCTACCATGACATCAAGAATTGGTTTTCATCATGGTACTTTCCCAAGCCACTAGAAGACTAGTTTTCTTCATTGGATGAATGATTTTTTTTACTTTATTGGGAATCTCATTTTATTAGAGGTGGTAAGAGACGTAAGGTGTGTATATTAGATGGATTATTTATCCAACACCTTTTCTAAAGATATAAGAAGCTATGATTATGTCTTTGTGACCTTTATTGATTCTTGATTTAGTATCCTCCAAACATTTTTACCAAGTGTCTTTAAAACCCCTATGAGGGACAATGTTGCCTAGGGATTGGTAATATGGCATGGATGGTAAGATGTCATTATTATGGTGATGGGATATATGATGGGAAAAAGGGATGTGATCATGAATGATATGATGAGATGGGGAGTGGAAATGGGGTTTAATGGTTGCATACATCATTAGATATGGTGGAGGGGATTCTTTAGATTGATGCCATGAGAATAAGGGATCTAAGACCTTTTGATTTGTTGATTCTTTGACCCAAGCATTAAGAGGATGGTCAGCCTTATAATTTTTGACTTTATTTTCTAATTGGATTTGATATTGACTACCCCTTGGTGCCTAATTTTAGGCTTCACTAGGGTAGATTGATATTTGAATTGGTATGTAATCTTTATTTTGACTTTGATATTCTCCTAGTGCATTATTTTGGGCTTCACTAGGAGAAGACATTTTTTATTAGGTTATGATTTAACTTTTCTTGATTATGATTTAAGGGATAAATTATGACTTTATGAATATGGTCTTAGATTTTTGTATTTGTGGCATGTGATATTAAATTCAAAGGGAATATAATGATACATGTTCCTATTAATTCCATTTATGGAGTGGGATATAGTAATTATAAAGGTGAGGTGGATGGTGAATGTTGGGTGATGGATTGGGAAGCATAGTCTTCATAAAAGTCAATAAAATCCCTAGCCTCAACATCAAAGAAAGTGTCCTTAAGAATATCCAAAGGATCACTAATACATGCCTCTAAGGTAGTATAAAATCCACTATAAAAATTAGATAAAGTATTCAAGAATTAGGTTATCATGTCATCTTCCTGATCAAAAGGTATGCCTAGTGACTAGTTATCATCCAAATTAGAGGTATCTTCATCAAGGCATGCATAGTGATCATCTAATACAATATAAATTAAGCATGATGTTTTTGATGAGGAATCTAATTCAAATGTTGGTGTGGAACATGATCCAAATGTAGATAAAACTTATTTTGACTCCAATGCTAATTTTGATGTACATGAAGCTATGCTTCTAGAAAAGATTGATGGTCCATGATTTCCCTCTCAATGTGGGGTTTTTGGTATGATTGGTAAGATTAATATGATGGAGAGATAATGGATAAAGCAAAGATAGGTCCATGAAAGGAATAATGGGATATGGGATGACTAGGGTTATGGAGAATCGACTTATTTTGAATGGATGGGGGGTCAGAGATGTCAAGATCATGGAGGATGGATAGGATGTCTTGACCTTGACTTAGAATGGGAAAGGTTTGATCATGATAGGGAATAGAATCTTTGAATTCCTCTTCTTGTTCACCCAAGGATTTAAATTCATCTAATTTATCCTGGGTTACTATGTTACCATGATCGATGAGGTCTTAGACATAGTCTCAAAAATTCTAACATATTTTAATGGAATGCCCCCAAGTTTGATGATATAAATATTATTAGTTTGCTTTATACTAGGATGGCTTAGGTTTGGTGGGATCGATATGTGGTATGGGTGGATATACCATCATGTTGGAAATTAAAAGTTATTGGAACAAAGCTTTTGAGGATATAGGAAAGGGAGTATAAGGACCCACTTCACTTCTTGACTTGGATGTCAAATCTTTAGACTTTAGATTAGAGGGTGTTTGACATAACTTTTTGGATGGATAGGTGGTAGATGTGGTGTCCAAGATTGGATTCCCTTTGTTAGTAGGGTAAGGGGTAGATGATTCGCTGTGACTAGTGGATGGAGGATTAGAAGGAGACTTACATAAATGGGTTTATGCTAGAGGTACAATAGGTTGAAGGGGGTCAACACCTTTAGGAAGTAAAAAACCCGTCATAATGAACCAAAAGAGGATCTCATCCTTATTGGTAGCTATGTATCAATTTATGAGAGTAGGGTCTAATTGGATGGTGGTGGGAGATAAAGGTGATGGATGATGATTAGTAGATAGAGTTTTGACTGTGAATGGATATGAATTGGGGCCAAGGGGTTCTGAATAGGGATAGTGTATGATGGAGGGGAATGTGATAAGGGTTGATGGTGGATTGGTTTGGGAGGTGACTTTAGGATTATGGGGTCAAAATCATTAGGAAAGAAAGCACCCATCTTTCATAGTCATAAAAGGAAATCATATTTATTCTCTACAATTTATTTATTGATTAGGGTGACCATATCAAGGAAGGTTGAGACTAATTTCATGGTGATACAAGATGGTGATTTAGGGAGAATGGGATCAAGATCTGAGGGTAGGTAAATAGTTAACTCTAGTGCCCATAATAGGACTTCATCCTTGTTGGCTAGGATGTATTGGTCTACAAGAACTAGGTCCGGATATATGGGAAATATGGATGATAATGTGAAGGTAGAGTAAGGTTTGTTTGAATAAAGTGAAGCTGAAGTATCAAGCTAGCATGATGGATGATGATGAGGATGGGATAAAATTGACATATTAAAGACTATGTTTATATTTAAAAATGGTAGTATAATATGTGTTAATGACCTTTTAATGATGTCTAGTTTTCAATTTAGCAAAAGGATTTAAGATTTGATGGGTACCTAGATTCATACTAGCGAGAGGATGATATGATGGGTGATAGTTTTTTACTAGACTAATGATGATGGGTTTGCTAGATTAAGACTAAAAAAGTAATAAGATGATAATATGATATTTGATCAAATGATGAATTATAGTGGATTGGGATGATGTGGATGATAGGGCTAGCTCAATACCTTAGACTATTTTTCTCAAGATGGAATATGATTATATAAGGAAGATGATTGGGATGATAGGATAAGAATAAATATGATGATATATGTTGATTAAATGATAAGGGATGTGATGGGGATGGTTTAGACCTATTTGTGACTTAAAAAGATAACTAGGATAAGATAGGATGTGGATAAAATTAGATGGGTGATGAAGATAAGGTCAAGATAAATGCTTGGTTGTGGATAACAGGGACTTGATGAGAATTATATGTGTTTAGGTTATGGGTTATGACTAATGATTGGTCAGTCCAAGATATGATATGACTATAAATATGTACAAGAGAATAAAAATATATATTATAGGGTAATACAAGGATATTACAAGATGATGATCAATGTATGTGAGTGATGGAGGATGATCAATGATAGGGAGGGTAGTTGATGATGTGGACTTTGATAAGGGTGTAATATGGATTAGGGTATGCAGGTCATAAGGGTATGACTAAGGATGCATGTATGGGATTAAGATAAAGTGATAATGGGAGGATGACTAGGATATACAAGATAAGATATTGGTGATGGGGGTATGACAAATAATGAGTGGATTATACAATATAGGAGATGGGATAGGATAATGAAAAGGATACATAAAGATAACAAGATTTAAGAGATGATCAGAAGGATGTGCAAGATAAGATGGAGGGGATGGGGGATAAGACCAATGATAAATGGGTGTGGTTGGACTAGGATGGGATGAGGAGAATATGGGGGATGAGACAAGGACAATGAAAAGGATGTAAGAGGGTAATACGTGTGAGGGGATGATGCCAATGATGAGGAAAAACTAAGACTAGATGATATGAGAATGATTAGGATGATGTGGAACAAAAAATGGATTGTTAGGACAAGGTGTGACTAGGATGATGAGTGGATGTGACTAAGATGAGAGATTGGGATAGGACTAGTATAATGTAAAAGAGAATAAATTATGTACAATGGGATGAGACTAGGATTATAGAAGATCTAAGTAGGATGTAGGGTGATGATTATGGATGGAATCAAGATGGTGATGATGATAAGATGGGGGATGATAGGGGTTATGATAGATGATAAGTGTCTATGTTTAGACAAGATGGAGATGGAATATGACTAAGACAAAGATAGATAAAGATAATGTGTATGATGGGATAATGACTAGGATGTTGATTAGGATATATATAAATGATTATTGGATAAATATCTGGCAATGATATACAAGATGATATGTACAGGGGACCTAGATAGGCTTAGATATGTTCTGGGTGAAGGATGACTTGAATCACAAAAAACTTGGGTTTAACACAAAACACACCTAAGAAAGTAATTCACAACATATGATTAGTAAACTAATGGGTATGTTACCCAATGCCCACACCATCCAATGGCTTCATAGGTAAGGATGTAAACTAGTGACCTGTTATAGAATCTACCAAACCCTCTCAACCTTGCTCATACCTAATGGCTAATTTGGAACTAATACTGACTCCTACAATAGTACATATGTTACATCCAAAGTCCCCTAGTCTAGGTATACACATCCCCGCTATATACAAAGGTATGTTGGGGCCCAATTCTATATAGGGTGTTTTCTAATTCATGGGTTAGAGAGTTAACTCTTCCCCTTCACAAATGACTTATATGGGATCAATAACTTAGCCTAATAAAAAATATCCTTGATTGTTATAATCCATCAAAATATGGAGTTTAGTCAGTGTGTAGTGATGAAAAACATAACACTAACCCCCATATCCTGAGCTTATGCATGGGGGTCAATTTCACGTCATGTGTTATCATAGAAATGGTTGATAAAAATGTAAACCAGAAGATATGATTAATTAACTAATTTAATTACCTATATGTGAATAGCATGATATGATAATTACACACAAGTAATTATATAAAAATAATGATTTTGATATATATAAGACAAAATAGATAACCAAAATTGATTTTTAAAGTGCCAAATGGATTATTTGATAGGTGGCCTACAAGCACATGATTATAGTTTAGGTGGAACTTAAAAGAGGTAACCTACCAAATAAAATGTTAGACCAAGATATAAATTGTAAAAATATGATGTTAGTAAGATAAAATATTAACTAGATTTACCCCTACAAGAAACAAGATGTTAGTCAAATATGACTTGATAAAAACCCCTAAATAAAATTATTATTTGGCTCTAAAATTTCTTTGGGGTTAGTGAGACATGACATAGGGGTCTAGTGGTGGTATCCCCCAATGGGGTAAAGGGGTAGAGATCTTTGTGGGGTCTGATGGCAATGTCCCTAGCATGTTCCCTATCATAGTAAATGGTGGGGTTTAGGGATAGATCCCCTCACTACCAAAGGCAATCGGGGATTTGTGGAAAGCTATAAATGACTCAAAAATCACAAAAACATGACTCTTAAAAATGCACTTAAAAAGAATAATCTAAAGGAAAATAAAGGGCTAATAGCTCTAAAAACAATGTTAGTAAGTTGTTTTAGAGATAATAATTTTGATTGTCATCTTATGCCTACCTATATTGTATTGTATTGATATTTAAATGTCATTTCAACTTTGTAACTTTTGAAGCTTGTAACTCTTTGAAAATTTCAACTTGTAACTATTGAAATTGTTTTTCACATGCCCATGCATATGTATTGAAAATATTTATTTAAGTAATAGTGGGAATGAGTTCAAATACATGTCACATACCCCCATAATCTAAAAATGTTGAATCATAGTGAAATATAAAAGTTTCATATTATCAAAAATCTTAATAAAAATTGTTTTTGAGACTTGAATTCTCAAGACAATACCATTATGATGCCCCTCATTTTGAGATAAGAGATACAACCTGCAAGTCACCTATCTCAAAATATTATAAATGTCTAATATATAATCATGTAGTAGTTTTTTGAACATTTTATTTGTAGTTCATCATAGTAGTGAATATAACATTGAATTGTATATGAAATATGTGTTAGATAGATATAATATTGAAGAATATACGTAACATGTGCATGATGTGTATCATGACACAAAAGTAAAAATATAAGTAATGCATGATATGAATCATGGAAGCATAGTAAAAAGTAATGAAAATATAATCAATGTCATAAATGTCACTCAATTTACATATAATGTCACACATAAGGCCCAAGGGCCACACACAAGGTGCATTTCAATGTCACATAAACACATAAGTACAAGCACCACATATAAATGGTATGATTATTACATATAAGTAAGAACACGTATATGTTACACAAAAATAACCAAGGGATACACACAATAAGTAATCAAGTCCTAATGTATCATGTTGTAAGATAAAACAAGCATAAAGAAAATGAGATTAACATACATCATCATATGTATCAGTGACATTATTAGCAAATAACATTTCCATATAACACAATGTAAAGTTTGAATTATTATTAAAACATTAGTATGATATATAAAATGACATGGTAGAAAAGTTATGGACATGTACAACATGTTGAAGTGTTTAAAAAAATGAAGAGATGCACCTAACTTAGCAATGTTTTTGGGTAATAAGGCAAGCCTAACATAAAAAAAACCATGTAAAATTATGTATTATATCACACTCACATACCTCATGAAAAACATTGTGTATTGAAATATGGAATGCTATCTAGCTACATGAAATAAATAACATATATAAATAAGTTAATAATATTTGAAAGTTCTATTTAGGTCTTTATTTTGAATTTATGAAAAAAATGTTATTTTAAAACACTTTAAAGTGTGCTAAGAAAGGCTTTGAAAAAAAATGAGTGATTAAAATAATCCATGACATGGTGATAAATCATAGTATGAAAATAATGGAAGACACTAAAAAACTGCACACGATAGTTTTAGATGTCGAAACACCTTGGACCCCTACCCAACCTTGAAGCTAGTTGACCACCTAGTTATCTATGCTCACTTACCAAATAACACCTTTAACTTAACCTTTTAAACATGACTTTATTGACCAAATTACCTTATATAATCGACCATGAATTATCAACCTAACCATCATTATTTAGCCTAATAATCAATGGTTAGGTCTTCAACCTAATTTAAAAGAATTTCCAGCTGTGTACAAGATAAGCATATCACAAATTAATATGTCTACCTTATGTAATTCCAACCAAATACAAATCATCATAAATAAAAAATTTATCCTCTTATCTAATTAGAAACTTCCTCATACCTAATTATCAACTTCATCCTATAAAAAGAGAAGAGTAAGAGATGAAAAGGGGACATGACCAAACTATCAAATATTCTTTCACATAGGTATCTAGCCTTCCTTCAATAATACAAAAATAGTAACAGAGATATGAACCTCTATTTGAGTTTATCTCAAGGCCAAAGTACTATCACTCTAGCCAAATTGATCCATCCTTCCACCATCAGCAATCTAACAAGTTAAAGGTAACTTTGTACTTGTTTCTTTATTTTATTTCATTTCTAGCTCTCTTGATCTGATCAAACTTATCTACCATCTTCTCATATCTTACTAGACCCATACTTAAATCCTTGACCATTTATCCAGTCTAAAATTCCTTTTTTTATCATTTCTATAGACACAGAGACAATCATTGATGGTTATCCCAACTGTCGATGGTCACCTCAACCCTCGATGGTTAACTAACTGATGGTCAGCCTAACCATCAATAGTTTACCCCAACCATCGAAGATCATTGTGGAAAAAAATAACAAGTTATTTTTATCCCCTTAACCCCAACCAAGCCTACTTTCTATATTCTTGCTTGTTCATAGAGCCTTCCCTAATTTTCTAAACCTAAATCTAGCTATCCTAGCATGAGTATTGACCCACTTTTACTACATTTATTCATTTTAATTAAATAATAATTTTACTTTCATATTCTTTCATGTATTTAATTTCATGTTATTGAATGTAATTATTCTTTCTTTTCATCCATATCAACTTAATTGTTATCAATAGTGGATTGACAACCTCCTAACAAGCATATGCTTTTTGGATATAGCTCACACTAGGAAGTTCACTCAACTATCTTGCAAACAACCCCTTTTCTTGTGTATTTCTTATCTACAAGATATTACTTCCAAGCTAAAGAGGATTTATCATCATCATTTGGATCATTCACACACTTTTTTCTGGTATTCCTTTACACACCCCTTTTAATAGTTTCTTACTTGATTCCAAACTAAGAAATGAGAAAAAATTAAGAGAAACATTTTGGAATACCTAGTGGGACCTAAAATCCCTTTTCTTCCTTTATTTTGTGCTCATTTTATGAAATATGAAATTTCTTGTGGGCTTGAAATAAACCTTTTGCATATATTGATTGCTTGCTTATTTTAGTTCATCTAGTAACTTAAAATCAAAGTAATTCATCATAGCTTTCACTCTTGTATCACACACCTTTTCCAAACCACATAAACAATTAACATATAAAAAAAACTTGGGACAAGGATTGACTATGATTTCATCACTTAGTGGTAAACCTTACCCTTTCCTAGCAATCCTACTTAGAGGTCATTATCAAGGGGAAAACTAATTCAGCTCTCTAGTTGAGTATATACTCTAAAATTTAGTATATTATGGTTAATCACTCAACACATTTATCGTTGTGATGTGTGAATTGAGGGGGAACACCCCAATATCAAGACATATACTAAAGATTAATACATATTTTATCTCTTGAGCATCTAAACACACCCTAAAACTAACCTTAGATATCCTCTTTAGTACTTGATCTAGAAACCAAATTTTTTCTTCATAATTTCTAAGGCATAAGAAAAAATAAATTTAAAAATAATCCTAAGTTTTTAAATAAACTTTAGTGTATGTTTGATTTCTTTGATATATTTTCCTGTTGCTTGATTTGTGTTTGAGTTATAAGTTTTGTTATTTTGATTCTATTCTTCTCATGGTCTTTACTAGACAATAGCTGAGGAATCAAACCAACCAATAACCACCTTCTTATTATTCCTTCATTTAGTATACTTATAATGTTGAGGGTTCCCATCATTTTTCTCCCCCTCCTACCAGGCCTTGGATTGTTGCTAAATGTGATGCAAATTTTGCTACCTTCGTTGATAAAAGCCCTATGTCTCTTTAATATTACCTAAACACCTTATCTAATTGTACCCTTTTTACTTTGGTTCCTCCTATGGATCCCCCCTATGGTGTTCTTCCCCATATTTTGGTGGGTTCCACCTCAACCTAACCTATGCTCACTAGAGCTTCTTCTTCTTCTAATATATTACCTGCTACCACTCCCCAAACTTCATCCAACATCCTAACCAATAATTAAACACCTACTACCCCAACCAATACCTCCAACATTGGAGCAACCTTACCTCTTGTTACCTATACTTATTCTACCATGGGGGTATCTTCTACATGTATTTTTACCATTTCCCTTAGTTCAACCAACCCACCAATTTCTACCCCACTTCAGAGTTTGGTACTTTCCATACCTCAAACACTTCCACCTATTAGCACTAGAGTTACCACCCACTAAAAATCAACTAGAAATTTTAGACCTATAACCCTATCTACATCCATACCACCATCCACCAACCCAAACATACTTTTTAACCAACCCATTTTAGCTCGCCAAAAATTACACATGCCATCCTACCAATATGTTTCTAACCCACAAGGATACATAGAACCTTGCACCACTATTTGTGCCAATAAATCTTTATGTGGCACAATCCCAAACTCCTATAACCACTTATCAATATGTGGCTTCTTCAGCACCTTCTACCACTTATCCATACATTGTTGCCACACAACCTCAATAAAGCTTACCACCTAACTATGTAGCTTCATAACCTTGAATAGATTTGGTCAAGATGTTAATAGATAAAATGACCAACTTGAAGTCATTTATCTCTAAGTCTCATAACATTTTATCCTATGATCAAATATGTAATAAACCCATCCATTCATCCATTCTTATCCTCCTCAATGGGAATTACCTAAGTTTTCCAAATTTCAAGGTAAGGAGGACCCCCAATAACATTTAAGAGCATTTCATCATTCTTTTTATTTGATTGCATATGAAAATTCTCTCTTCCTTCATACCTTCCCCATGTCTTTCTTAATACCATCCCTTGATTAGTATAGTGCTCTTACTAAGAACTTCATTTTTTTCATTCTCCCAATTTTCCCAAATCTTTTTAGAGCATTTCTCAATAAATATATCTCCTTCAAATTTTCCCAAGGGATTAATTTTTGAAACCAATGACCAAGGAACCAAACCCATATACAAGACTTTTTATAGACTAATCCAAATTCTAGAGTTCACTTGTCAACCAAACTTTGATAGAGCCAATTTTTGGCATCATCTTGGGTTCCCTTAGCAAAACAAATATGAGTCATTAACCTCCACTACATCCACACTTAAGCCCATTATTACCTATTTATAAAACACCTCTTATTCTAAAACCATAAATGAACCATCCAAACCACCTCAATTAAACATTAACAAATCACCTTATACCTCTCTTACTAAATCTATCAAGAATCTAGGAATTCTTTCCACACCTAGCCATTCTCATCCTTTTTTGAATTTGGACTTAACCCCATCTAGTCCACTAAAGAATCCCACAACCAAACCAATTAATAAGGTAGTTTTACCCCAACCTCTACATGAAAATAGACCTATACCACCTCCTTCCAACCTACCTTTTATCTTAGAACCCCATCCTTCTACCATCCCAACTAGTTATTCTTCCTCTAGTAAACCATCCCCCTTTTCTCTACCTATACCTACACCCATCAAACCATATATTTCTCCATCATTTTTAAATAACCTATCTAATTATAGTTTCCCAAATATATCCAATATCTCATCATCCAAATCTTCCACTTTTAAATAATTTATGCCGAAACCAACCATAAATAAGCAATCCCAACCACCAACTAAAACCATTCCACCACCTATGGCTTCTAGGGTGAAAACTGCTTCTAAGAAATCTCCCATCCATAAAAATATAAACCCATCACCTCAAACACCTTTTAATGAATCTTATTCAACCACCATATAAATGTTGTTTCAAACTTATTCCATTATCTTACTATCTATAAAACCATTATATATTTCCAATACCAAACCATCCTAGTTTAATGATAACTTGATTTGTGCATACCATAGGACATCAAGGCATGACATGAAGAACTAAAAATCTCTCCAAGCACTTGTTCATAGCCTATATGATGATTATGATATATTATTAGATGAACCTCTCTTGCCTCCATTACCAACCCCATTTCCCAACCAACCTATACAATATTTACCTACACCCCCACTCTCACCCAAGAGTAAGGAGGAGGAAGCAAAGAAACCATTCAACCCAATGAATCCCCTCATCCACGCTATTCATATGGTTACCTGATCATAAGCCTAATATAAAGATAATTTAAAAGCCAAAGTATTCATTTTATGGACATACTCTTAAATTCTTCAACCCTCCAACCAAAACCAAACAACTTTATCCTTACCTATGGTACCACCAAAACCCAAAGTGTCCATTTTGGAGGCCTTTCCCTCCAACCCTTATGAATCCATCTAATGTATAGTGTTGAAATAACCTCACCAAATACCAGTAAGGGTGAGCCTTTTTAAACTAATCAATACCTTACCCTACCATCATCAAGCACTAATAGAGGCTTTTCAATCAATACAGGTTCAACCAAATGACCCTCAACCTCTTACACCCTTTAATGGAGCCCTCCAACTTTCTAGCTTTTTCACCTTTCAAGATTTTGAAATACCTTTTATTTACCCTGAGGATTTTGATGCTCTGTTCTTTATCACTATTTACATCAATCAAACCTACATCAAAAAGGTAATGATTGATGGAGGATCTATCATCAACAATATCTCTTCCCATGCTTATGACCAGATTTAGCTTCCAAAGAACATCATGTTAGAAAGTGTCATGGTCCTTCACTCCTTTAATGATACCATATCTAATACCTTAGGGATAGTTATCCTCCATATCCACTTGGGACCTTGAACCATTCCTAAACTATTTTACATTATAGAGGGGGAGTTCCAATATAATGTGTTACTCAGCTGCCCTTGGATCTATGCCATGATTTGTGTCCCTTCTACCTTACATTGATATATCAAATTTGAGCATGAAGGTCAAGTTGTTACCATCAAAGCTGACCCTAGTCCTTTTGCTTCTTTCAATATCACATATCAGCCTAATGATGTTCTTTTTCCTCCCTTATCCACCTCACCATCCACTACTAATAATACCACCTCAACACCATCCAAAACCCATAGCACTCCCACCCATAATAGAGATAAAACTTAAAATATCTCATCCATCCCTTCATAGATCCCTATAGAGGACCCCTTAAAACCCATGTTCCAACGTCTCTCCCTTAAGGAGTATTGTATTTTAGACTTAGATGCTTTCCCTACTCTACAAGTGTATGGGAAACTCAAAGATGACCCTTATTATGATCCTAACATTAGAAACATAATCCCTTTTGGGATCCCCAACCATCAAAAAAAAATTATCTATGGGGGACTTGATCAGCCACTTCTCACTTTTGACACTAATCATTTATCTAACCATTCAGCTTCGACTTCTCTTATCTCAACAAACTAAACTTTTCCAAAACTTACCTTTATAGGTGTTCTTGGAAGGGGTTTTATCTTGGCCTTAATTAATAGGGACTTGATGAGCTACCCATAATCAAAACCCAAAAACCTCCTATGTTATTTGGCTTTCGATTCATACCACCAGAAGAACCCTCCTCACCAAAATCCATCACCACCATTGATTATAATGAACCATCCTCAGCAACCCCATCTCCCTTAAAGTTTGAAGACTTTAATGTCATCCAATCTAACTCTTTTTTTTATCAATACCATTAGTTTGGGCCCCCTAAACTATCAAAAGAATGGTCAAACTAAAATCCTTCCTCTCATCCATCTTGAAATGGTAGAAAATGATTCTCCTACCATCAACACCATCCAACATCAAGATGATGATTCCAATATTACCTACATCGGTGTGGGGGAGTCTTCTATCCATAAATACCTTCCTTTTAAGAACCAAACCATGCTGAATGAATCCACTATTGATGTTAACTTGGATACTTATGATAACTCCTATATCATCAAAATTGGCCAATCATTAAATTTCATGGAGTAACTAGATTACCCTTCTTTATTTCATGACCATAGCATAGAATTTGTTTGGTCCTATAAATATATGCCCATAATTGACCCTTCTATGTCCCTTCACAACATTATCACCCATTCTAAGGTTACATTAATTCAACAAAAGCTTCACAAGATGTATCTTTACATAGCCCTACTTGTCAAAGAATAACTTTAGCATCTCTTATCCATTGAATTCATCCAACCCATCGAGTATCCACAATGGGTTTATAACATTGTTTCTATCACCAAACACATAAGGGGACTTTGCCTCTACATTGACTTTTGTGACCTTAACCTCACTTTCCCAAAGGATGACTTTTATTTACTAAACATAGACTAATTTATTGATCTTACAACTAGCTAGGAGATGTTATCTCTTATGGATGGTTTCATAGGATATAATCAAATATTTATTGCCCCCAAAGACTAACATGAAACTTCCTTTATCACCCCATGAGGAACCTTCTATTATAGGGTAATGCCTTTTGGTCTAAAGAATGCTAGAGCAACCTATCAGCATGCCATGACCTACACTTTTCATGATCTCCTCCATAAAATTATAGAGGACTATATTGATGATCTCCTTAGGAAATACAAACATTGCAAAGATCACCTAGTTGTTCTCATGATCATCTTTGATCGATTATTCCATTTTCATGTCAGGCTCAACCCCAAGAAATGCATTTTGGGGGTTTTATATGCAAATCTTCTTGGATTTATCATCTCTCTTCTAGGAATCAAAGTGGACCCTTATAAAGTCATATAAATCTTGGAGATGCCTCCTCCTAATAACCTTAATCAACTATAAAACCTATAGGGGAATCTCTAATCCATCCATCACTTCATCTCTTAATTATTAGATAGATGTCAACCCTTTCACCATCTCCTCAAGAAAGGCACCTCTTTTAAGTGGACCAAAGACTATCAATAAGCCTTTGATTAAATTAAGGAGTACCTTCTCTCTCCACCTATCTTCATCCCTCCTATATGAAACCAACCCTTCTACCTTTATATATCCACCATGAACCATTCCTTAGGGTCAATGCTCACTCATCATGATGAACAGAAAAAAAAGTAAGTTGTCTACTAAATTAGCCACACACTTATAGAATATGAGACTCGATATACCCATCATGAGAAACTTTACCTCACCTTAGTATTTTTGGCCTCTAAATGCTATCACTACCTTCTCAATCATAAAACCTATGCCATCATTAATACCGACCCACTCAAGTGCATGCACTCTAAACCATACCAAAATTAGTGTATGGCTAAGTGGCTCATGCTCCTAATTGAGTTTGATTTTGATTTCATTAAAAAAAAATTCATTAAAGGGAAAGTTGTCATAGCTAAAGCTCCTCTACTAGACAATCAACTATTTCCTCTAGCATTTCTAGATGATTCCATCATAACTCTTTCTTAAGAGGAACCCACATACCAAATTACCATGTTTTTTTATGGCTTAAAATGCCAAAATGGTGGGGGTGCTAGATTTATTCCCATTCACCTTAATGGTTAACCTCTTCCCCTTTCCTTTAAACTTGACTTTGAGTGTACCAAAAACATGGATGAGTATGAAGCCCTAGTCATAGATATCCAAACCACTCTAGCCTTTAGAGTCAAGACCATCAGTGTCTTTGGTGATTCCCAAAATGTGGTCAACTAAGTAAATATATCTTACCAATGTAATAATAATGTATTATTAAATTACAAATAACTCATAGATGAAATCTTAACATCATCCAATCACCACCTTATCCAATCCATTCCATGATGTACCAACAATTTTGTGGATACAATGGCTTCCCTTGATTTCCAAATCCCATCTCAACCTTATAACTTAAAAATATTTGTTACCATCCACCATTTTATCACCTCATATTATATTAGTTTTGACCTTCCCACCATTTGTAGTGTAGAAGCCTCACCTTCTGACATTACGACCAAAATTTTAACTACCTTAACCTCAACATTGTTCCTCCAAACATTTTTAGGATTTCCCAAAGAGCCTTTATTTAGGGTACCTCTCATTACACCATACTATGGTGAATCCTTTACAAATGAGGTTTTGACAACCTCCTTGTCCATTTTCTACATCATCATGAAGCTTTCCATGCTATCAAGGAAATACATGATGGAATATGTGGGGGAAACTTTAGTGGCTTAGCCATTACTAAATGTATCCTTTCCCTTGGATATTATTATCCCACCCTTAATCAAGATTATTGTGACTATGTAAAGAAGTGTGTCAAATGTCATCAGCATGCTAATTTACATCATGCACCTACCCATGGCCTTCAAGTATCTAAAGACTATTAGGCCTTCTCATAATAGGGTCTTAACGTTATTAGGGAAATCAATCCTCATTCATGACAATGATACCAATCCATCATTACTAATACTGAATATTTCACCAAATAGGTGAAAGCCATTCCTCTTATCTTGATTAAAGTTGAAAATATTATCAACTTCCATCAATCACCATATTATTTGTTTCTTCAGTGTTCTCCATAAGATCATCATTGATAATGGAAAATCTTTCAAAAACAAAAAATTCTAAGGTCTTTGAAATGATTTTGGCATCAAGTGAAGCTTTTCCTTGCCCTATCATCCACAAGAAAATGGACAGGTGAAAGCCTCTAACAAAACCTTCAATAAAATACTAACCAAAGTAGTAAATGCTTTAGGTTGAGATTGGAACCTACACATCCCTTTTGATTTATGGGACTATTACACTAACACTCAAACCTATAAGGGTGCTACCCCTTTCTCTCTCATCTTTAGAGTAGAGGTAGTCATACCTCTCAAAGTCCAGATTCATTTTATTCACATATCTGTACATGCGATCCTTTCTAAGAGTGATTATTGTTAAGAAAATCTTGCATGACTTGAGCTACTTGATGAACATCACCTCATAATGATTAATCATCTTTTTATTTACCAAGAATGAATCAAGAGTGCTTAAAAAAAACACCTAAAAGAGTGAGAATTTAATATCAGAGACCTCATCCTTAAGGAAAACCAACATGAAACTAATATAGATAAAATAAAAATAGGTAAGTTTGATTTCAATTGGATTGGACCCTACATCATAACCCATAAGTATGGATCACAATATTATAATTTGTGTTCTCTTGAAGGCAAAACAGAACTTGAGCCTCTCAATGCTTCACATCTACATCCTTTCTTTTGTTAAGATGGATCAAATTCACCTTTGTCTCTAACTTAATCTTGTCCCTTGGCTTATGAGATTTTCACTTTCCTTACAAGTTCACCCTATTCCTCTTGGGGATAATTGAATAAAACATAGGACTATGTGATTATCCATCACAATTATAGCCTAATATTAAGCATGGATACCATGGATCTACTCATGACATGATTCTCATGGAAAATTTTTGTCTCTCATTAGATGGAATCCCATGATCAGTTGTCTTTCAAACCACCTTCCTTCACCTATCATTAATCTTTGTGCTAAAAGACTTGCATCCATAAAATATAGACTTATAAGACTAAATATACTTGTCCATGTCTAAAACTAACATTAAAAATTAAATTGGGATACCAAAATATCACTTGGGTCTATATCTCTAGCATTGTGGATTGCTCCCTTGAAGGACAGCTACCTAATAACTAAATTGCTTAAAGATAAAATGCTCTCTTGAAGGACATCTATAAAAATACAAATTTAGACCACTCCCTTAAAGGATGGATAATTTAAGTTTTTCAAATATAATAATTTTAACCTTCCTGCATTGATCAACTTCACCAACCTATCAGAACAACAAAAATAACAAACAAGCCTATTTCAAAATCAAAGCAAGTAAACAACAATCAACTTTTGTATATAGCATTAGTAGACTTCTCATATCGATCAGTATACACATTATATTTAGACATGGACATGTCTATTATGGTTTTTTGGTCACCTATATAAGGGTTAAGCTAACCCATATTAGGCTACCATATCACCTATTTCCCCTTTCAACCTATCACCTACTTTCCCTTCATACCCTCTCTAAAATAAAGGGAGTATGAGTTTACTTCTCGTAAAGTGATCAATATACCTTCTTTGATAATAAAATCATGCTCATGTGAAACATTAAAAATGCTTATTTTCATTAAGTCAATCCAATTTCTATTTTATTTGACCCTTACCAATGAACACATCATGCCTTTTTCTTACCCTCTATTCATTAGTTCATGTAGGCATATGTCTCATGATTATTCTCTCTTTTCCACATTAAGTGTGTTATCTAAATATACTTTATGTGATTTCATTATATCCCCATATCACATATCATATCAAAACATTCAAAACATCATTCTCACTAAATATAATAATCCATATACATCCTAACATTATGAACCATGTTTATAAACCATATCCTATCCATGAACAAAACATATAAAATCAACAATCAAATCACCACATCATTATCATCAAAATAGTAATCATTTATCATAGCATAAACAACATAAACCACATCATATCAATAAACATCATAGACCATGTCATATCACTACTTCCCATAAACATAACAATAGTTCAAAACATCAACACATCACATCCTAAACAATAATGACTAAATCAACCATCACATATCCAAATCCTCTCTATGAACCACATCATCATATAAACAAACATCAACCATAATCAAAACCATCAATCACATATCCATGATTATATCTATGCACAAAGATATCATCCACTATGTATAAACCCAAACAGTTCCTAAACTATACACATATTAAAATATTCATCATAAGATCAAACATCTCATCATAATCATGTTTCAAATTTCCTCATCACCTCATCATATAACATCATAAATTAAACCATGATCATCAACATCACATCCATCAATGAACATATTCATATCATCAATAAGCATCATCACATGCCTAAACTACAAGTCCACATATCCTCTCATAAATCATGGGGCATGAGAAACCTAACATTTCATCTTAACAAAAAATACATCATGAAAAATACATAAAAATTACAACATACCTAAACTAATGAACCATAAATTTCATAAGCATCATCCATAACTATCTCAAAACATCAAATAAACATAATAACCATCAATACCATCAACATCAATAAAAGATCCATAATCATCATAAAACCTCAACATCATATACATCATAATAAAATTAATACATGTAATAATGTATAAATCTCTCTCTCATATACATCATGTGCCATCAACACATAGGCTTGTATCAAAATCAAAAACATATACATAATATAATCTCATATATCAAGACACTAGAGCACCAATCTTACTGGCCCCACTTGTACCTACACCTCCACCTATACCTACACTACCATCTAGTGGTGGTCCCCCTAATCTCTTTGACGAACCCACTATAGAGGTCCATTGTTCTAGAGTAGCTATAGATGGACCACCTACTGAGATGTCCCTATACTCTCCATATCAAAGCTCTAATGGTAACTATACTAGCACTATTTCCTCATAATATCTCAACTCTTCAATGGTGGCTAAGTACCATGTCATGGGATTCATATCAAATCCTCCTATAGGTTCCCTTACTAGTTCTATGACCATTCCTGCCCTCTACCATAGTGAATATCTCTCTTGATTCACTAACCCTAGAGAGATCCTTGCCTGATCTCACTCTCCTATTTGTGTCACCACCTGACCCTATAAAGTGAAAATTTAGCCCTATAAAGTGGCCACCTATCCCTATAATCTAGTGAATTAGGCTTGTGCCAATGCAAGTGCCACATGTGCCTATCCATCCTGGCCACCACCTTATGTCAATGCCCTAACAAGATCCACATCCATGGGCTATTAACTCTCATCATCCCATATAAAATTGACCATTGAATATCAAGCATAATACCATACTACATAACTATTAACACCCCCTACATCATCTATCATGGCTCTCATTAGTACCTCCTTGTGGTCTAACACAACATCCTATGGCTGCAGGTCTAGGAGCAAGAAATTTGCATAACCCATCCTATATCTCGATAATTTTTTTAGAATCCCCTACATGAGGAAAAACTACATTTAAACTTATTCAAATGGGATTAGCTCAGTCTCACCATCCCACCTCCCATATATCCATCTCTAGCTTTGAATTGATAAAGTGTTGTAACTATATTGGGCCCACCTAGGCTAGCCCACATATGGCCTCTACACTAAGTCACCCACCACCAATCCCTCAAATACATCCTTGAACTAATAGATTTCTCTCATATGACCACCAGCCCCTGCCAATGCATAATACCCTTTCCATCTCAAGAAACCCACTATATATTCTATCAATGCATAACCATCCCATGGTAGCCCCAAAGGTCTCAACACTTGAATATGATCATATTCCTAGTAGTGGATCATAAAATTGACATTTATCCCATATTGCCTATGTGCTCTAAATACCTAAAGCTCCTTGTAGATATAAAATAATAACACTGAGGCCTACCCAAACATAGTCCTCCCTAGTAGCATCTCCATCAGTAACCCTAGTAATAGGTATGGAAATTGACCACTACTTGAATCTAGTAGTGTAAATCAAGATACGGCCATCATCATCATTGTATGTAAGCATCTATCCCTTGAAGCCATCTATTATAGTATCCCGTAACAATCACCACCTACATGATACCTATCATGGAATCAATACACTCCATATATCCATATGGTAGTCCATCTCCTTATTCTATATGTGACAAATTAGTTCCCCATGAATGGGTAGCCATGTAATCCTATGCACATCTTATAGTAGGATGCTCATCTCCCTAGTCAACAATAAAAAATGTGTTTATAGCTGGATTTCATCTCTCAATGAGGGCCGTGATCATAGCTACATCCCAAAGTAGGTGATGGTAGTGTCTCATGGCCCTTATGCTAACCTCTTTCATGTGTCTCCATTCATCATCGATCATACCATCATATACCTCTATAAAGATCTTAGGGACTCGATGCCTCATTTAAATCTGGCCACATGCCTACACAATAATCACATTATCATGAAAACTTAGTTTTCAAAATCAAGCTCACTACCAACATACATATACCCTTTTCCACCTATTCCACTCTAACCCTTAACATTTCCCATCTTACCTTTAAAAATCAAAACAAACCTCTACCTTTATCTACACAAATTTTAACACCTAACTTCTTCTATCTCCAACAATGGCTCTATTCTTCCTAAATTTCATTTGAAATTCTCAACACCAACCCTAACACATCATTTTCAAGCACCTAAATGATTTTATTTGTTAAACTCTACCCACCTTCCCTTCATCCTATCTTACCTACATTTGACCTTTAACACCCACTTGACAGACCTCTTAAAACATTTCATCATCTTTCACAACCTTTTAAATTAATTAAAACTTTATCCTAATTTACCAACCTTACACACTTTAACCTTTCACAACACTTTAAATAAACAAAAACTTTAAAAACATATTAAACAACTTAACACAACTTTAAAACACTTTACATAACTTAAAAACCTAAACACTTTATAACACCTTAAAAACTTTAAAAAAAATTCCAAATTTCAAACTTTCTAAACTTTCATAAACCCTTTACCCAACTTCAAAACTTTAACATTTTAAAATTTACACAATTTCACCACTTTCAAAATTTTCCAAAACATTAAAACATTCACCCAAATACACTATTTGACTACCATTTTTTATCTACCCTCCCCTAAACCCTTCGACTGTTGATGATTGATTGAACCATTGATGGTCCTCTTTTGAATCTCAATTCCCTAATGTTCGATCATCAGTGGTTAGGGTGAAATATTGATGGTCACTATGTGTGACTGTCGATAGTGAAACCCTCCACCATTTCCCACCTAAACACCACAAAAATCAACTCAATCCAAAATTTAACCTACCTAACCCTATCCTATAACCCATTACTAACTTAAAACACCCTTTCACTCTCAATTTCACTAATTAAATTAACCAAATTCACATAAACACTAAATTAGGGAAAATATCTACTAAAACCTACCCAAACCAATTCCAATTACCATCACACTCAATTATTACTTCAACAAATATCAAATCAACTCTTATCAAATTCAAAATTCCACCTACCTCATCCCATGACCATTGACATGTTTGAATCCCTCATCCAGTTTCTTGGTCACACCCTCATCCACCCTCCATTTCATCAACCCTCAATCACCTCGACAAATTCACTCTACCACTCACAATACAACACCTCAACAATCTCAAATGCAAAACATCAAAATGCATAGGAAACACTAGATCACAAATTTCTAAATTCAAAAGTGAAAATGACTTTTCCTTTTCACTTTTTATATTTTGGATTTTTAGGGTGTTTTCCTGACTATCAATGGTCAGGGTGACTATCGATGGTTGACTATAAGGACCCATGACCATCAACGATCAGGATCCCCAAACTTTTAAACTTTTTAGCACCCCATATAGGTACTAATTTTTATAGATTACCCTTATTTAACTAACTATTTGACCATGTCTACCTTGACATTAGTCATTTTTTACCTAAACTATTTACATGTTTTATGATAACTTTGCTTGGCCATTTTGACCATACTAACTAACCTTGCCATGTTGAAATTTTGATCATTCACACCAACTCATGTATGAGCAAACCATTTATGTTTTTTAAAGGAGTACTTCCTACCTTAGATACCCATTAAAATAATGACCCTATTTAGATGTCTTGATAAGAATGAACCAATCAGATATGACCAATATTGTGGACCAGTTACCCCTATCATACCTCCCTCTAGAATTGACCTTACTTTTACCAACATTGGAAACTTTAGTCTTTACACAATCTTTACTATTGTACTTAGTCACATTTTGTGCATGTGTTTTTATTTCAAATGCTTAACCCTTTTTTTACCCACCTCATGACTCACCATTACCACTTATCAAACCCTAACCCAATTTTAGTTTTGCCTCATAAACTCCCAGTTTGAGGGGTAACACCTCTTCCCAACTTTAGGCCAATTTTTCCTAGACCAATAATATATTTTTGTTATGTATCTTATCAATTTAAGGCTGTATAATAAAAAGGAGGAAAATGTACACTTAAAAACTGCACATGATAGTTTTAGATGTCAAAATGCCTTGGACCCCTACCCAACCTTGAAGGTAGTTTACCACCTAGTTAACTAATCTCACTTACTAACTTAAAACCTTTAACTTAAAATTTTAAACACCCCATTTTTCTACTAAATTACCTTAGATATTCGACCAATGATGGTCAGCCTAACCATCAATAGTTAGCTCGACCATTGATGGTTAAGTCTTTAACATGATTTAAATGTATTTCAAGCTATGTATGAGATAAGCATGGAATAAATTAGTAATTTCACCTTATTTGATGCCAAAAACTATAAAGCATCATAAATAGGAGCTTTATCTTCTTATCTAATTAGCAACTTCTTCATACCCAATTAACAACTTCATCCTATAAAAGGAGAAGAGTAGGAGATGAAAAGGGGATAGATCTAAGCTATCAAATCTTATTTCACATAGGTATTGAGCCTTCCTTCAATAGTAAAGAAACATCAATAAAGATTCAAACCTATATCTGATTTTCTCTTGAGGCTAAAGTACTATCACTTCGTTTAAATTACTCAAGCCTTTTACCATCATTAATCTAGTAAGTTATAGGTAACTCTATACTTGTTTATTTATTTTATTTCATTTATAACCCTCATAACCTGATCATAATTATCTATTAGCTTCCCATATTTGATTAGATCCATATTAAAATACCTACTTGTGATCCAAACAATAATCTAGATGACAATTCGGGTGATGGGTCTACCCCAATTGATGGTAGAACTTCTGGGAGCCATAACTTTTACACCGTAGATCTAATTGACTCACCGTTTGAACCGTTGGAAAGATAATAATGAGGGGAACATCGTGAGATGGAATGATCTTTTATCAATGAAGTTTTACCCCATAAAACCCAAAGGAAGTGTCCAAAATTTCAATTTTAGTAGTGTATTCTAAAAATAGTAAGTTTCTAAAAATAGTAATTCCTCAAATTCTATATTGTTGTAAATCATGGAAGTCAAACCAATTCATCTACCTTGAGATTGGTGACTTGCACATCCTCCACACACCTTCAAAACATGTATAAATGAAGATGTAACCCAAAATGGAAATCAGACATCTCTTCTCAGAGATAAGCATATGTTTGTGTCTGTAATTTTGATAAATAAAACATCTCTTTTCAGAGATAGCATTATTTGAATTTTGTTGTTATTATTTTTAAATTATATTTCAACCAAAGCTTTTCAATTTTTAGATCAACTTGACTATTTATCTAATCTATAATTCCTCTTTTTGATCATTTCTAGAAACACATAGGTAACCATCGATTGTTAGCCTAATCACTGATGGTCACCTCAACTGTCGATGGTCATCCCAACCATTGATGGTTCACCCCAACCATCGATAGTCACTATGGAAAAAAATAAAAAGTTATTTTCAGACCCTTAACCCCAACTAAACCTATTTTCTATGTTCCTACTTGTTCACAAAGCTTTCCTTAATTTTTTGAACCTAACCCTAGTTATCTTAGCATGAATATTGACCCAATTTTGCTACATTTAGTCATTTTATTTAAACAATCATTTTAATTTAATCTTCTTGTATGCATTTACTTTCATGTTATTAAATTCAAAAATTCATTATTTTCATCTATATCAGCTTAATTGTTATTAATAGTGGATTGACATCCTCTTAGATAACATACACTTCTTGGATCTAGCTCATGCTAGGTAGTCCACTCAACTATCTTATTAATAACCAATTTTGTAGTGTCTATCTTATCTATAGGTTATTTATTCCAAGCCAAAGAGGAGTTCCCATCATCATCTAGATCATGCATGTAATTTTATCAGGTATTCCTTTACACACCCCTTTTACTAGTTTTTTACTTGCTTCCAAATTAAGAAATGAGTAGAAATTAAGAGAAATAGTCAATCCATATGCCCCTAATGTATGTTAAAAAATAATCATATCAATGTAGATAAGGATGTTCATGCACCAAATGGGAATGTTAGGAACCCATGCTACCCTTTCTCTTTACTTTTTTAGTATATTAGTTGATATGGACGTGTATGTTTTGTAACTCATCCTATGAGCATTTTATTTTATCCCACATTCATGGATAGTAGTTTCTTAGATTAGACTTAGTATATAAGTAAGTGTTAAGATCAATGAAGGCATCCATGAATTTATTGTATTGAGTTTGCTCAAAAGAGGTTACCTCCTTAAAGTGGCATGTGATCAATATAATCCCTTTGACATTTATGTTATTTATATAAAATTTTTATTTCATGCATTTTAATTAATTTATTACAGGAGGATCCTCTCATCTAGTATTAGAGTGCTTTCCAAGGCTAGTTTTGTTTTCATGAAGTGTTTTTTTATTATGTTGCATTGTGTTTTTTCTACTCTAGATACTATAATCTATTTTAGATTAGGTAAAATACATGTCCACATAAATATGGGAAGTTATTGGTCATAAACCCTAAAATTAATTATGAAGAGTACCATAAGACCCCAAATTAGCTAGCCTATTGAGAGTACCTACTAGCGAAAAGGGCAATGACCCCATTCTGATTGACTAGTTCCCACCCATGAGGAAACCAAGAGCTATGATTTAAGGGTAAATCTATGGCTATAAATTTTATATAGAGTGGTACTTATTCAAAAAACATTGGTGGCCATAGAGATATATTTAAACCCTTAAGTAATCATTGAAACTTAGGGCCCATTTCTATCAATTTTAGAATATTACCAATAGAGCATCTAAAACTTGCTATATCAGAACTTTACATATTACCTATAGAGTGTCAAAATATTTGCCATACCAATTTCAACATATTACCAGTAGAGTATCAAAAAAATTATTATATAAAATATTTACATATTACCAATAGAGTATCATAATACTTGTCATACCAATTTTAGAATATTCCTAGTAGACTATCAAAAAAAAATTTTAAAAATGAGTAATTATTTTGTCATATATCTGCACTTGTGACTCCATTACTTCTAAAAATTTATCAGGACACTTAAAATTCCTTTCTTCATATTTTATTCATTGATGTCTTATACCCCAATTCAACTTCTAATTGCCATGAATCTCAATTTTCATCTTTTCGAGTTTAGACATAACTTCTTCAATTTTTGTATGTTTAGCACAAAAAATTTCCATAAGGTTCATTCCCATTTTATTTTCCTTTGTCCATCTTGAACAAAGTTTCTAGTTTTTCCATTTTGCTTCTAGATTTTCCTGTGCCTTTATCAATCATACTCAGATAATGTAAAATTCCTAGTAAAAGTACCCTTACTCCTTCCAAATTCACTTGAAATAAGCAACTCCATACTAACTATGTCTTTATTTTAGTTTTCCTATCCATTGCAAAAATAAAATATCTTATTCTGGCCATGGTAGTAACCCAAATAAGAGAAAAAACATGGAGGATGAAATTTTCACCCTTAAGACCCAAATCAAAGATCTTGATGAAAAATTTCTTGGACTCAATCTTCAACATATTGCCTTGAATAATAGATATCATCTAGAGTCTTCTTCAGACATTGAGTTTTCTTCTTCCAATAATTTTCATGGTCTAAATCTTGATTTTCCTTGATTCAATGGTGCATATCTGATTGGATGGATATATCAAGAAAAATAATACTTTAGTCTACATAATACTTTTGACGCTAAAAAAGTCTAACTTGCATCCATTCACTTGGAACATGAATCCATTCAATGGTACCATTAGTATATCAAGGCTCATGATGACCAATATGGACCTATTCTAGCACCCTTATTTTGAAATGGTTTGGCCCTAGTGCTTTTGATGACTTCATTAGAGCACTCATTAAACATCACTAAAGGAACTTTGAGAGAATATTAGACAAAAATTGAAAAATTAGCCAATCATATAGAGGGATTATCTGATGAACTCTTTAGGAGTTTATTTTTTAGTGGCTTGAAGGATGTAATTTGATTTGAGGTAAATTTTTTTTGGCCCAACATAATTATGGAAGACCTAATGTTTACTAAGTTGGCAGAGGACAAGATCATAGCTTAGTAATTATCCAAATCCAATTTTGATCCATTTAGACATATAACTCCATAACGATCTCACACAACACTAACTCCTAGAACCACTCCTATCAAGTATTTGATTAAAGCAGAGATGTAGTCACATAGATAAAAATGACTATGCTATAATTTTGTTGATAAATTCACTTAGGGATATCTATGTGTCAAGTAAAATATCTACCTAATGGATGTGGAATCTCCACCTAAAACTAAATTTTGGGAAGATGTTCAAGATAAAGGATATGATCTGGAATAAGCTCAGCCAATTTTGGAACCTACTTCTTAAGAATACCAACCAAAGATCTCTCTCCATACCTTAGCAAGAGTCACCACCCCAAAAACCATGTGGGTTAGAGGTTACTTCAATAATATCCCTCTTATAATAGTCATTGATTCTGGTAGCACTCATAACTTCATTAACCCTCAGACCGCTAAATAAATTGTTTATTTATCTATCCTTTCTCCAACTTTAAAGTCATGATTGCTAATGGGGACACATTACCTTACAAATTAAAGTGTCATAATGTGTGTATCTTTATTGAAGATTATAACTTGCTATTTGACATGTCTACATTAACATTAGGAGGATGTGATATTTTTTTGGGAGCCTAATGGTTATGCACACTTGAACCCATCTTATGGTATTTTTTTGAACTTTGGATGTAATTTTCAGACAATGGGTAAAAACACACATTGAAAGGATTACACCCAGGGTCTCTCAGCATTATAATTTCATATCACATGGAAATGTTTCTTAAGTAAGAATTCACATGATGTCATTTCCAAACTACATTCCATTAAAATACAACCATCAATGGTTTCCACTACTTCTAATCTATAAACTATTTTTCTTAAGTATGCATGTGACTTTACCAAACTAGTGGGATTTCCACCTTTATGGCTAGAGGATCATTGTATTCAACTCCTTCCTAAAATCATTCCTCCCAACATCATGTCCTACCACTACATATTTTATCAAAAGATCAAGATCAAGATGTGCATTCAAGAATTACTGAAGAAAGGCATTATTTTCCCTAGTACCAACCCATATTCTTCCCCAGTTCTCCTTTTCTAGAAAAAATATGGGTCATGTCACCTCTGCATTAAATTCTAATCACTTAATCACATCACAATCAAGGATAAGTTTTAGATCCCTATTATTGATGAGCTTCTTGATGAGCTTCATGGCTCTCATTTTTTCTTGAATTTGGATCTCCACTCTAGATATCACCAGATCTAACTTCATGGTGAGGATATCCCTAAAACAACTTTTTTCATGCATGATGACCACTATGAGTTTATGGTCATGATATTTTAACTCACTAATGCTCCTTCAACATTACAGGTATTGATGAATAAAATATTCTAGCCCTACTTGTGAAAATTTATTATGGTCTTATTTGATGATATCCTTATCTATAGTAAAACATGGATTGAGTGTATCCAACATTAGGATCTCACATTAAAACTTCTCTCTGATCATCATCTCTATGAAAAATAGTCCAAATGTGATTTTGTCTAGGAAAAAGTGGAGTATTTTGAGCATATTTTTTTACCCAAAGGGTTTAAGTAGATCTCAAAAAAATATCTACCATGACAAATTGGCCTCATCCTCAGACACTCAAGAGCCTTCATAGTTTTCTGGGGCTAAATGGATACTATCACAAGTCTATCAAGGATTATGAGAAGATTGTAGCTCCATTAAAAACTATGTTATAAAATGATGTTTTTACATGGACATAATTTAATGAATGTGAATTTGAATAATTGAAACAAGATATATGTATTAAACCTATTCTAGCTATGCCAAATTTTGCCTAAACTTTAACTATCAAGAATGATGTTTGTAGAAATGGATTTGGCTCTATTTGTTTCAATTATTTTTTATTAAATTTAAGAAGTGATAAATAGAGAAATAAAGGTTGGATATTAGTGATTATATGTACCCAAATTGGTGCACACCATATCCAGATGAAGTTGATAACTCCTCTTCGGCTAGGGAGGACCACCTGCAAGTAAGAACAGACTACTACAACATATTTGTTAGTAGGTTGGTGAGTGGGCTGCCAAGAAACTTACTTTTTTAGGAAGTGAAAAACTTCCCAAGGGATGATAGTCCACTATTTAATACAAAGAGTTAAAAATTAAATGATAAAGTAAAGTAAAGAGAGAGAAAGAGAGAGTTGTATATACCTTTTTTGTAACCTGTGTGTAGCAGTCAGTATCACAGATCAAGTAAAATACAATTTTTGTCTGTTAGAGGGCTGTTTGGGCTGATTTGGGTAAAAGGGTAGTCACTAATTTAGTAGGGTAACTAATGACGGTAGTGGAAATGTGACCAACATCGGTAGGATAACAGATGTCAATAGGGGCAATGGAGTCAAAAATTCATAGAAGGCTTTCCTGAGTGGAGGGAAGGATATTTGATAGGTTAACGGGGTTGGAAAGAATTGTATGAGGGGTTAGAGAGATGGTAAGAATTTTGGGTGAGGAGTTTGGTTTGGCTAAGGTAGAGGTATGGAGATGAAGGAGTTTTACAACTCCTCCTCAGGGATGGATGGGACTTGTGTAAATGCTAGTAAAAAACAATTAAAATTTATATAATATAGGAATACTTAAATGATATAAGTACCTAGAGAAATACTCTTGATAAATCTTTGTTAAGGTGACTGACCAAATAGAGATAAGTGTGTGCCACCTATTCACCATAGTTTGGGCTTTTTGCATAATGGATCAATTCTAGTTTAAGATTTGACTGGTATAGAGAAGTTGTGAGCCTAGTTACAATGGATAATCTCCAAAATCTTGTTAAGAGTGCTTTGAATCTATTGAGTGAGTTTTTATTTAAGAGATAAATTTTTTTCTTGGTCCCAAAATGGGTTTAGAATATTGCTTAAGTAACTAATTTCGGTGATCCCATCGATGTCGATCTCAAGTAGATCAACATCGATCAAGGGTTGATCGATGTTGATGGCATATGAATAGGTCAAAAAGTTTATTTTTGGCTCTTTTCTTTTGTTTCTCTATGCCAAGTGTGACACCCATTAATAAATTATCAATATGCAAGGTTGGGTATAAGGTAATTGGTTAGAAATTGGTTTATAGGGTAAGAATTAGTTACTTATGGGAGACCAAGTCTAGTGGTGACTCACAGGGGGAGAATTGGTCTTCAGGCAAGGTGGCTGGGCAAAGTGGCACAGGGAA
The DNA here is from genome assembly GCA_037957365.1 of Torreya grandis. Classification (NCBI taxonomy): domain Eukaryota; kingdom Viridiplantae; phylum Streptophyta; class Pinopsida; order Cupressales; family Taxaceae; genus Torreya; species Torreya grandis. Next base: position 2,098,965 of record JARHVA010000522.1, on the reverse strand, counting down.
TATTCAATTAATTAATTAAATATATGGGGTAAAGGAATAGGTTAGGAAGACTTGCTACAAAGGGGGTCTAAGGGGGTTTTTGACATAACACGTCATACACTTGTATAACATAATTTTGGTGTCTACATTTTCCCCTTTTTGTCTTGATAAGTTATGCTATCAAGTTACAAGACAAAAATGAATGTTGAGTGGTTTAGGCATGGGGTGTGATATCCTCCCCCTAAAAATAGGAACTGATTGGGAAAAACTCAAAATTGGTGACCGATTTGACAAGAAGTAAATGAGATTGGTTGGTTGTGGGTTAGTAGTGCAGAGATGAGGTCATGGTCATAAAGTACTAAAATGTTGTGTTGAAAAGTTAAAAATAGGTGTGGTTATGGATAATTTTGGTTAAAGTTACCAAGGAATATCTTGTTAGTGATATCTAAGAAGGTAGGATCAACGAAAACTATAGATCTAATGGTCAAATTTATTCTATATAATTGAGGTAGGAAGTGCCCCTAAAAACACAATAGGTCATAGGTGATAGGATCAGTTAGTGGTGATCCAAATCAATTGATAGTCATACATGTAAGGTATTGTCAACATGTACTAGATAGATGAATTATCAAGACACCAAACTTAGATGTAATGAGTGGGTGCATAATAAAACATGTGTTTGGGTAATAGTTGGCATGAGCAAAGATGAAAATGATCCCTATGGTCAAGTTTGTAAAGGTATGGTGTGTGTAAGGTTGCCCTAGAATGAATAAGGGACTACAAAAAGTGATGTGCAAGCATTAAAATGCTATTGCATAGTACTAACATTGGTGGTAAAGTGACTAACATTGATGGCCTAGGGTACAAATGGCTGACATCAACAACTGACCAATCCTAACAAAAAGGGACTAGGTGACCGACCAATTTCATTTGCATGTTGATTGGTTAGAGAGAGAAAAATCCAAAAAGTTTAGAAAATGGTGGATGAGGTGGAGACCTAGCTGGAGGTGTGGTAGCATAGACATAAATCATCCTAGCCTAGTGGAGGTAGAGAGATGAGGTAGGGTCCGTTAAACCTTTGGTTTGTGTTTTTTGGTAATTTTATTTATTTGAGTTGAGTGGGGGATGTAATAAGTTGCTAGTTAGTAGTGGGTGGGTAGTGGGTAGGTTATGAGCATGTTTAGGCTTGTTTGGGTGGGTTTTAAGGTATTTTAGGGTTAAAATTAGAAATGGGTAATGGGTGGGGTTTGGCCCTAGAGCTAAACTAGTCACTGATGTTAGTGGTAATCCATAAACATTGATTAAGGTCTTCTTAATGATATCAATGGTAAAGGCACTGATGTTGACATGTTGTGCACTAATGTCGATAGTCTACGCATCGATGTTGGTTGATAAGTGATCGACATTGGTGGCCTCATTAAAGTAAAAAGGTTAAAAATGGGGAGAAAAAGAGTTTGAAAGCCATGAGGCCTTAGGGAATAAGAAAATAATGTGGCATAGAGTAAATTTAGCTTAGTTAAATAGTGAGAGATTGGTCTAAAGGCCTAGCTTAAGAGAGATAGGTTGTAAGGCCTTGGGTAAAAATAGATAGGTTAGATAGTTAGGTGGGTAGATGGCTGAGCTAGCCCTAAAAGACCCCATGTTTATTGAGTGCTACCTACATATCCCAAAATGGCCTTAGGCTAATGTAGTTCTCCCATGGGATAGGGAAAATGGTTTAGTTAGTGGTTAGAAAGGTTTGTTGATTAATTTTGTGTGTTTGTGGTTACAAGTGAGGCATGAGTTAACCTTGAGAGACCATCTTCCAACACTCCTGACTAAGATCAGGAGAGTTGTGTTAGCACATAAGTAGGACCACATGGTTTCATTTGGTCTTGGAAAAGTTTAGTGTTATTCTTAGGTCACTCAAGATGTTAGCTTGTTGATCATGCTGATTGAGAGGTGGGATCATACCACCAACTCCTTTCACCTACTAACTGGTGAGATGATAGTCACACTAGAGGATGTATACAAGATCCCTAGATTACCACTATAGGGTGAAAATATTTTTACATGCATGAGGGAGGAACATGACATCCATATGGTGTCATCATTTAGGGAGCATGTGAGTGAGGTTATATATCATTAGCATCATTCACTTATGAGCCTCTATTTTTGGTAGATGAGGAGGAGTATCATCTTAACATCTTGATGATGATAATCATCATGGTGTATGCACTACTAAATGTAGATGGTGGAAAATTTCTAATCACCTTGATAGGGGTCCTAAATTAGATGATAGAGTAGAGGACAATTTTTGCATGGGGGCCTGTATACTTGGCTTAGTTATATAGAGATTTATGGGGTTTATGTCTACATAGATGCTATAGTTTATGTGTTGGCTACTTGCTATATTTTTGGGCATATGAGCACATCATAGTTATGTGGCCACTGGGACTACTATCCATGATTGCAATAAGATTTAGAGTTGGGTTTAGATGATGACAAGAGGCCATGACACAAACACAAGTTGATGGCATTGTGTGGGATATCACACAGTATAGAAGGCTATTAGATGGCTTGAGTCTAGGAGATATTATTTGGTTCCACTACTTGATGTATCTAGTGTTTAGAGGTTAGGGGGAGGATCTCATTGGGATACAGAGCACACTATGGGTTAGAGGTAGGAGAGTAAGGGAGCTTGACATGATACCCATGGCATGGGTTAAGAGATAGCTCAACCTTGTGTAGGATGTTCCACCTACTTTCCCCTTATATAGGCATGATGACATCGAGGTACCACTCCCTTTGTCATTAGAGACAAATGGACCTAATTTTTAGGAGATGTCGATAGGCAAGATGTGGTTAATGATAGATGCACTAAGGCATACTAGGCATGGTAGGCAATACTACACCCAATTATACTAGTTAGGAATCTAGATCCATAGATGTAGTGTTTGGCACATGAGAGAGATACTCCTTTATAGGCTAGAGACATGGCCATACAAGAGAATGATATGTCCATAGAATCCAGGGATGCCATGATTCAAGATAGAGATGTGGCATTACAAGTCATAGATGTCAATATTCAGGTAAGAGATGTGGTTGTGTAGGCTAGAGATGCTATAGTTTTAGAGAGGGATGTAGAATTATATGCCAGGTACATGGCCATATAAGAGAGAGATGTTGTATTAATTTCATAAGATTCCTCATAGATAGAGGTCCTAAGGTTATATGGTCAGGTGGGCCATCTTCAAAGTTAGGTGGCTAGTCTATAGGGATGAGTGACCTCATTGATAGTAGAGAAAGATTAGTTGAGGTTAACCACATGGGAATTGGTAGTTTCTCCTCCTCCTCCTCCATAGGTAGTGATACAGGTAGCAAGATAGGTAGGTGCCATGGGTCTTCCATAGACTATATCTCTTATAAGATATAACACTGCACTACATGAGATCACATATTATGAGAGGGAGATCCATGAGTTTTTGTAGATTCATAGATTTGTAGAGTTTAGGGAGTAGGAGCGGTTAGAGACACAGAACTTAGGTTCTAGTGCATGGAGATGGAGATAGGGAGAGGGTGGTGGTAACACCACCTCATCACATCCATCATGATTTTGAGGAGGCTATGTTGATCTTGATTTTGAGAGATATTTTTGTATTTATTCATTTTTCATATATATGCCAACTTACGAGTTGATAATCTAAGATGTATATGAGAGAGAGATGAGAGATGTTGATATTTGTATATGATGTATATTGATTTAGTATATATATATATGTATATATATGTATGTATATATATATATATATATATATATATATATATATATATATATATATATATATATATATATATATATATATATATATATATATATATATATATATATATGATGAGCTGTTTTATTCAATTTGATGATGATGTAAATGTTATTTTAGTGTATATGCTTTATGGTTTTGGATGAATGTTTATGATATTGATATAATGATGATGTTGGTTTACTAGCACTTCCATGTATGTGATGGCAAATGCATAGTAGATGAGATTTTCATGTTTAGCTTTGCCATATGTGATGGTATATACATAAAATCAAATGGTTATGTTTATGATATAAAGGTTTAGCACTTTCCATATGTGAAATGGTATATGCTTGGTTAATTTATATTTTTAGCATGCACCATATGTGATGGTTTATACAAAAAATATATGTTTTGGTCATGTTTTATTTCTTATGTATTGGTTTTTTAGGAAATTATGGTTCAAGTACATTCTTAGTATTTACCACATACTAAAAATGAGTGGTTTGGTCTTGGTTTGTTTCCTATGTATTGGTTTTTAGAAAAAATATGGTTAAGTTTCATTCTTAGTACCTTCCATATATGTGATTGGGTGTATACTAAAAATGAATTTGTTGGTCATGTTTGTTTGGTTTCTGCATTTTCCATATGTGATGGTGTATGCATAAGTGATGGTTTTGGGCATTCTGACATTTCCTATTTATTTCTAGTTAGGAAAATTGTGTTCATGTTGCATTTTTAGCATTGTCCCATATATGTGATGGTATATACTAGAATGTGTTGGTCATGTTTTTTTGGTTTTTGCATTTTCCATATGTGATGGTGTATGCATAAGGGATGGTTTTGGGCATTAGTTTTGGTGTAGCTATAGGATTGAGATTTGGTATGTTTATGAGTTGAGATGGTGAGTTATTCTATTAGAAAATGTATCTATGGAATAAAATTCAACATGTGAAGTGAAAGGTAAAAGAGAGAGACAAGGTGCTTATTATTAACACAAACCAAAATAACAACGTAAATAGGCTCTAAAGTTGAACCTTTTTATGCACTACATTAGTTGACAATTTTTTAGTTAGAAAAGCATGGTTATCACCTTATGTTAAGTAAGCTCAAAGTCCCTTAAAAATGTGTTTTTGAGGGAAAGAGGGTGTAAAGTGGAATAGGAGTAGTGAGGTAGTGTAAAATTTGGAGTAATAATTGTATGCACCATTTATGGGTTGCCCGAGAGCAACTATAAACAATTTCATGACATAAAGTTATTGTGTTGATTTTTTCTTTTTTCTTTATTTTTGATTTGTTGTGTAAGATGATCAATGCAAGAAGCTCACAATGGGATGAAGCTAATCAATATGGAAGCTTATAAATCATATTTGCCTTTGATAGTGTTTTTTTGACTTAGCCATCCTTCAAGGGTATGGTCTAATATTTTTTATTTTACTGGTTTTTAATAGTTGTCCTTCAAGGGAACAATCTATTTGAATGTAGCTATCCTTCAAGGGAGAAGTCTACTTTTTTAAGAGCTAGGAATGATTTGGAGTAATTGATGTATCTCATATTATTTTCTTTTGCTTTTGATTTTTTGAGTCTTTTTGTTACTTTAGTCATAGATAAGTCTATAGAGGCTTATAGGTTTTCCACATTTTGGGACAAAACCAAAAAAATTCATAGGTGAACTAAGTGTGGAGGAATAAAGGTAAGGTGAAAATATTATGAATATAGTGGGTTTTCTCAAGGGATGAGCTTAAGTTAAACACAAGGTAAAATGTCTCTTAATTAACAAAAGAATGGTCGTAAATGCAATGCATTTAGAGGTTTAGGTTCTAGTCATCCTGAGAGAAGACAAGCGATAAGCTCCAAATCCATATTTATGAGTTATAATGTAGGGTCCTAGCCAATTGGGATCAAAATTTCCCTATTTTCTATTTTCCAAGTTAGTCACATGTTTATTTTCCTTTAAGACAAGATCTCCAATATTGAAATCATGCTTGTTAAAGTTTTTGTCATAAGCATGTTTGATATGCTCTTGGTAGATGTGGAGATGGTTAAGGGCTACGAGATAGTGTTCATTAAGTAGTTTAAGTTGAGCCAAATATTCTTGTCAAAAATCATCATTAGATAGAATGTCTTGTAGTGAAATCCTAAGAGAAGGAATTTGGACTTTAAGGGGAAAAACAACTTCCATCCCATAGACCAAGGAAAAAGGTGTACCTTCTGTAGAAGTATGAATGCTAGTACAATAAGCCCATAAAGGATAGGGGATGTGAATGTGATAATATTTTCTAGTAGTATTAATGACTTTCATAAGGATTTTGGTTAAATTTTTGTTAGAGGCTTTAGATTTCCCATTGACTTGTGGGAAATAGGGTGAAGAGAAGTTGAGTTTGATACCAAAGGCATCACAGAGTTACTGGACAGTCTTATTTTTTAAAGACTTACCATTGTCAGTTATGATTTTGTAAGGTACACCAAAATGGCATATGATATGATGGTTGATAAATTCAAAGATTTTATCAGCCTTAGTGGATATGAGAGGAATGGCCTCAACCCACTTAGTAAAGTATTTTATTACTATTATGACTGATCGATGATGAAGAGAGGATTGGGGGTTAATCTCACCAATTAAGTCTAAACCCCATTGAGAGAAGGGCCAAAAGTCCTTAGTGACTTGTAAGGCATGACTAGGAATGTGAAATAGTTAAGCATGTTATTGACATTTGAGACAATGTCTAACATAGTCAGTACAATCATGAGAGAGTGTTGGCCAATAATAGCCAAGGCAAAGGAGATGTTTGGAAATTGCATGACCATTAAAATGACCACCATAAATCCCATAATTAACCTCCTTAATAATAAAAGGAATCTCTTTAATAGTGAGACATCGAAGGAGGATACCATCAAAACCATATTTGTAGAGAAGTCCCCCAAGCATAGTTTAATGTGTAGCATGCTTTACAAACACACACCATGCATCGTGGGAGAGGTCAAGAGGTATAATAGAGTAATATAGGTAATATGTGAGTTGAGTATACCACAAGTCATGCAAATCATTAGTGATATTCCCCATAAAGAGGATGTTGGAGGAAATGTAAGAAGGCAAAGTTAGGCGATGTATAATGACGTAGATTTTTGAGGAAGAGGAGGAAGAGGGTATGTGTGAGGCTAAATAAGCCATTGTGTCTACAAACTTATTGGTTTGAGTGAGGAATGGTTTGCAAAAGGTAATGGTCAAATGATTCTAATAAGGTATCTACATGATCTCTGTACCATTGTAGAGTCTCATTCTTGCATAGATAAGAACCATTGACCTACTTGAAGACTAATTATGAGTCATCAAAAATGGTTATGGATTTTATTCCTAAGAAGATAACCATTTTAAGCCCTAGAATTAAGGCTTCATATTCATCCATGTTGGTGCAATCAAAGTCTAGTTTGAATGATAAATTCATTAGCTCACCATTAAGAGGGAATTCAAGATTTAAGGGTTGGATATCAAGGAGAGGAATGATAGCTATTTGGTTAGTGATGGTTTTCCCTTTGATGTAATTTTGTTGGATGAATTCCAAATCAAATTTAGCTAGAAGCATAAGCCACTGAGTGATGTGTTGGCTATGGTAAGGTTTAGAGTGCATGTATTTGAGAGGGTTAGTGTGGGTGTTGACATAAGTTTTGTGGTTGAGGAGGTAATGTCATAGTTTAGAAGATAAAAATACAAAAGAAAGGTATAGCTTCTTGATATGAGTGTCATGATTTTTGTAGTTGATAAGCATTCAACTTATGTAATAAACTTCTTGCTCACAGTGGTGATCATCCCTATGTGCTATCATAGCTCCTAAAGAATGGTTAGTTGAAGAGATATAAAGATAGAAGGGTTTGTCCTATTTAGGTGGAATAAGGATGGGTGGAGAAAGGAGATACAATTTGAGTGAATCAAAGGCTTCCTCACAATTTTTATCCTAATGGAAAGGAATTTCCTTTTTGAGAAGATGGTGAAAAGGTTGACAATGATTTGATAGCTAAAAGATAAAGTGATGAATCAATTGGAGTTTACCTTGGAGACTAAAGATTTGTTTGAGTATGGTTGGCGAAGGCATTTAGAGGATTTATTGAACCTTATTAGGGTCAACTTCAATACCTCGAAGAGAGACGATAAAGTCCAAGAGCTTTTTAGAAAGAACACCAAAGATGCACTTCTTTGGATTGAGTCAAATGTTATACTAAAGAAGGTAAGTGAAAATGATTCTAAGGACCCCCAATTGAAACCAAAAAAGTTTATATTTCCCAAGTAGGTCATCGACATAATCCTCTATAATTTTGTGAAAGAGATCATGAAAGATATAGGACATGGCACACTAATAGGTAACACCAACATTTTCAGTCCAAAAGGCATAACCTGATAACAAAAAGTTCCCCATGGTGTGATAAAGGTTGTTTTGCGTTAATCCTTAGGGGCAAGTAGGATTTTATTATATCCTAAGAATCTATCCATAAGTGATAACATCTTATTGTTGGCTATTAAATCAAAAAGTTGATCAATACCTAGCAAAAGAAAGTCATCCTTTGGACAAGCAAGGTTGAGGTCATGGTAGTCAGTGCAAATATATATTCCCCCTTTTGCTTTCATAATATGTAAAATGTTAGAAACCCATTTTGGGTAGTCAATAGGTTGGATGAAGTTAATGAAGAGGAGCTATTGGATCTCATCCTTGATAAGGAGAGAAATATAAGGATGCATTTTGTGAAGCTTTTGCTTATATGGCTTAGCATCATGATTAGTGACAATATTATGGGTTATGATTGAGGGTCAATACTAGGCATGTCTTTGTAAGACCAAATAAAAAGCCTTAATATGGTCATAAATAAATGTGGTGTAGTCATCTTGTTCAAAATAATCTAGATATTGGCCTATTTTAAGAATATGAGGGTTGTCATGAGAAGGCAAGTTAATGTCGATGGTTAATTTGTTTAACATAACTTGTGTCTCAGAAGGGAGAAATTTTTTGATGTAGGACTCATCGACACCCATATAGGTAAGAATGTCATCATCAATTTCAAAAGAGATGGTTTTAATTGTGGGAGAATCCTCATCGATCATGTGAGGATGTTTGAGAGGAAAGGACCATGTTTCCCTACCTTGGTGATGGGTAAGGGGGCCCAAGTGAATGACATTTATTGAAAAAAAATTAAGAGCTATAGATACCTCTAATTCAGTGGGTGATGGTGGAGAAGAGGATTTGGAAGGAGATACAGGTTCTTCAATGATGGGAATAGAAGAAGTATTAATGGATTGGGTTGGGTCAACATAACCAATGCCATGCCTTTGTTTGGCATAATCAATGGTTTGAAGGGTAGGGTATTGAATGGATGTTTGATCATGTTGCTCATAATGTCTTAGGCCAAAACCTTTCCAAGCACACTTATAGAGATAAGTATACACAAATATAGGCTTGCTTAAGAAGGAAAAGTTGCAGTTAAACTTTTGGGGTGAAGAGGATGAATTACCCATAATAAGAGATTGATCAATTCCCCCATTTGTGAAGTTGGTTTTGAGATGGGGTGGACCATATAGGATGATCATACCAATACAAGGATCATAGTTGGAACTCAAATGAAGTTTTACATACTCTTGATGGGTATGGAACATGTCGAGAGTTAATAAATGATATTCACCAAGTGATAATCAATTGAAGGTTTCCTCCATGGGATCCTTGTCGAGAATCTATGTAGTTGGTATACGTGTGTCTAGGTTAGCAAAACCTGTGGAGGATTTATAAGTGGGTTGTGGAGGTGATGATGTTTTGAAAGGAATAATAACATCATTTGGGATATAGGTCATGTTACATGTCTTTAATAGAGGTGGGTCATCAGGAATGACATGAACTTGACCATTGTATTCAAACCTAACACAATGGTGCAATGTGGAAGGTACACATGCCATAGCATGTATCCATGGTCACTTGATAAGTATGTTATATTATAATTCACCCTATACAACATAAAATAACTTAGGAAGGATATGATAACCCACATGGATGTGTAAGACCATGATGCCAATAGTTGTAGAAGTAGATTCATTAAAATAGTTTAACATTACATCTATTTGTGATAGACAATTGTTAGGGAGTGATAATTTCTTGTAAGCATGGGTTGAAATGATGTTGATGATAGCTCCCCCATCAATAATAACTCTCTTGACACAAGTTTGATCAATGTAGGAAATGATAAAGAGGGTAAAATCCTAATCTTTAGGATGCTGAGAGGGGATCTTTGAATCATTAAAGGAGATCATAGAAATGGTGTTGAGAGAATTTATAAAGGTTGTAAGGGGTTAAGGGTCTTTGAGTTGACCTTCAACTTCTTGTGAGGCACTAATGAGAGCCTATCTATGTTGGGATGATTTTTGAATTAACTCATATAGAGACATCTTCACCAGGGATTGGTGAAGTTGCTTCACCATGCAATTTTGGATAACTCCTGATGATGACTGTTATGGGATAACTCAGATGGAAATCTTGGGATTTGAAGAGGAGATATCCTTTGTAAAGGGGAGAACCCAAGGAGTAGATGCCTCTTCATTTCCTTTATCTTTCTTATTTTTTGATCATGTAGTCACATTGATCATGTTAATCTAAAATATAGGTGAAAGAGGTGATAGAGAAGGTATAATAACATCTTTGGATTTAATGTGAAAGGGAGTTTTGTGAGGCATTGTAGATTTCAAAGTTGAATGTTAAAATTTTAAACTAATTTAACACCTAAGAGATCATCAACATATAAATGGTGATGAATGATTGTTGTCAGAGCTTTGCAACTCTCAGTATCATGTCCTAGAGAATGATGATATAAACAAACTTGTGAATCATTGAGCCATAATGATTTTGGTCCAAGAGGATAAAATGGTTTGATGGGGGGAAGAGTTATTACTGATGCTTGTAATAATTGGCATAGATAGAATACTTGGGAGATTTGAAATGGGTTAACACTCATTATTATATGTGGATTGGACATCTTTTTGAGTTTGGTGGTGATGGGTGTAGTCTTGTATGAAAGCCTTTTAGATGGTGGTAAACCCACATGTTTCACTTCCACATTTTTAAGGTTGGGTAAGAGGATGCTAGATGTTGAAGGTTTATGAGGTGGTAATGGAAATAATGAAGGTAATTTCACTTTATGTTTTACATGGGTTGGTGACACTCCCACCAGGGTATAAGGATGTGGACCCAAAATGGATGGCAGGGTTGAATGTGGAAGAAGGGTAGATTGGCGAGGTTTTGGGGTCTTGCCCTTATTCTTTCATTTAGGGAGAGAGAAACCCCTTTATTTTTTATGGGTTAAATATAAATTCATATGTGGATGAACTAGATTATAAATTGGTCATTTGCCTAAAGATATTATCTATTTAAATGTGGCAGATGCATGTGAAGTGGAGGGCTCTGAAGTAGAAGAGGAGGCTTCTAAAATCTTAGGTGAAGCAACATGCACCTTATCAAAAACCTTAGGATAATTGGTTGTGATAGGGTTAGTAGGGAAGGGAGATACTCTCTATCTTCGATAAGGAAATTTAAAGTGATCCCAAAATGCCACTTGATCTAATTTATTAGAATCAAGGAATTCAAGATTTTTCACTAAACATGAAAATGGCTTAGATGTCATTGGTGTGGGTTTAACTAGTTTGTCTTTAGATGATTGAGAGAGTGAAGATTTATTTGCCTCTAATATTTCTATCCAAAGATGGGAAAAATTAAAAATAGGGCCTTCTTTAGTAATATATGAAGAAGTATGTTCCTCTACAGTAGGTAGAGAATGAGGAGATGAGGACTCCTCAAGGGGATAAAGAAATGGTATGATTGTTCCTTCAACTTGTGGATGAGGAATAGGCAAGGTAATATTCTCCATGAGTAATATGAATGGAAAGATGGGTTGGTTTGGGGGTGGTTCAATGGTTGCTTCATCAAATGTTAAAGTGGAGAAATCTGACTCATCTATTTGTGAAAGAGGAGTGGATGAGTCAATTTCTTCTATGGGTTGATGAGGAAGTAACAAAGGATTTCTCTCATTATTTTTTTGAGGGGTAGTAGAAGCATGATCTCTATTTTTTGAAAGTGTAGGTGAGGTATGTGCAAAGGTAATTAGTGACTCCTCATGGGGTAATGGGAGTGGTAAAGGTTGTTCTTCCTCACATGGAAGAAAAAGAGGAGAAATAGGTTCTTTTCCCGAAAGAGGATGTGGAGTCAAACCAACTTCTACCATTTGTGGGGTAGGAGTAGGTAAAATAGGCACCTCCTATTGTGGCAATGGTTGGGTTAAGGGAAATATCACATTGACTGTATGAATCTTATGTTTCGAAGAAGTTTGAGGAGTAGTGTGGACTATGTTTTGGTTGGGTGCATGATTAGGGAAGGGTTGTTTGAATATGTCCATATTCTAGTTTGGGGGAGCATTTGGATTATCTAAAATAAGATCACCCCTATCTAGCATATTTTAGACAATATTTTTTAAGAGTTTTGCAATCATTTCCATTGTGGCTTTTGGCATGATGATAGTTACAAAACTCATCCTCTTTGAACCATGTTAGAATGGGTCAAGAAGGATAAAATTGGGTTGGAGGTTTGATGGTAGGAAGGTTGACAAATCCTTGGTCGAGTAGCTTTTATAAAATAGAGGTGTATGACTCCCCAATACGAGTATATTGTCATTACTCATACCATTGTTGAAAGAGCTTTGTTAGGATGATTGGGTTTGATTGTGTTGTGGGTTGAGTCATGTTTGTAGAAGAAGTAGATTTCACAACCACAACATTTGTAGACCCTTTATATTTTTGATTTGGATGGGAATTTTTAGATGAAGAAGTATCATTTGATTTAAAATTAGAATTTTTACTATGCAATTTTATCCTATCCTCAACTCTGGCCCAGATTTCAAGATTTTGTGCCATTTTGAAATATTCATCAAATGTGCAAAAGGTTTGCACCCAAAGTGTGGATGAAATATGGTTTTCACATGCTCTAGAGAAGAGATCAATGAGCTCAGGTTGAGGAAGGGATAAGGAGAGTTGGTTTATGAGACCTCTCTAATGAGCAACAAAATTGGTAATAGCTTCGCCATCAAATTTTCAAATAGAATAAAGGTATGTTATGGAAACCTTTTTGAAGATATTAATGGAGAAGTGATCAAAGAAAAGTTGTGCAAGTTGAGTGAATGAGAATAGTGAATGGCACATGATGGAATTGTACTAATCCAAACTAGCTCCTAAAAGAGACATGGGGAATGTGTGAAGTAATAGTGCATCATCATGTCCTATCAAATAGCAAGTATGTCTGAATGCTTGCAAGTGTTGTTGTGGGTCCTCTTTACTCTAAAAAAGGGAAATTTTTGTGGGTTCCCATTGGTTTGGGTATGGATGAATTGGTATAGAGGGGTGAATGGATTCATTGTATATATGATTGTAAGATAGAATATTATTTGATCTAGATATAGATGTCTCAAGGTTGCTCATTTTATCCATGAGCATTTTGATGAGGTCAAGAGGAGGATTTGTTTGAGAAACACCTCCTACATTGTAAGGAAGAGAATAAAAATTTGAAGGCATGTATGACACTACCTATTGTGGTTGTGTTGACACAACATAAGGATAGTGAGTCATAGGTTGAGGCATAGAAATAAATGGGGCTTACCTAACTAAAGTAAAGGAAATGGGTTAATTTGTGGTTATGGGTTGAGTGGAAGGCATATTTATGCTCAGTGAGGGGTGAGTTGTGATTCATGTGTTCATAGGTACAAGAGTTGATGAGATGGGTACCACCAAGTTCTAAAATGGGGTTGAAATAGATTTCACCCATTATGCTTGTGAAGAAGAAAATTATGACAAGGTGGAGGTTGGATTGAATGGTAGGTGATGATTTACTTGGAACATCATGCATAATAAGGTTTTGGTTGATGCGATCGTTTGGGTAACCATGGAAGGTCCAGTCAAAACTAGATTTGATACCATCAATGATGTTGGCATTCCAAGGAGTGGGTCACCTGAAGAGGTTCATTTTTGGCTTTTATAAAGGTAATGTTGGAAGGTGATTATATTATGATCAATAAATTGAGTGAAATCTTGATCGTCTACAACTATAACAAGAATTTGATTGGGGCTAGGCATTCTTTCTGTATTTTGTTCTATTGTCAAATCAAAAATAGAAGGGGAAGGTATAAGTGGTTGATGGCTTGCAAAATCAAAAAGTGTCTTTTCTTGGCATCATTTTAAAAACATGTAAATGAATACATTAATAGTCTGAATACACTATGTTAAGTTTAGGTTGAAGGTAAATGAGGTTCATAGAAATTTTAAAAGGCCATGTGAAGTCGCTATATAAAGTAGACTATAGATTTAATAATTTACATAGTCACCAACATCGATCACTTATGATTGATGTCGATTAGGGAAACCACTAATGTTAGTTATATATAGCCAATGTCGGTTACTATGAAAGTCTAGAAAGTGCAAAAAATGAGTTTTTGGGATTCAGAGAGTGAAATCTAGGTGTTTGAAAGGTCTTAGAGAATCTTTATGATAGTGATAAATTTTGGAAATATTGTCATTGATGTCAAAGGTATAGCATTATCGGTGATAAAGACCCCATTGCATTTAATGTTGTTTGTAATAGATATATCTTGGCTAATGTGAGTTAATATTTATTTAATATTAATGAATATATTTTTGGTTGTATATGAGACAAAATTAGGGCCCATGCAAAAGTCAAAGAGCCATGGGGTAAAGACAAAAGAAGGATGGGATGCATTTTCCCATGAAGAGTCAATTTGAGGAATATGAAAATTCACCAAGATAAGGATAAAAGATGGAAGGACAATTTTGGTGATGAAGGGTCACCACATGACTTTTCAAAGGCAAGAATATGAAGGGTCATACAAGTTTGGCACCATTTTCCATGAGGATTGAAGGATCACAAAGGGGGAAGGCCAAAGGTCATTTGGAAAGCTATAAATAAAGGCTTGAGAAGCCATTTGTAATATGAGAGATAGAGGTTGATTTGATATTATAATATCTAGCTTAGAAGAGCAATTGTGAGAGATGAATATGATTTGTATTTTTTATATCTAGCTTAGAAGAGAAATTATGAGAGATGAATATGATTTGTATTTGTTATATCTAGATTAGAAGAGCAAAGGTGAGAGAGAGGAAAGAGATGTTGTATTGAACTATAATTTGTTGAGATAGCAATATTGAGAGATAGGTGTGTGGTATACACAAAGGGGTTGGTGCTCCTGTGGGTTGGTGCTCACAAATTGTTGTTGGGTTGGTGATTGGCAAAGAGGTTGGTGCTCATGTGGGTTGGTGCTCACAAATTGTTGCTAGGTTGGTGATCAGAAAATGGGTTGGTGATCATGTGGGTTGGTGCTCATGAATTGTTTTTGGGTTGGTGCTTGGCAAAGGGGTTGGTGCTTTTGTGGGTTGGTGCTCATGAATTGTTGCTGGGTTGGTGCTTGGTAAAGGGGTTAGTGATCTTGTGGGTTGGTGCTCAGCAAAGGGGTTAGTGCTCTTGCAAGTTGGTGCTTGAAAATATTGTTTGGGTTGGTGCTCATTCATATACTTGAGATTGTTCTCTATGGTTTTTCCCACATTGGGTTTCCATGTTATATCTAGTGTCTCTCTCTATCTTGTGTGGTGTTTATTGTTTGAGTTTTATTACATATCTTGAATATTTAATTAAGTGGAATTTGGTTAAGGGAAATATTTATAAGATATATGATATACTGATTCACCCCCCCTCAGTATATTCCATGCTTAACAATTGGTATCAGAGCATGTTCCTTTTTGAAAAAGTTTTACAGCTTGAAGGTAGATCAGGAAAGCACAAGATGACCATACATAAAGGTGCCTCTGCAAGCAAAAGAATATTTGATCAAGAAGAAGAAGAGGATGAAGCTGAAGTAAATATGGAAGAACTCATGTGTGCCTTAGAAGAGTTAAAAGTTGTTGAAAAGAAAAATTGAAGATTAAAGCACCATATCAAGAAAAATGAAGAGGATTCAAAGGAGATAATTGAAGATCTACAAGCACACTTTGAAGAAGCCAAGAATAGGGAAGAAGATCTAGTGGCATAGATGGAAATAGCAAGTAAAGAATGTGAAAGGTATGTTACTAAAATTGCTTCTTTAAAAGAAGAGATTGAGAAAGCAGTCAATAATAAAATAGTCATTGATTCAAAATTTGAGAATAACACTAATATGCTGAATAAGTTATTAGAAAGCCAAAGTGAAATATCAGATAAGATAGGTATCAGTTTTGAAAAGAAGAAGAGCTATGTTGAAGCTCTTACAAATGAGAAAATAAGAAGTGAAGAATATAGAGGAAAAAGAAGGCTAGAAGGAACAAAGCTATAAAAGGCAATCAGCTTAGAGATTCACAAACAGGTCCTATTTTTATGGTTACTATTTTTATTGTAATGGATATGGTCATAAAAAATTAGAATGTAGAAAAAGAGCTAACAATCTCAAAAATAAGGAAAAGGAAGGTCATGTAGAGTCAAGCAGAAGCTATAACTCTTTTGCTCCTCTATCAAGCTTTGATGAAGAAACCATAATTTGTTACAAGTGTAACAACTTTGGAAACATAGCTCGGTATTGTAGAAGTGTGTTCGAGTTAGCCAAGAAGGACCAGAGTTTTAGGGCTCCATTCATCAAGAAAAAGGTTTAGACATGGCAGAAGAAATAACCTGAAGGTTTTATGTTGGTCCAGACAACTTTGGATGCAAGAAATGAAGAAAAGCCATGGTTTATTGATAGCATATGTTCAAGGCATATGACAAGAGACAAGAGCAAGTTCATAACCTTGAAGAAGATCAATGGTGGCATAGTGAAATTTGGAGACAATAATACTACCATAATTGTTGGAAAAAGTACACTAAGTTTAGATAATGGTAGAACTAAAACTAAAAATGTTTTATATGTAGAAGGTCTTAAGCATAATATTTTGAGTGTAAGTCAAATGTGTGATCAGGGGCACACACTAAAGTTTTATGCAGAAGGTTGTGAAATTAGAAGAAAAGATTTAGATGTATTGGTTCCAGATGCTCAAAGAATAGGTAATAACTTATATATGCTATCAAACATCAAAGGTCAAAAATGTTGTTTTAGTCAGATTGAATAAAGTTGGCTATGGCACAGGGGAATGGGGCACATAAATTTTGATAATATTGTCAAAATATGCAAAAAGCAAGAAATCAAGAATCTTCCAAAGATCACAAATCCATCTAACACACTTTGTGGACCTTGTCAGCATGGGAAGTAGGCTAGAAGGTGGTTCAAAACAAAAGAGTACTCAACCACTTAGATGCTAGAGCTTGTTCACACTGATCCATGTGGACCTATGAGGACTCAAAGTACTCAAGGTGATAAATATTTCATGTTGATTATTGATGATTTTTCATGTATGACTTCGATAATGTTTTTAAAGAAAAAATTAGAAGCTTTTAGACAGTTCAAAGCTTTCAAAGCATTAGTTGAAAATGAAACTAATCTAAAGATTAAGTGTCTAAGATCAGATCGAGGAGAATTCATATCAGATCAATTTATTGAGTTTTTTGAAGATAATGGAATAAAGAGACAATATTTAGTAGCCAGAACTCCACAACAAAATGGAGTAGTTAAATGGAAAAATAGAATAGTTCAGGAGATGGCGAGGACAATGCTAAATGAATCCAAGATAGAAAATAAATATTGGAGAGAGGTGGTTGGTACAGTAGTGCATATTCAGAATAGAGATTTATTAAGAGTCAATAGTGACAAGACTCCTTATGAGCTATGGAAAGACAAACCAGCAATAGTTGATTATTTCAGAGTTTTTAGTAGCAAATGCTTCATAAAGAGAATCGATGAAAAACTTGGTAAGTTTGAATCTAGAGCAGATGAAGGTACATTTATTGGTTATTCTTGAAAAATTAAAGCTTATAAATGTTATAACAAAAGAACCAAGAAAAATGTTGAAAGTGCAAGTGTTAGGATAGAAGAAGATGGAACACAAAGAATCAGTGATCCAATAGACATTATTGAAATCATTGAAGAGGAAGTCTTTGAAGAATCAGATGAAGATGAGGAAAAGGAGGAGAAAAAGAGCACTAAGACTCCATCTAAATATGTTGAGAAAAATCATAATGAAAGTGACATCATCAGGGATATAAAATAAGGAATTCACACCAGAAGAATGATGGTAAGTGAATCTGAACAAGTTAATTTCTCTTTGTTATCTAAAATTCAGCCTAGAAAATTTTTAGAAGCTAGACATGATGAGCATTGGGTTAAGGCTATGGATGGAGAATTAGATCAAATAGAAAGGAATGATACTTGGGAATTAGTGCCTAGACCAAAATATCACAATGTGATAGGAATAAAATGGGTTTATAGAAATAAGTTGAATGAAAATGGAGAAGTGACTAGAAATAAAGCAAGATTAGTATGTAAAGGATATGCTCAAATTGAGGGAATAGACTTTGAAGAAAATTTTTCACCAGTCGTAAGGTTAGAGGCTATTATAATGTTTCTTGCATATGTAATATTTAAAAATTTCAAAGTGTTTCAGATGGATGTCAAATCTGCCTTCCTAAATGGTAATCTTGAAGAAGAGGTCTACATTGACCATCCTGAGGGGTTTATTCTCTTGAATATTAGTAACCATGTATGCAGATTAAAGAAAGCATTATATGGATTAAAACAAGCTCCTAGAGCTTGGTATGCAAGACTTGATAATTACCTGCAAGATCAAGGATTCAAGAAAAGATTTGTTGATAGTAATCTTTACATCAAAATAGAAGGTGAGCATCAATTGATTGTTGTGGTACATGTTGATGATATCATTTTTGGATGAAATATTGAAAAGATGAAAAAAGAATTTTTTGATAGAATGCAAAAATAATTTGAGATTTCTATGCTTGGAGAATTATCATTGTTCTTAGGGTTGAAAATATTTCAATCAAATAAAGGAATTTTCATATCTCAAAGTAAATATGCTAAGGAAATGTTGAAGAAGTTTGGTTTTGAGGATTGTGCACCAGTTGGCACACCTATGTGTACAAGAAATAAGGTGATCAAGGATGAAGATTTACCTATTACAAATCAATCTTTGTAGAGATCTATGATTGGTAGTCTTTTATATTTGATAGCATCGAGATTAGACATCATTCATGTAGTAGGTATGGTTGCAAGATATCAGTCATCTCCAAGAGATAGTCATGTTCAGTTAGTGAAAATAATATTCAAATATATCAAGGGGACATTGGATTATGGATTATGGTATCCCACAGGTAAATATTTCACTTTAGTTGCTTATACAAATTTAGATTGGGCAGGGTGCTTAGATGAAAAAAAGAGTACAAGTGGAGGAGCTTTCTTCCTTGGTGATAGCTGGGTATCATGGCTAAGCAAGAAGCAAAACTCAGTATCACTTTCTACAGCTAAAGCAAAATATATTGTAGTAGTATTGTGTTGTACTCAAGTGCTTTGGATGAAGTAAAATTTGGAAGATATCAAGGTGAAGTATAATGAACCTATTTCCATTTTTTGTGATAACACAAGTGCTATAAATATTTCAAAAAATCTAGTATTGCATTCAAGAACAAAACATATTCCCATTAGATATCACTTCTTGGGAGAGCAGGTTGCAGATCAATAGGTTAAGATGGAATATATTAGTACTACAGAGTAGATTGTAGATATTTTCACAAAGGCACTACCAAAAGACACATTTGAGTATCTATGAGAGAAGTTGGGAGTAATCCCTCTACTTCCTACCATTTAGGTTCAAGATTAGTTGAGGGGAGCTAAGTGTTAGCTCTAAGTAGGCCCTTTTCTATTGATGTCAAAGTGGGAGAATAATAGGTATAGGTACAGGTGAAAAAATAGGTACAAGGAATAGGTACATGTTGCTACAGTAAGTGGGAGTTACTATATGTTTTTAGATGATAGGATATGTAGGTAACATGATGTGGTAGTTTTAGGATTGAGGTTGCCATCAATCACAAAGGGGGAGATTGTTGGAAATATTGTCATTGATGTCAAAGATATAGCATTATTGGTGATAAAGTCCCCATTGCATTTAATGTTGTTTTTAATGGATATATCTTGGCTAATGTGAGTTAATATTTATTTAATATTAATGAATATATTTTTGGTTGCATATGAGACAAAATAAGGGCCCATGGATAAGTCAAAGAGCCATGGGGTAAGGATAAAAGAAGGATGGGATGCATTTTCCCATGAAGAGTCACTTTGAGGAATACAAAAAGTCACCAAGATAAGGACAAAAGATGGAAGGACGATTTTGGTGATGAAGGGTCACCACATGACTTTTCAAAAGCAAGAATATGAAGGGTCATACAAGTTTGGCACCATTTTCTATGAGGATTGAAGGATCACAAAGGGGGAAGGCCAAAGGTCATTTGGAAAGCTATAAATAAAGTCTTGAGAAGCCATTTGTAATATGAGAGATAGAGGTTGATTTGATGTTGTAATATCTAGCTTAGAAGAGCAATTGTGAGAGATGAATATGATTTGTATTTGTTATATCTAGCTTAGAAGAGCAATTGTGAGAGATGAATATGATTTGTATTTTTTATGTCTAGCTTAGAATAACAAAGGTGAGAGAGAGGAAAGAGATGTTGTATTGAACTATCATTTGTTGAGATAGCAACATTGAGAGATAGGTGTGTGGTATACACAAAAAGGTTGGTGCTCTTATGGGTTGGTGCTCATGAATTGTTGTTGGGTTGGTACTCGGTAAAGGGATTGGTGCTCCTATGGGTTGGTGCTTATGAATTGTTGCTAGGTTGGTGCTTAGCAAAGGGGTTAGTGCTACTGTGGGTTGGTGCTCATAAATTATTGCTAGGTTGGTGCTCAGCAAAGGGGTTGGTGCTCTTGTGGGTTGATGCTCATGAATTGTTGTTGGGTTGGTGCTCAACAAAGGGGTTGGTACTCCTATGGGTTGGCACTCATGAATAGTTGTTGGGTTGGTGCTCAACAAAGGGGTTGGTGCTCCTGCAAGTTGGTGATTGTGAATATTTTTTGGGTTGCTGCTCATTCATATACTTGAGATTGTTCTCCATGGTTTTTCCCACATTAGGTTTCCAAGTTATATCTAGTGTCTCTCTCTATATTGTGTGGTGTTTATTTTTTGAGTTTTATTGCATATCTTGAATGTTTAATTAAGTGGAATTTGCTTAAGGGAAATATTTATAAGATATATGATATACTGATTCACCGCCTCTCAGTATATTTTGTGCTTAACAATAAACACTCAAGAAGTTTGATTTTTTAGAGATTATTCAAATTTTGTATTTGTCAAATTTGGTTTGATCATAGGCATTAGAAAATAAGCATCCTCACAGACTCAAAAATATAGAAAATGGAAAATAGCATGCAACCACTAATATTAACTACTAGATATTAATTTTAGTCATGTTGGCTTATGCCTTACGCAGAGAATGAGAAGAAGAGTTGGCTATTGTAGGTACTAGAAAGTAGTCTAAGGATGGTTTTAGGTAAATTTTGGTTTTAAAAAAGTATCTGTGTTAGATCAAGTATGTAGCCTGTGCTAGGAGCTTGTTCTCCCCACTTCATGAGCCTGAAGTTGAGCTAGGTCACTTAGCCAACATATATCATTTTCCTAGAGTTTATACTCAGCCAGAGAATAGAGTGGGGTCTTCCCTTGGTAATGATGTCCAAGTATAATAACTAAGTAGGGTAAGTTGATGCACCAGGTGATGAAATCTTGATGGGACTTGTCTCAGGTATGTTGAAGTGCTTATTTCATGTTTTTTATTTGGATGTGTAACATTTGTGACCTACAATTTATTCATAATGCTTTAATTAACTAGATGTGTTAATTATGCAATAGATAGAGAATGAAATGAAGTATGTTTTAAACCCAAATTGAAATTGTGCTAATTTAGATGAAAACATAGGGGAATAGGAAAAGAGGATGATTTTCACTATCCTATCTATGCATGTAGGAGAAAATAATTATTTTTAACTTGAAAAATAATTTTAGTTTATTTTGTGAAGAAAAAATAATGACAGAGAAAGAGAAGATTTAAATTTACTACTTCTAAAATAATAAAATTAAGAAAATTGCATTTTATTTATTTTTTCATTTTTTTTAAGCAATAAGAGGAGAGAGAAAGTGTAAGAAATGACACTCACTACTATGCACTTAAATGAATGCTCCCAATAAAAATTCTAGGGGTCCCATCATGAATGCCAAAAATGTTTCAATTATTTTTTATTAAATTTAAGAAGTGAGAAATAGAGAAAGAAAGGTTAGGGATTAATGATTATATGTACCCAGATTGGTGCACACCATATCTAGATGAAGTTGGGAACTCTTATTTAGCTAGGGAGGACCACATGTAAGTAAGGATACACTACCACAAAATATTTTTTAGTATGTTGGTGAGTGGGTTGCCAAATAATTTGCTTGTTCTAGGAAGTGACAAAATTCTTAGGGGATGATAGTCCAATGTTTAATACAAAGAGTTAAAAATGAAATGAAAAAGTAAAGTAAATAGAGAGAGAGAGAGAGAGAGAGAGAGAGAGAGAGAGAGAGAGAGAGAGAGAGAGAGAGAGAGAGAGAGAGAGAGAGAGAGAGAGAGAGAGAGAGAGAGAGAGAGAGAGTTGCATGTAACTTTTTTTATAACCTATGTGTAGTAGTTAGTGTCATAGAGCAAGAAAAATACAATTTTAGTTTGTTAAAGGGTTATTAAAGCTGATTTCGGTAAAAGGGTAGTCGTCGATGTCGATAGGGTAACCGATGTTAGTAGTGGCAATGTGACCAACATTGGTAGGATAATAGATGTCAGTAGGGGAAATGGAGTTAGAAATTCATAGAAGGCTTTCTTAAATGCAAGGAAGGATATTTTATAGGTTAATGGGGTTGGAAAGATTCGTATGAGGGGTTAGAGAGATGGTAAGAAGTTTGTGTGAGGAGTTTGGTTTGGTTAAGATAGATGTATGGAGATGAAGGAGTTTTGAAACTCCTCCTTGGGAATGGATGGGACTTGTATAAATGCTAATAAAAAATAATTACAATTCATAGAAATAGGGATACTTAAATGATATAAGTACCTAAAGAAATAATCTTGATAAATCTTTGTTAAGGTGATTGACTGAATGGAGATGAGTGTACGCCCCCTATTCATCATAGTTTGAGCTCTTTTCATAATGGATCAATTTTGGTTCAAGATTTGACTGGTACAGAGAAGTTTTTAGCCTGGTTATAGTGGATAATCACCAAAATCTTGTTAAGAGTGATTTGAATCTCTTGAGTGATTTTCTACTTGAGAGAGAGAATGTTTGCTTGAGCCTAAAATGGGTTTAGAATGTTTCTTAAGTAATCAATGTCAATGATCCCACTGATTTTGATATTAGGTTGATTGATGTCGATCAAGGCTTGACCAATGTTGATGGCATAAGAATAGGTCAAAAGGGCTATTTTTGGCTCCCTTCTTCTATTTATATGTGCCAAGTATGATACCCATTAATAAATGGTCAATATGAGAGGTTGTGTATAAGGTAATTGGTTAAAAATTAGTTTATAGGGTAATAATTAGTTACTTGTGGGAGACCAAGTCTAGTGGTGAATCACAAGGAGAGAATTGGTCTTGGGGCAAGGTGGCTAGGCAAGGTGACATAGGGAATATTTAATTAATCTTAATTAATTAATTAAATATGTGGGGTAAAGGCATGGGTTAGGAAGACTTTTTATAAAGGGGTCTCAGGGGGGTTGTGACACAACACATTATACACTTGTGTAACATAATTTTGGTGTCTACACTATTATCCTCCAATAAGGATGCCCCATTATGTTCACCATCAAAGCCATTTTTGAAAATAATTTAATATTCTATACTTATGAGAAGGAAATGATAGATATTTTGCATGTAATATAGAAGTGGTAGCCATACCTACTAGGAAATCATTTTTACATCAAAACTAATCACCAAAGTCTAAAATATTTCTTGGAACAATAGGTCTACACTCCATCACAATAGAAATGGGTCAAAAAACTCATTGATTATGGATATGAGATCACTTACAAGAAGGGTAAGGATAATATTGTGGCTGATGCTCTATCTCACACATTTAGAGACCAAGATTTCCTTTCATCTATTTCCATGATTATTTCAAATTGGTTAGACATTATATAGTAGGGGTATGTTAATGACTCCTTATTATCTTAAATCATTCAACAGTTGGCCATTGACCCCTATATAGTACTACATTATTCTTAGGATGGTGCTTATTTACAAAATAAGGATCGTTTGGTGCTTCCTTAGAGCACAAATATTTAGTAGGCTATATTATATGAACTCCATACTTATCCATCCATAGGGAACTAAGGGTTTCTCAAAACTTATGAGTGGGCACAACATAAATTCATTTGGAAGGGAATAAAAAAGTCAATTCAATAGATGGTGGCTGAGTCTCATACTTGCCAAAATAATAAAGGTGAAACAACACTCATTCCTAGGTTTCTCAAAGCCTTTCCCATCCATACTATAATTTAGACACATATTTCTATGTATTTCATTAAGGGACTACCTAAATTTTGAGGGAAAACAATGATCTTGGTTATGGTTAATCACCTCTCCAAATATAATCATTTTTGTGCCCTCAACCATCCCTATACTGCCTCCACAGTTACAAAAATTTTCTTGGACCATATTTTCCATCTTCATGTCATTCCCTCTTCTATTGTCTCAGATCATGATGAAACCTTCACTATACATTTTTGGACATAACTATTTTGATGCACTAGTACCTAATTGAAGATGAGTTTTAGGTATCATCCACAAACAAGTGGCCATACTGAAGTTGTTAGTAAATGCTTGGAAATTTTCCTTCATTAATTCACCTCAGAACAACAACATTAGTGGGAAAAGTGGCTCCCTCTCATTGAATGGTGGTACAGTACCTCCGACCACACTTCAAATAAAATTACTCTCTATGAATAATTCTATGGTCAAACACCACTAGATATCCTTCTATATACCCTTAGTAGTTTACTAGTTCAAGTGATCAACGTGATTCTCTAAAACCATAATGAGATCCTTAGCATCTTGCAAGATAATCTTAATATAACACAAAATAGAATAAAACAATAGGATAATCAGAATTGTTACAAGTGCACTTTTCAAGTAGGTGATATGGTTTTTCTTTGCCTACATCCATACAAACAATCATCCCTAAAACTCAAAGGGAGCCATAAGTTGGATCCCAAGTTCTATGGGCCATATAAGGCTCTCTATAATATTGGGTCAGTTGCTTATAAGCTAGAGATCCTACCTTCTTCTCAAGTTCACCCAATATTTCATGTTTCTTATCTAAAGAAATTTATTGGTACAAACATCAGAGTGCAAACTATTTTACTAGAACTTGATAATGAATCATCCATCCTTCTTGAGCTAGAGGCAATCCTAGATAGGTGCAAATACCAACTTCACTCCCATTCTATCATACATGTATTAATTTAGTGGAATGGAATGCAATAAATGGATGAAACATGGGAACCACTATTTCATATTTAGCACCAATTCCCACATATGAATCTTTGAGAACAAAGCTTTTTGTAAGAGGGAACGGGTGTTAAGAACCCGTGCTACCCCTTTTCTTTACTTTGTTAGTATATTATTTTCTATGGATGCATATACTTTATTAGTCATCTTATGAGAATTTTGATTTATCTCACATTCATGAGAGGTAGTAGTTGCTTAGATTATAATTAGTATATAAGTAAGTATTGAGGCCAATGAAGGCATCCACAAATTTATTTTATTGAGTTTGATCAAAGGAGGTTACCCCGTCGAAGTGGCCTATTTTCAATAGAAACACTTTGGTGTTTCTAATATTTATATAAATCTATTACTTCATGTATTTTCATTAATTTTTTGTACAAGGATATTTTTAGGGAAAGAATATATGCTTGTTCATTGTTAATGTAGATAAATAGATGTGATCATATAAGTGTAAATGAAACCATAACATGATATGTATGCAATATTAATTAAGAATGACATTGAAATCATTTGTAATATAATTTTTTTGTATGTTCAAACCAATTTGACAATAAAGAAGGAAAGTTCCTTAAGTGAAAAATAAATCCAAGGGTTACAAGAATGATTTGAAAGTTTAAATAGAAAAAGTAGCAATGAAATAAAATCAAAGAATCTTTGTATAAGGTAAAATGTGAAAATAATTAATCAAGGGACTTATCCAAATCAATATATTTAGATTAATCAGAATTTTTTATCCAACCAATGATATCATCAAGATGATGGACATATTTATACCCAATTACATTCTATAAAAGAGTGACTTCTTATGAAGAGAAAAACCCAATTTTAGATACCTTTGAATTTAAATTATGATCACATGTAATACAATCATCTAAATCACTACTCATATACCCATGTGAACCTATAGCCTCATGTGTAATAGGAAGGGACGTAACTATTTATCTCTTCCTTAGACCATTTAAAATTCTAATTTTTCTTCAATGTGGTAGTTAAAGGCTTTACCAAATATGCAAAGTTAGAAATAAACCTTATCACAATATTTATCTTACCTAGGATGCTTTGAAGTCCTTTTCTGTGACTTGGAAGTGAGAGAGGCAATATTGCCTCCACCATTTATAGATTAATTGCTAAGCCATCCTTTGAAACCATATGTCCTATTAACTTGCCTTCATGGACAAAAAATACACACTTATTTGGCTCCAAGGGCACCCCAAATTCTTTACATCTATCAAACACTTAAGTGGTCCAAGTGATCAACTACATTCTTGGATAAAATAATTATGTCATCTAAGTAAACTAAGATTATGTCATTAATAAGGCCTCTAAATAACATACCCATGGACATTTGGAAGGTTTAACCAGTATTAGTCAACCCAAAAGGAATTTTACTTTAGGCATAAATCCCTAATTTTGTTGTAAAAGAATTCTTGTATGTGTCACACTCTTTCACAAGAATTTGGTTATACATTGAATAGCCATCAATAAGTGACAAACTTTCATCCATTGATACATTTCGGAGGATTTTTTTCATATGAGGGAAAGGGTAATTATCACATCTTGATTTATCTCTAAGCTTAATAACTTTATTTATTCATGTATTTTCATGGTTGTTAATTGATTAGCTACTATTTGATTAAGCTTTATTTCATATGTTGATTATAGGAAAGTTATATGTTAATTTATGTGATTGATTAGCATAAATTTATTTGTACTTTAACATTTTGTGCTTGATAATCATGTTTATTAGTTTATACAATAGTATTTTATGGATTTCATAGGTTTCAAGATAACTACCTTCATTGTTGTGAGGTGGATGCAGGACAAATCCATCCCTTAGAGTGTGATAGAGGAAGGGCATCATTAGAGAGGGTGGTGTAGATAAAGGTGTTAGGAGAAGACAAAGATAAAATCTATAAACCCACACACACACCATAGTATATTAGCATGCTTTATGTTCATTGCTTGAATTAGGTAGATGTGGTATGTCTTGATTTATGATATACATGTATGCTATGATCTTATTTACTAGTTGTTGATCTTTTTGGTTTAGCTATGTGTAGGCATTAATTTTGTTGTGTTACTAAATTAATGATTTTTTATTATATTTCTTGGTTGATTGAGTGAATCTATATATGTTTTACTTGACTTACCACTATCTTAGATGTGGTTGAGTGATTTTATAAACAATGTTTTGTTTGGATTCATAGTTGTAGGTATTAGATGGATTCTATTACCTAGCTTGACCGATTTGTCAAGTGATTATTTATCCTTATTAGGTTAATATTATAATTTATAATAATTAAATAAAACTGTATTAAGTCATTAAAAAATTATGGTTCTTTGTTAGAATTAATGAATGACATTAGTTTGGTATGGTATAATGAAATTAATGTTATTGACTAAAGATTGTAATAAATCCTTATGCCCAGGAAATAAATGTGATTCTATACAAGTCAATACAGGAAATTTCATTTTTAAATGATTAAAAGAAACATCATTATATTTAACTTAGTGTTGACTAAGGTTGAATTATTCATATTATTAAATAATGATTATATTGTTTGTATGACTACATGAATTCATAGTGTTAAGTAATGTGTTTATGAATTATAGTGGAGGTTGTGTTTAGTAGTATTAACATTTAAATGTAAAATTTTTATAGACTTTTTATTTAGTCGACATAGAATTTAAGTTATATTGTTTAATAACTTTCATAAAATCAAATGCATTGAACGAAGTCAATAAACATGCATGGTTTTAAGGAAAGTCAATAAGCATGCATATTTTGAAGGATTATATAATTATTATTTTATTATTTATTGATAATTTTCAAGATGATTATGATTTTTATTAGACTTTGATTTTAGTTAACAATCATTTAATAAAACAATTATTCATCTTGAAGTCTTTTGCATGAGAAAATGGTGGTGGATTGTTTATTTTTTTGAGTTATCATTGACATACATTGTTTTAGTCATTATTTATGCTAAGGAATATGGAGAGATTGGTGTGGAAAGAAAAGGAATCGAATAAAATAAAAGAGAGTGGAGAGAGACCTATGAGGGCACATGATACAACAACATAGCAAGAATAATTAGATGAAATGAATTCGAGCTAAGAATAGAATACAAATTTGATTCCTTGGCATATAATTATCTATTATAGGTTGGTGATGAAATTTAAATTTTAAATATGGAAATTAAATTATAAAATGTTTTATTTATGTTTTAGTTAAATTGAAATTATAATGGTGGGCTAAATGTAAGGCCCTATGGATGGCTCGACCATCCATAGAACCCTACATGCAACCTAGACAACCCTAATCAAATGGCTTGAGATTTTATATTTTTACCTTTATTTATAGAATATCTAAAGATAAAAATTATATGTTTAACATACTTGACTCAAATTTTATAAATCCCTAGGAAAATCTTTCAGTGTATAAATTTTCTTTAAATGAGTATTTTTTTTACTAGACTCGGTAGAGTCTTGAACTCAATATTAAAATGTTGAACCAGTTTAGGTATATAAATACATAGACATAGATTGAATCCTATCTAGGGAATTATGGTAAAAAAGAGGGTTTTAATTCAAAAGTATTAAATATAGTTTGAATCCTTTGTTTTTACTAGGCAATGGATTTAATAAATTTTATATCAAGGTATGAATATTCAAATCTAGGTAGGGATTTGACTGTGTGTATAAGTCACTTGGAAAATAAAATGAAACTGGGTTTATGTAATTTATGTGTATATATAAATGATAAAGATATATATATATATTTACAAGTGTATGTAAATGCACCCTAAAGTAATTCAGTGACCTAGTGTATATATACATACCAATTTATATGTATGTGTGTGTGTGAAATTGATTTTAGATGATTTTGGCATTGGGATATGAGATATTGATTTTATGTAGTGGGTAGTTATTTTATATATAAATTATATGTTTATATCCTCTATATATTGTTATTAAATTTGTGGACTGATTCAAACATATAACTGGGTATTTAAATTTAATACTCATATTTCTATGTTTTCTTTGTTATGTGGGATAATCCTATTTTATTTATAGGAATCTGATAACCTATATAATAGAGATTATAGAAACATAAGGGAGAAAATAAAAATGAATTTTGTGCTAAGATAGTTACCTATCAAGTTTATTCTTTGTATACTTAATAAGACGTAAACATATCTTAAATATTATTGAAGATTGATATGAATATATAGTTGCTAAACTTGTATATTTCTGAAATACTTTTCAACATACGAATCATGGACTATTAGATTTTATGGAATAAAACATAGTTCATTTTTTTGTTATTTAAATAGGGAATGTAACAAAAATCTAAGATGGATTAGGAGATATTCAATGTTTTATATTGTGTTATTATCTTTTGAGTAAACTCAAATATCTTTCATTGTTAATGAGAGAAACAATCTTAAGTTGATTAGTTTATGTTAGTGTAAATTTATGTAATAAGTATTAGATGTGATTTTAAATACTTTTATGATGGTTATTGTTTAAGTTCAATACTAAAAAAATCTAGATATCTAAAGTTGTAATTAAAAGATGAATTATTACTTGGATAAATAAGTATATGCAATTGATTATATACATGATACTCATGGAAATTATGGATAGAATTTTAAGTCCATATAGAGTATAACATATTTACAATGCATATACAGTTAGATGTTTTTATTAGTTTTTCATTTATTTTATGCAACTAAGCATATGTTTAATATATACATATATGAGATACATGTATATTTTGACTTAGTTCAAATCTATCTATCTATCTATCTATCTATCTATCTATCTATCTATCTATCTATCTATCTATCTATCTATCTATCTATCTATCTACCTATCTACCTCTCTCTATATCTATATATATGGGTATATTTTGATTATCTTGGTTGAGTTCTGAGTGTGTATGACTATTTTGGGAAAACATTTATGTATGATGTATTTGAGGTTGAATACTTGTCATTTTAATCTTGTGTGTTAAAATGATCTTCATTAACGTAAGTTTAGTATATGGTTTTAATATGTACATTAATGTTATTAGATGGATGAAATAGCATTTAAAGTTACATTTTGTATTTTTGTAACTAGATTCCTTGAGATGTTTCTTACCCAGATGATTTGATTCTTATAAGGGTTGTTTATGAATCTATTTATTATTCTATAATAAACTAGATGATATTTTGATTCATTGCATTACATTTTATGTACTAAATGTATGCATTTGATATTTACATACTTAGCATATTTTATAGATACTAATAGGGAATATTCTGATTGAATCTATTTGATTTTTGTATTATTATATAATTAACTAAATATCATATTTATGACACAAAATAAGTAGTGTGATAGGTTGCACTAGATTAATTAGTGCCATTAATGCCATATGAGGTGTAATCTAATTGAGTGGTGTGTATGAAATTGAATGATCTTAGAGATCATTATCTATTTAAAATATTTGGCCAAAGTGATGTTTATAGTTAAACATTATCATTTCATGTGTTTTATATAGTTTACATGTTTGTATTATATCATGCTAAAATGAATTTATTTATGGTATACATCATGGATTAGTTATCTTAAATCACATGGGTTATAGTTTGTCACTCTACATTCCTGTAACATCATTATATACTCATCCATAAAGTGAGGTCCATTCCCTTGTTTAGAGATAGTACAGTGGATTGATGGTTCATGGTTGGTGTGAAAAAGCACTCAAATGATGCTCTCCCTCCCCATAACATCACTACACTAGATAATAAACTTGAGATTACTAATGGATAATTGAGTTCATTAAGACTCATGCTTTGTGGAGCTTTTTATCATTATATTATTATTATTGAGACATTATTTTTGATGAAACTATACTATTTATTTATTTGCACATATACAACAATGGTTGTAATGTTGTATCAGTCATGCCTAAAATTTTATTATTAATTTAATGAAATAAATGTAGCTCTTTATTATTTACCAAACATTGTTCATGTTTTTTATATAATTATACTAGTGGCCATTAGCTAAATGGATTAGCTATAAACATTTTGAGGTTAACTAGAAATAATAAACTTAGATAAAGATAACTTAGTTAGGTTTCTCATGGTGAAATATGTTAGATGAATGTGTAACTAATTTAAAAGAAAAGACACTCTATTCTAGTAAAATCTAATGGGGTTGTTACATTATGGTATCATAATTGAGGTTCAAACTCTAGGACTTAATGTGTGTGTTAACACAAACTTATTATCCTATTAAGAATAAATAACAATGGTGTGTGATTGACCAAGAGGTGAGGTTACTTTTAATACTAATACCCTTATTTATCTAAATCAATTAACCACTAAGAAAGATGGGGCATTGGATCAAATCCTCACAACAATGCAAGATATTAGGGACCAAATCACAACCCTAGAATAGTAAGTGCATGGGGATATAGATTAAAATGCTTAGGAGGACCTTGAATAGAATCTTGATAATAAGTAACATACTCAAGAGTAGAGGTATGATAAATTTCCATATGATGCAAGAGCTTGAGTAGCTGTAGAGTTAGCACATGACATGAAAAAGGTGAATCCACCCAAGTTTAGTAGAACAATATTGGGAGATGAAGTTGAAGCATAGTTGATAGAGATGGAGAAATATTTTGAGATTCAAAATTATTATGAAGTCATGAAAGTAGTTTGGGGAGCATATCATGTTGTTGGTGAAGCAACATCTTGGTGGGAAAATAAGAAGCTTGAGATGAACCTTAAATCTACCATCACCACTTCAGATATTTTTTTGATTTTTTTCAGGTTATGATGTCTTCCACAGTTATATTTCAATCATAAGCTTATAGATTTTTAGAATCTTAATAAATGAGACCTATCAGTGAATGAATACTGGGATCAATTCACCAAACTCCTAGAGTATGTACCTTAGTATTAGGCAGATAAGAGGTTTAGGATTAAGAAATTCATCATGGGATTAAAACTCCAAATTGGTTGTGAAGTATATGTGTATGGGAGATTTACCATGGATTAGGTATTTGAGAAGGTAGTCAAATAGGAATAGAAATTAAAATATCTTTCCCAAGTTAGAGATAAATTTAAGAAGTTTGGAAGTTATAAACCAAATTTCAAAAATAAGAACTAGAAGCAAAGGGGGGAGACTCCAAGAGTCAATTAAAAAACTAGAATGCCAAGTTTAGCAGTGTTTCAAGGAACAAGAAATTTGGTAATAGTTTTAAGGGTGGT
Organism: Torreya grandis; assembly: GCA_037957365.1. Classification (NCBI taxonomy): domain Eukaryota; kingdom Viridiplantae; phylum Streptophyta; class Pinopsida; order Cupressales; family Taxaceae; genus Torreya; species Torreya grandis. The sequence goes on along the minus strand of JARHVA010000522.1, from coordinate 2,066,367 downwards.
TTCAAGGGAAACTAATAGTTTGATAGGAAAGGACCACATGGAATTTTCTTCATTTGTGAATGTGACCATTATGATTTAGAATGTAATCAATATAAGTCAAAGAACAAGGGTTCTACTTCTCATCAACGTGCATTTTAGCAGTGGATTCATGTAACTATTGACAATCATTAGGCTAAGTATCAAACTTCACCTATAGAACTATCATATATTTTATTTGATCATATAATTTATATTTTCATTGACATGAGATAAAAAATATTTCATTACTCCCATAATGGTTAGTAAATTTTATATAAAATCTGGAGTTATGGAAAATGCATGGTCAATATAATATGGTAATGAGTCCAAGGTCAAAGTTGACAAGTGCTTAGTCAAATATTATATTAGGTTGCCTAAATTCACTATAGTAGTAGATTTATGTACTACACCATTAGGGTCATATGATGTGATCCTAGGATTCAATTGGCGTACAAATCATAAAGATAAGGTTGACTACTATTTGAAGAAGGTTGAGTGTCAAGATGATTTAGAAATTACACATAATTTTAGGGTGATAAAAAAGGAGTTGAAGGTTAGGCAGATTTTTATAATTCAACTCAATAAATCTCATAAGAAAGGATGCCAAAGATTTATCATTAAGATAAATGAGATTGAGGAATATAAATAACCATCCATCAAGGATTATCCTTTTCTAAAGAAATTTTAAGATGTGTTTCTAAATAAATTACCTAGATTTCAACCTAAATACAAGTTTTATTTCTATATTGATATCATACCTGGGTCAGAACTATAATATAAGGCACCATATTGAATGATAACCATCGAATTGGTTGAATTAAAGGCTCAAATTTAATATTTGTTGTCAAAATTATTATTTTTACTAAGTGTGCCATTATGGGGTGCACTAGTAGTCTTTGTCAAGAAGGATGGTACTCTTTGCCTATGTATTAGTTACATGATGCTGAATAAGGTGATGATCAAGAATAGATATCCATTAACATGTATTGATGATCTCTTTGATCAGATGCGGGTGGCAATAATCTTTTCTAAGATTGATCTTAGAGTAGGGTATCATCAACTAAGAATCTATGATGAGGATATTCTAAAAAAAAATTATAACTCGATAAGGGAATTACAAGTTCATAGTGTTACCTTTTGGGTTGAAAAATGATCTTACAGCATTTATGATTCTCATAAACAATGTGTTTAGATATTATCTAGATAGTTTTGTTTTAGTCTTTCTAGATGACATAATAATTTATTCCAAGGATGAGGATGAACATCTTTAACATCTATAATGAGTTTTGTAGCAATTGTGAAATCATAGGTTATATAACAAGTTATCCAAGTGTGCATTTTTATAAAATAAAGTATAGTACTTGAGACATATTATCTCCACACATGGTATTTTAATGGATCTAGTGAAGATAAGAGCCATAATGAAATGACCAATGCCTAACAATGTGTATGAGGTAAGGAGTTTCATGGGATTAGTGGGTTATTACAAAAAATTTACTCTAAATTTATCTAAGATATCTAATTTAATTACATCTCTTTAGTGGAATAATTAGAGGCTTGTCTAGGCAGACAAGTGTGAGATAAACTTCTAGGAGCTATAAAAGAAGATTACTTTAGCACTAGTATTAAGAGTTCTTGATCCTAATGGTCAATTCTTAGTAATCATGGATGCATCATGGGATGGATTTGGAGGATTAATTATGCATGGTGGATTAGTTGTATCATATGAGTCAAAAAAATAAAATCCATATGAGGTGAATTATGCCCATCATGATCTTGAACTTATGTCAATTGTGCATGCCTTATAAGTTTGGAGGGATTATCTGTTGGGGAAACCTTTTTATCCCAAAATTGACAACTTGGGACTCAAGTACATCTTAACCCAATTAAACTTGAATGCTCATCAAAGGTGATGGTTAGAATTCTTATTGGACTATGATTTTGATATTAATTATATTAAAGGCAAGGATGATAGAGTTATTGATGCTCTAAACTATAAAAGTTACATGTCAACCATAATTACTATCAAGAGTACTTTATGAGATTAGGTAGTCAAATTCTCACCAGGAGATGAATTCTATAATTAGGTCAAAAAAACATTATCATAGAATGCTTTAATTCATAGGTATAAAGGATTCAAGATAGAGAGTGATGGTATTTTGATGTACAATGGTAAGATGTGTGTGTTTTATAAAGAGAATATGAGGATCATGGTGCTAAAGGAATTACATAATGCCCCATATTTAGGACATCCAAGTGCAACCAAGATCATGGATAAGCTAAGACCACTCTTTTTATGGAAAGGAATCAAGAAATATTTAGTGGATTTTATGTCTCATTGTTTGTAATATCAGCATGTGAAAGTTAACCATATACATCTTGCAGGAATTTTATATCCTCATTATATATTGGAATGGAAGTGGTAGGTGATTAACATTGACTTTGTCCAAGGGTTTCCATGTCATGAAACCAATATGATATGATCTTTGTTTTTAGTTTAAAAACTAACCAAGGTAGCCTACTTCATACCAATAAACTTGATAAATGATGCACCTATGTGTAGACACTGAAATTGTGTCTAACCCTTGTCGTCCTCCCCTTAACCCCCATTTTTATTCTTCCATGCCTATTTAACCCCTGTCGACCATTTTCTTATGAGCCTTAACCCTGGCATCATGTAAAAATGAGTAAAAAGCTAAAGCTAGCCTCTGTCCCCATTCTGCATCTGTCGACGACGGTCACTACCCGACCGACGTCGCCGATGTCGATCACTAATCAGCCGACATCGACAGTTCTGCTGGCATCGATTATCCTTAACACTGCATTCTCAACCCAAACACAGGATCTATTATCTGTTATCCATTATTCATTATTCATCATTCAGTTGCCAATCCATTTCTTGATCGGTTATCAGACCTTCCTTCGTATCAATCATCAACCTCTTCATTCGAACGATCAACCAACTTTTGCATTCAACCAATCTGCATCTAATCTCTCGCATTCTCTCTCTCTGGTACAGGTATTCTACTTCAGTCATCTTGCTGGAGGTTTGCTACATCAAACTTTTGTAACACATCGGCAACATCAATCATGTCTCCTATTCTATCTTTAGCATATAACAGGTAAGCATTTGTTCTATGTTTTTATTTCATTTTTTGGTTATTGTTTTTATTTAATATTACCACCCCAATCTAGAATTAGACCATAGCCCTAACCTTACTTCCACCCGTATCATCTCTATCCACCCTCTGTAGAAAATATAGTCTGTAACTCTGCCCAGATCCCTGTACAAACCCCCAAACAATCCCTCTGACTCCTAAACTAGCTTCCCGAACCCTCAGACAAAAACTTCAGACCCTTCTGCAATCCTTAAACCCTCTCCAGACCCGACCAGACCCTGTCCTAAAGCTATTGCCCCAATCGACGTCGGTCATTACCCCTACCGACGCTGGCACTTTAACCAACGTCGGCACCCTTCTTGATCGATGCCGGCATAGAGACCGACCCTGGTGATTGTGCAGAGTAGTTTGCTGCATATCAGGTAGGCATTTTACTTTTTGTCTTTTATTCCTTTCATTCTGTCTTTCATTATTTCTACTTTAGTCAAATATTCTATTTTTAATTAGTGGGTTGATATACCTTAAGGAAGTCTTCGTACTTCAGGGATCAAGCTTTTGCTTGACAGCCCACCGTCTCCTCGTCTAACATTTTTTGTGTTTAGTCTCTTTTTCTTCGCAGGTGTCATTCTTCCACAACCAAGGAGGAGTACCTTCCAACGACTTATTTTGGTGCGCACGACTACATCCGGGTATCTTCTAACCCTAGACCATCTCTTAGTTTCTCATTTCTATCTTTTGAATGTGAAAGCAATTTAGCATAGAAACATTCTGGCACGCCCGGTGGGACCCTAGGGCCTTCCTTGGGTTCTTTGTTTCTTTCGTTCATATAGGTGCATTAGGTTCTTTCCTTTTTGCCTCTTTTGTCTCTTTTAAATGACATCATAAGTAGGACTAAAAAGAACTTTTCTTTTCTTTCTTGCACTTCTAGACTAGTCAAAACTCATATTCTTTGACCCTTTCTCCATTCGTCTTCATACGAACAAACATTTTGACTTGGGGCTTAAAATACGTTACATTGCATTTCTGCTTGTTTGCATTTCTTAGACCACACTTAGTAATTAATAACCGCATATTGAATTAATCTAGTCCACTTGATGTTACATGACCAAACCACTTGCACAAAACAAACATCTTAACTTACCTGAGACAAGGCCCGACTGGGATTTCATCCCCCAGTAGATACCTTACCCATCCCGATGATCTTACTTGGATTTCATCACCAAGGGTAAAGCCCACTCTGTTCTCTGGTAGAGTCTAATCTCTAGGGGAAGCATATTTTGGCTAAGCAGGCCCAGCTTATCACTGGACTCGTGAAGTGAGGGGAGCTTTCTCCTTAGCACTAGGCCTTGTACAAAACCTAACATAGACTTCTTGAGCACCATAACTAACCTGAAACCATCCATAGACTACTTCTTCTAGGACCTGACTCAAAAGCCAATCTTCCTCTACACACATTCTAAGGCATAAGCCACTATAATCCTAAATATTTACTCCTAGGGTTTTAGGATCTGCTTGTGTTCTTCATCTTTTCTATTCTTATCTGCTTGTTTGAGCTTGTGATGACATTCTTTCTTGTCTTGAATGGTTCTAACTCATAGTCAAGCCAAGGCTCTAGTTGATCACGCGAGGCATCACCCGCTTCCGTTTACCCCATCCATAACCGGTCTTGTAATGGAGTTCCACTCGAAGACTGAAAGAACTCCTACTAGACCATCCCCGACCCAGACTCCTATTGTCCCAGAAGGGGACCAAGATTTTGCATGATTCTTAGACCTCAATGTCAAAGCCTTGCAGCACTATCTCACCAATAGCCGAACACAAGACTCCTTGGGCAATCCAATTTACGAAATGCCGACCTCTCTTCTCGAGACTGCGAACATATCAACAGTGTCCATAGTTCAACATTTAGACACCCAAGCTATTGCCTCGACCAATGACCAACCTTTGACCAACCATCCAAGTGTGGCCTCTCCCTCCATCTTTGGGCCCACTTCCACCAAGGTTTCAGCCCCTATCAACCTCAGCCCACTCAACCACTCTCTACCCCCTTTCAGAATCTGGTCATCTCTATTCCGCCTACCCTAGCCCCTATCAACACCAGGGTGGATACCTATCCATTGGACCATTTTACCACTAACCAACCTTCCATGGCAACATCGAGCTTAGCCATGCCTTCTACCCAACCATCCTTAGTTTCCTCTTCTATCCCTACGACTAGTCATCTGTACGTTGTGCCCTTACTGATACAATCGACTACGTCGTATGCCTCTTCTAGCCTCTTTCAAGCGCCTTAAAATCTGGGGGGCACTCCACCCACCAATCCATTAGTAGATATCATCAAAATGTTGATGGACAAGATGTCTAGCCTAGAGACCTCCATTTCTGGCTCACACAATACTCTCTCATACGAACAAATTTGCAATGAGCCCATTCATCCTTCTATCCCGATCAGGCCATATCCCAGCCAGTGGGAACTTCCTAATTTTTCTTATTTTCAAAGCAAGGAAGACCCACAACAACACTTACGGGCATTCAGACATGCCTGTTACCTTATCACCCATGATGATGCATTACTTTTATGCACGTTTCCTATGTCTCTCTCAGGTGCTGCACTTGACTGGTACAGCTCCCTTGCCAGCCATTCCCTCTTCACATTCACTCAGCTGGCCCAGCTCTTCCTTGACCATTTCTCTATCAACATCACGAAGAAGGTCTCAATCATAGACCTCTATTCTATCTGCCAATTCGAGGACGAATCCATAGCTGACTTTGTTGCTCGCTGGAGAGGCCTCATCAATCAACTCTCCTTTTCCTTACCCTAACCTAAACTTATTAAACTTTTCTCCCAAGCCTGCGCCAGACATATTTATTCCACCTTGAGGTTTCAGACCTTTTGCACCTTCGACGAAGCCTTCACGATGGCCCATAAACTTGAGTTACGTGCCGTCGAGGAGAATAAAGTCAAGTTGCAGAGCAAGAATCCCAACTCCAAGACCAATGACCCCTCTTCTAATCCTCCCTCATCTAATCCTAAATCTAAAGCTTCAGCAAACACTGTGGTCATTAGATCTTCCTCTTCCCCTTCAACTAACTAGCCTGAGCTATCCACGTCCCAGAGTGCCACCCACCAATTCCAGTAGAGATACATACAGTGATAGTATACTCCACTCAGAGAATCATATGCGTCTATGCTAGAAAAACTCATCAAGCAAGGGGTCCTCAATCTCTCCCAGATCTAACCACCTCCACAATTTGATCCCTCACGTGCCATCTTTGCATGGTATAGGGAAAACAACTTCTGTAACTATCAATGTGTTAAGGGCCATGACACGGGCAACTGTAAAACCCTTAAAAACATCATCCAAGACATGCTGGAAAAGGGTGACCTCATCCTTGACAATCCCAATGCACCACCTAATCAGGGCATCAACATCTTCAAGCAACCATTCCCCAATCATCCACCAACTCAAAATAATGTCCAGACCTTGACTGACAACATTCATGAACATGACATATGAACAGTCAATACGGTCTCACCCTTTATCCCCAACCAACTTCAAGAGGTGAGTCCACCCATCAGTCCATCACATGTGGATGAACCTCTTTCTCCAGTTAGTTCTCTATCAACCTCTCTCATCCTGGAGGATGCCTCGACCTTACCAGCACCGCCGGTTTCACCATCCTCCTTCTTGCTGCCCATGGAGGACCTTACCCTTCCTACTCCTTGACTGCAAGTGGAGGGCATAATCATCCCTGCCCTTTACCTGCTTGAGGAGCCTCATTCCCTGGTTTCTTCTCCACCCAGTGAAGAACCTACCTCTCCTTTGTCTCCAACCATAGACGAACCTGTCATGACTTCATCATGCCTTGGGTCTGAGACTGCTACACCAGTCTCATCTTCAACCCCACAACCGTCCACATCTTCTCAATAACCCAAACCTCATCCAACATCTTCTCAGCCATTTTCCCGATTAGTGGAGAAACTCCAACTTCTCCCTTCAAGGAAAGTGGAGCATCAGGGATTGTGGGAGCATCTCACAGCTCTTCAACATGCCCGTGCCCTCTTGTCTCATGCTGCTAATCCTCCCATGGCGAAATCTCCCAAGACTCTCAACAAAAACTAGAATCCCATTTCTAAACCTCAACCGATCCCATCAAAACCAAAACCCATATCTACCCCATCTAAACCTATCAAGTCACTTGGCATTCGCCCTATCTCTACCCTCACTCATCCACAAATGAAGGTGGACCTAGACCAGACCTCGACCAATAGTAGTCTTCAACCTAGGTCACAGAAGACTGCCAATCCACAGAGGTGAACGCCTCCTCCTCCGTCACCATTACCCTCCATTTTGGGCCCCCATCCTTCGACCGTGACTAGAGTCCTTCCCACTTTGACCTTTAATAAAAACCAGTTGCCTCCTTTGCTTCCTTTGCCTACGACTAGCCTACCCTCTCTCAAAAAAGTGGTACCTCCCATGAAGAAAGTAACATCTCCACCTATCGCCACACCATCAACCCAAAAGGTGGTACGTGTTGGGTGAATATTTTGTCATCAACTAACTGATGGCAAAATGGGGATATCAGCCATAACATAAGGGAGATTTACACTATGAAGAGTGCAGCTTTACCAGATCTAGATGAGGTAAATTTCTTCTCTCATCAAGGGGAGGTTCCCTATCAATATTTACGTGCTATAAGCATATATATAATTAAGCAGAAAATAACACATGGGGGGGGTAGGACAGCATCCACTTCTCTTTTTTCAGAAGTGATGAATAAAGAACAAAAGAAGAAAAATCCCTGGTCTAAAGCTAACAACACTCCTCTTCTTTCAGGAATGGTATCAAACGAGAGCAAGAGATTACCTAAAGTAACCAAGGCACAAGAACGCTCACACAAGCGCAAAGTCTCCCGTAGCTTCTCCACAGATCTGGAACAAGTACAATCATAGAGTAAAGTGAAGCACAAAGTCTTCACCTGAAACTACAAAAGATAAATGAATCTGAAGGATGAAAGTAGCACAAAGTCTATCTCCTACCCTCTAGAAGCGCCCTTAGATAGTATCAACACATTCACTTTGCTTATTAAATCAGATAAACAAGAGGTTATCAGGAAAGAGTACATAAGAAACTATTTCCTAGATGACACAGATAACTTCAACACAAAGTCTGAAATCACTTGCTTCTCATTCATTTGACAAAATATGATTTACAAATCTGAGCACAAAGTCTCAAAAGTTGCTTCAATTTCAGCAGAGTGTTTGCTCTCAATTTTTCCAAGATCCTTTACAAATGAGGTCTCCACTATATATAAGGAGAAAATCCTCAAAAATAAAAAATAATAAAATACAAAATATCTTGGTCAAAGCTGACTCATCTTTGACTTTCTAGATATTTTCTAAAATTATAATATTCGTAATTACATATTACAAAATTTGTATGCATTCTGCACAAAACAAAAATGCATAAGGATAGAAGAAGAGAGAAAGAGAGAGAGGGAGAGGATCAATTTTTGCTGCCAGACTTCTTCAAATGAGCATCGTACATGGTGATTGATGCCTGAATTCCTACGCTGTCCTGTGCAACTGTGTTTTTGGAGACGACCCTTAATCTGATTAGTGCCTCTTTCAATGCTGTGATGGCTTTAGAGTGGTCAGTTAACCTGGATTTTAAATTCTCCAAAGTTAACTGAGCATCCAGAACGCTGTCTACTGAAGTCATTGAGAAAGATGCTCCTTTGAAATCTTTTTGGATCATCCCTTCAAAATTCTGAATCATTTCATCTGCTGGAAGGAACTGATGATCCTTAGAGGTCAAGTCGCAGGGCAGCTCTTCTAATTTGTTTAACAAGCTCAGGTCACTTTTATCACTAGCTTCTTTAAAAGCTTTGAGATCATCAATTAGATCTTTGAGTACCTGGATCCTGAAGATCATCGCCTCCTTGATCTCAACATATGAATCTTTGTTGGGGATGACACTGATAGATATCAGGGTACTCTTTTTTAGATTTTCCATTTTCTTCCATCTATCGAGATCCTTCTCCAAGCCATCAATCTCCTAAGAGGTAAGAGAGACAAAACTATCTACCTGAGCTTTCAACCTCTTCATTTTCCCTGTTCTTTTTGCAACCTCAGATAGCAGAGAGATTCCTTAGTTGTGCATTCTGTCAATATATTCCTCCATTACATTTCCCTTCAAATAAGTCTTTTCAGCTTTCTGAATGGCTGAATCATCCACAGAAAAGGCCTCTGGAGTCGCTGCTTCAGGTGGGATGGTGAATCTTCTGATTACTGCCGTTAACTGCTCAGCCTTGGCTTTATAAAAATCTTTCATTTTTTTTTCCTTGTCAAATTTTTGGACCATAATATCCATCGCCGACTGAAGATCACTCTTCGCACCTTCATGTGTAACCTTGCCAAGTTGAACATGAGAAAAGGAATAACTGCTCATTTCAAAACCCTCGAGGGTTGCGTCCTGTGGGGGTTTGGCAATTTCCAAAAAATTTTGCCCCTTTTCCTCGACCAACTTGGAGAGGATTTTTGGCTTCTTGGGAGCTTTTGTTTTGGCCGGCACTATCTTGCCGAAATTGAATTCTTCTGAGGAGATGGCCCTTTTCTTTCTCTTTGGTGTGAAAGCAGACATCCAAGGTGGGAGAGAAGTACCTGTTGTAACAATAGTTGCCTCCGCCGGTGTTATGGTAGCGGCTTCCACGCTACTGGTGGTGACAGTAGTCATAGTTGGAGTGACCGGCAAAACTGTACCAACTGCTGATTCTGGATCAAGTGCAGGGCTTGGTGGCAGGTTAAAAGATGGAGATGATAAACTTGGAATGGATGCAGAAGAGCGAGGTGAACCTGCTGAAGGATCCTGAGGATCACCAAAAATAACTGTGGAAGGGGAAGTGGGTCCAGAAGAGGGAACACTGATAGGAGAGATAGGAGAAGTGGGCACCATAAGAGATTGAGGAGGAGGAGAGGAGCTCTGGATCGGCCGTGCTTGTCGCGTTGAGGTTGGAGACCCAACACCTGGTCATTCTGAAGGTTGGTCTGCTGCCCCTATTGGTTGAGCTGCCTGTACCTTGGGGCTTTGTTCTTTGGTTTCTTCGGCTGCTGCCTTAGGCTCTTGTGTTGACCTAGGCTTTTTAGATACAAAGACGATCCTAGGCTTGTGATGTCTAGAAGATGAAGGAATGTCATCTTTGTTTTTGGTTCGGCTTTTTGCCTTTCTCTTCATCTCTGCTTGGTATTCAGCCTCTGACCCTGTGATGAACTCTTTTAGGGTGATTCCCTTTACTGCCAACCAACTATTGGTGTTAGCCAATACTGGTTCAAATCTTTTCCTTAGAGAGGTCAACTCTTTTTGAGACCAGTTAATCAGAGGAAGAGGGGAACCAATGACCTTCTCTGTTAGATATCTGTTGTTCTCGATATTCCCATCATCAATCAATCCTGAAGGGATCTCAGCAAGCCCGAGGTACTCAATCTGCTCTAGCGTGAGATGGCAATAGTCCATCTTCCTTATCTCTTCAGCCGTCCTCATATCCACCCAGATATCCTTAATCATGGGCTCGTGGAACTGAGTCTTCCTTCAGATTGTCTCTCTGACTCCCCTTCAATCAAATTTTTCCCATCTTTTGAATGGTTTGATGGTAACCATCTGCATCTCTATTTCCATAACCTTGGCTTTAGTGGATATAGCAACGGAAAATCTGCCAATCTGGATAGGAAACTTGAAACCAGGTATCTTAAGCTCCATCTACTTTGAGTGCACGACGGCCAATTGTCGGCAAAGCTCCATTACGACCAACCTGTCTGAAGGGAATCTAGGGAGCATATAAGGGTATCTTTGGTAGAAACCCACCCAAAGATAAGAAAATGTAGAGAACTGGAGGAACATGCAGCCAAAACTGTTCACTACTATCCAGGCCTCGTCTGATATTCTCTTCTGCTCCAGTTGAGGATCGAAGAGACATAGAAATATGGCAAAGAATGCGTCATTCACTCGCTTAAAATGACATGTCAACCCCTGAAGTGTTAGCTACAGATAGTATGAATAGACTGGGGTGGTCTTCCTATCCCCCTCTGTTGTTAGACCTGGGAAAGATCGCATGGAAGCAGTTATGTAGACCAGGTACGAGGTCATGTAGAATTTGAAAGAAGTTTGTACCCTGGTCAATTATTCATGAATAACGTTGCTGATCTGTTCCCCCCAGAAGATGGCCTATTTGCCATGCAGGATGATCTTAATGAATGGATACATCCATTCATGGAATTGTGAAGAGGACGGGATGCCCCGTACTCTGCTGAGGAGGGTGATTAAGTGACCAACTTCTTCAATGAAGTCACTTTTAGGGATGTTTTTTGGCCATCTGGATAGACTGGCTCTTGGGGTTTTTAACCATTTATGGTTTATGACCCTCTTTGCCCTCTCGGGGTCTTTGTCATACTCTCTCTGCACATTCTCGAAGTCAATTTGGGTTACTTCGGTGGCTGGCAGACATAGAAAAACTTTGTCGATAAATTCGGGGTCCAATCGAATGATCATGCTGCCACTGGCGTCTGAGACCGATCTGGTCTCCTTGTCATAAAAGTGTGCGCATTGAAGGATGAACTCTGCATGATGGGCTACTACTGGGAAGGCGGCCACTAGGTGGATGTTGCTCTCAATAATCTTCTTTATCCCAGTGCTGGGATTTGTTGCTTTGGTTCGTTCTAGGAATTTGACCATATCTACGTGGCCGATCTCGGTGTCTCGAATGTCATCGACATTCGAGGTGATTGCTATGAGCAGGAAGACACCCTGGTACTTGTATTTCATCGTCTTCGCCTTTGAAGGAGATGCTTCCGTCATGGGGGATGATCTTGTTTAGACGAGAGCAGGCGTGTAGGAGCTTACTGAAGGTGCTACAGCCATAGTCGAAAGGAGAGTGAGAGAGAGGGGGAGAGCAATTTTAAGTGACATAGGTTACTGGAGGTCATTTAAAAAGGCCAGAACGGGCAAAGGGATGGAAAATGAAGAAGAAAAAAGCTTGAAAAGGACAACCCAGAAAAAATTTGGGAGTTAGTTGAAAAAGGAAGGAAAATGCAGGGGCAGTGAAAATCGCTGCCCTTACATGAGGAATGCAGGGGCAGAGAAAATTGCCGCCCTTGCATGAGGAATGCAGGGGTGGTGAAAATCACTGCCCTTGCATTTGACAAGCCGTGTGGAGGGGCGACAAAAATCACCGCCTCTACATGAAAGATAGGAAAGAGGGGGGACGGCGGCAAGGAAATGCCGCCCTTACGAGGCCGCGGGGGGGGGGGGGGACGACAGCAAGGAAATGCAGCCCTTATGAGGCTGCGGGGGGGGACGGTGGCAAGGAAATGCTGCCTTTACGAGGCCATGGGGGAGAGGAAAGAAATAACAAAAAATAAAAACAAATAATAAAAAAAATGACTAAGCTAGAAAGAAGAGGAAATAATAAAAATAAAACTAAAAACAAACCCTACCTGGAAAGCGTGTGTGCCACGAAGTCGGATCCGCGAGCTAGTACTTCGAAAAGTCCTTTGGAGCGCTCAAGTGCAAGAGGCAGGGGGAGAGGAGGAATAAGTGAGAAGAAATGAGGCCCAAATCAAAATATATAGGTTGAAAAACCAACCCCAACAACCCGCCGTGCAGGGCCATTAATGCCTTGCACAGAAATCAAGAAATGCAGGGGCGGCAAAAATCACCGCCCTTGCATGGAAAATGCAGGGGCGAAAAAAATTGCCGCCCTTGCATGGAAAAGCAAGAGACAAGCATGGGCGGCGAAAATCGCCGCCCTTGCAGGAAAAAGCAAAAGAGACCAACTCTGGAAAGAGGAGAAAAAGGAAAAGGGGAAGGGGAAACTTGGTCTCGATGGGATAGTAACCACTTCCCGATCCGACCAAGATGAAAACCTACTAAAGAAACGCCCTAAAAAATAAACTTAGAGAGACAAGATGAAATGGACAAGTTTTGTGAGGGGTTACTTCCAAAATGAGATAAGCTAGTTTTAGAAACAACAGCTGGCTCCTATTGGGGAACTTTCGCTCAGTCAAAAAGATTAGCAGAAGCAGAATCCAGTCTCTAAGTGCCTTCATCCAAGCCATTGGGCTACGGAGTCGAGCAAAAAAAAAGAGAAAAAAAGACAGACAAAAAATAAGAACTGTACATATTTTACAAATGGACTCATCCAAGCTTCAAGGGTTAAAAAGCTTTAGATGCTGCCCATTGTGAGGTAGTGTAAACGGTGTTCCATCTTTATACTCTAGCAGAAAGCTGGCTTCGCCACAGAGCGGTCGAATGGTGAACAGACCCCTCTACAGGGAGTGGAATTTGCCGTGCATCCCTTTTGATTCACGTCGCTTGTCCCATAACAAGACTTGATCTCTGACTTGAAATTCACGCGCTTTAGCTTTTTTATCAAAAAGTGCCTTCACCCGATTCTGATGTTCCTTGATCCGATCCACCACCATAACTCGCTATTCGTTCAGCTCAGTTAGGCACATGATCCGCTTGTCAACTGAGCTTTTAAAGGTCGAGTCTTCGATTGCTCTGGTTAATCTGAGTGTCGGTAGTTCAAGGGTGATGGGGATTTCTACATTCCGTCCATATAGGAGTTGGAAAGGTGACATACCTATAGCTCTTTTAGGTGTTATCCTATCGGCCCACAAAACATCATACAAAGCTTTGTGCCATGCTCTCTGATTGTCATCCACCAACTTTCTGATAATGGTGACCAGGTTCTTGTTACTTGATTCTGCTTGTCCATTTCCTTGAGGGAAATAATCTGAAGTGTGAGACAAGGTAATCCCATAATGAAAACAAAATTGAGTGATTTCACGTGACGAAAAGCAGGCTGCATTATCTGTCACTAATTTTAGTGGAACCTCAAACCTGGAGATGATATTTTCTTTGAGGAAGGTGCATACAACTTTAGATGTAGCATGCTTAGTTGGTTTGGCCTCCACCCACTTAGTAAAATAGTCTGTCACGGTGAGGACATAATCATGTTCAGCACTTGAATATGGGTTAACTGTGCCAATAAAATCAATACCCCACTGCTGAAATGGTTCATCGATCACAACTGGCTTGAGGGGCAAAGCAGGTAGCTTAGGCTTTTCGATGAATTGCTGACACAGCTCACACTTACGCACCCATTTGTAAGCATCCTGAAAAAGCGTAGGCCAAAAGTACCTTGCTCGTAGAATTTTGTGTGCCGTCACCGGTGCAAAGAAATGTCCTCCATAGGCCAAATTGTGGAAATATTCTAAAAGTTTTTCTTGTTGAGCTTTATCAACACAACGAAGAAATGCCCCATCCAGGTTTCTCTTGTAAAGACCATGGTCCCATAGAACATAACCAACTACTTTCAATTTAACATTCCATTTTTCTTTAAAAGAAAGATGAGGAGGGCATTCACCATATGTTAGGAAATAAGCGATGTTAGAAAACCACTCATCAGTAGTGGCGACAAAGAGAATTATGGGCACGCTTTCGATATCTTGATCTTCATTCTTTAATTCCTCTGAAGTGTTGTTGGCGATCAATTGGCAGAGGTCCCGTCCTCATACAAGTTTGGTTGGTTTAATGTCTAAGTCAAACTCCTGAGTTTTGGCAATCCAGTTACCTCTCTTTGTACCAAACTCTTGCTGAGTCAGAATAGATTTTATTGTTGTATCTGGTATGAGGACTTCAGTGTGAGAATTCAGGATATAAAACCTGAAATGCTTGACAGCCTTGACCATGGTGTATGTGTGTTTCTCCATAAGGGAATATTTCAACTCGTGATTTTTGAGTGGGCAGCTCATGAATGAAATAGGAGATTCTACATTTTCAGAATTGGGCTGAACCAAAATAGCTGATAGTGTATGCTCAGAGGCATAACTATATATTTTGAAACCTTTAGTATAATCTGGATAGACCAAGACTGGTGCCCCTGCAATTGCTTCTTTAATTTCTTTGAACGCTGCTTTACCCTCGACAATCCACCTAAATGTGGCATTGCTCTTCATCATGTTGACAATGTGACGGGTTTTCTCGGTGAATTCTGAAACAAATCTCCTAAGGAAATTGACCTTCCCAAAGAAAGAATGAACTGCGGTCTTGCTGGTAGGCAGAGTAAGTTCCTAAATGGATCTAACTCTTTCTGAATCAATTTTGATACCTTCTCGGGACACTATGTGTCCGAGAAGCTTCCCTTTAGTTACTTTGAAAATGGATTTCTTTGGGTTTAACGAGATGCCATTTTGACGGTAGTGCTCTAGTACTCATTGCAAATGGTGAACATGCTCGGAACGTTGTTTTGAAAATACCGTCAAATCATCTAAGTACACTACAATGAATTTTTCTATTATATCTTTGAAATCGAGATCCATAGCCCTTTGAAAAGTAGTGCCTGCATTTATCAGACCAAAAGGCATCCTACGGTAAGTGAAAGTGCCCCAGGGTGTGGTGAATGCTGTCTTATGTTGATTTGCTTTTCTGACCTCCACTTGATTATAACCCAAAAAACCGTCAAGCATCGATAACATTTCAGAACCTGTTACCATCTGTAGGACTTGATCCATAATGGGAAGGGGGTAGTTATCTTTTAAGGACAACTGATTCAAGTTTCTAAAATCTACACAGATTTGAATCTCACCATTTTTTTTTCTGACGGGTACTATGTTAGCAACCCATGTTGAGTGATGGATCAGAAAAATTATCCGAGCATCCAGCATCTTTTGTATCTCGGCTAAAATAGTATCTGAGATTTTTGGATTATATTGCCTGGATTTTTGTTTATAAGGCACAGAGTTGGCTTTCAGGGGGATGTCATGACGGATGTCATGTGGTCTGAGAGATTTCAGGTCATCATAAGAATAGGCCAACACATCCCTATATTGACAGAGTAAACTAGCAAGCTCAAACCTTTCCTTGGAAGTACAACATTTCCCAATGTTTACCATCTTAGGGTCGTGCTTGGTTCCCAAGTTGATTTGATCAAAATCTTGAGAAGAACTTGAATCTGTTCATTATTGTTTGACAAACCTGTCATGGTCATAGAACAACTTCTCTAGGGAAACCAAACCTTTGGGAATTTTATTCCCCTTGAGCTGCAACAAATCTTCACCTATATGGGTCTGGGTTTTGGGGGTTAGTCCATACTCCCGGGGCTTACTGCCTTCGAAACACAATTGTTTGAAAGTGTCTTTTTGCTCCAAGAAGGTGATGATTTGATCATCATCGTTAAATACTTGCCAGTGGTCAACATTGTCTGGTACACTTGGTCGAAAAACCAACTCAATAGTATACTTATCTCCCTTGAAATCAGGATGGGGAATCAGGAGAGTTGCAGAGACAACCAATGCGTCTGCTCGATCATTGAATTCCCTCGAAACGGCGGAGATATTGAAGGCATCAAAATCCTTAATCTGATCCCATACCTGATTGCGATAATGGTGCAACCTCTCATTTTTGGTCTGATAGAGGTTTCTTATTTGACAGACTATCAACTCAGCATCTCCTTTAGCATGGAGTTTCTTTATGCCCTTTTCTTTGGCAGCCTGTAGTCCAAGCAAAAGGGATTCGTACTCAGCTGTGTTGTTAGTATTGTTGAATTGCAACTTGTAGGCAAAAGGGATAACCTCTCCCTGAGGGGATATCAACACAACTTCGGCTCCTAATCCAGTAGAAGAGCAACTGCCATCAAACTCCAAGGTCTATAGCTCATCAGGTATAGTTTTTTCTCTAAAAACTTTTTCATTTTGGGGAAAGGGTTGATTTGTGTGTTCATTTCGCTTAGGCATTCCACCTCTAGCGCCAGGTGAAACCGGACCTAAATCATCATCCGTAGGAGTTTCATCTAGCGCGTCATGGATCCCGTCAGTGGATAAGAAATAAGTGCCCATACCTGATGACTCAAATAAAATTTGAGCTTCAGGTGCTGCAAAATAGGTAACTACGTACCTGGCTTCTTTTTTAGGAAGCAATTTCTTCATGACACCATGAACTGAAATCCTTACCTCTGATAGGTCCATGCTTAACTCACCTCCAACATCCTTACAGAAATTCTGCCCAAGCAGGATGCCGTAAGATGCTGGGACATCGGCCACTAGAACTGTCATTTTAATCCACTTCTCTGGAAAAGCCGCAAAAGCATATTGGGCATCTTTTATTTGGCCAAAGAGGGGAACCTGCTTATTTTCTATGGAAAAAAACCTCCCAAAAGTTTTGGTCAAGGTCAGGCTGAGGGAATCTGCCACTTTTGCAGGCATGACATTATCTGACGCTCCGAAATCTATAATACTCAGTTTGAAGCCATTTATAAGCAGAGAAACATAGAAAGGTTCTATTTTCCCATGAGAAACAGGAGGAGTCACAACCAGATTATGTTGGGCTGGTTTGTCTTTTGGGAGATCAGGAACAACTTTCAAAGAATCTTGTCTTACAGGGACAGCTTTATTTTTAACATACTCTGCTAACCTATCAAACTACTCTGGGTTAACTCTTAAATACTCAACTTCTATCATCTGAATCTTAGTCTTCTTAGCATGATCAATAATATCAAATGATTGAAAAGTGGTTGCAATAGAAGAAGAAGAAGTCCCCTCATCAGAGGTTTTGACAGGTACTTCGCCGGCCTGAGTAGTAAGAGAGGGGGATATTGAGTGACTAGGAGTAGTTACTCTTTTATGAGTTACCTGATCTTTTGATTATGGAGGTAATGGAGTCCCGCGTTGGGCAATAGACACTGTTGGACGAGACTCATCATCAGCTTTCCCTTTGTCAGCGTGTGAAGCCAACTGATTTTGAGATCTGGTAAAGACAACATAAGTTCCCTCTAAATCTTCCCCTTTTTCTCCAGCTTCATCTTGATAATCTAGGAAACCAATACTGGAGTCACCAGCTAATTCCTCATCCTGTTCATCAAAGAGGTTAGCACTTTTTGATTGATCTAGCTGCGGCTGAAAGGAGTGGTCGTGCTCAGCTTCTAGGTATCCAGCCACTGAATTTGTAGGTGCTGCTTCAATGGCTAACCTTCTTGAAGGGGGAGGTAGGCAGTTTGATTGTCCTTGGGTTCGGGTAGTATTACTTTGATATGGCTGATTCTGAAATGTCTTCTTGGGTGCATCTCGATAGGTAGGGGCAGACGGGCCTTGAGCAATTTGTCTTTTTAAAGCAATCAGTTCATTTGTTAATTTTTGCACCATAGGTTCAGTAGTGCCCGTGGAAGAGCTTTCAGCCGGTGAGGGGTATTTGTTTTTACCAGAATCTTTCCTGATTTTGCCTGCCAAAATAAGATCATCTTCAATCTCGGTGGCCAATCCTTGAGCCAAGGCCAGGTCCATAGGGCCAGCTCGTCTCAACAAAAAACTTACTTCGGGGAGCTGTGAGTTGATAAAAAAGCATTTGAGATTCTCCGGCGTGGGTTGAGCCACAGTAGGAATTCAATTTTTTAATTTGTTGAACTTAGCTATGAAATCCCTCATGGGTTCCTGGGATTCTTTTTTCATCTGCATTAGCTGAGCTAACAAAGCATGTGCATCTTCAGCGGGTTTAAACCTAGCTTCGAATTTGGACTTGAGTGTATCCCAACTTGTTACTGACCTAGCCTACAAGTGATAAAACCAATCCGCCGCAGCACCTTGCAAAGTCTCCACAAAAAGTCTCACCGCCACATCTTCAAATTCAACACCAATTACGCCACATGCTATGGAGAATGCGGCAATATGCTCGTCGGGATGAACCTTTCCATCACCAGAAAACTTAGGAAAATTTTTCCTAGAACTACAAGGTAGTTCATGCAGAGGTGGGGTTAAATTAATAGGACTGAAAGAATTACCCCACGGGCCTTGAGCCATTATGATAAGGGGATGAAAAGGTGGGATAACAAACCTTGGTGGAGTGTTTATAGGTAGGCAGCGATTGACAGCGGGAAAAGGAGTTCTACCTTGTGTTGGTGACCTGACAAGGCTAGAAGGAACACTCCTAGACCGTCGAAGAGAAGTTGATGGGGGAAACAGATCAAAATTACTCTGTTGTGCCAACTCAAACACCGAGTCAACAACACCCTTAGATCTCTGACCTCTGGTGTAACGTGGGGTTGCCAGATTTTTAAAACAAAATTGAGACTAAAACCACTTCAAGTTGAAGCTTGAGGCCCCAAGATGCGTGTTCTTCCCGATAGCTCTGGTTAATCTGACCAGATAATATAATGGAGATAGCTGGTAAGGCTATAATAATAATGGGTAAGACATGAAACGGAGTCGCCAGATTACGTAATGGGTAAGGGTAGGGACTACTTCAACCTAAAACTTGAGGTTTCAGACTGCACACTTGATCCCCGGTGGAGCCGCCAAAAAACTGTTGGGTAAATATTTTGTCATCAACTAACTGATGGCAAAATAGGGATATCAGCCATAACATAAGGGAGATTTACACTACAAAGAGTGCAGCTTTACCAGATCTAGACGAGGTAAATCTCTCCTCTCATCAAGGGGAGGTTCCCTATCAATATTTACGTGCTATAAGAATATATATAATTAAGCAGAAAATAACACATGGGGGGGTAGGACAGCATCCACTTCTCTTTTTTCAGAAGTGATGAATAAAGAACAAAAGAGGAAAAATCCTTGGTCTAAAGCTAACAACACTCCTCTTCTTTCAGGAATGGTATCAAATGAGAGCAAGAGATTACCTGAAGTAACCAAGGCACAAGAACGCTCACACAAGCGCAAAGTCTCCCGTAGCTTCTCCACAGATCTAGAACAAGTACAACCGTAGAGTAAAGTGAAGCACAAAGTCTTCACCTGAAACTACAAAAGATAAATGAATCTGAAGGATGAAAGTAGCACAAAGTCTATCTCCTACCCTCTAGAAGGGCCCTTAGATAATATCAACACATTCACTTTGCTTATTAAATCAGATAAACAAGAGGTTATCAGGAAAGAGTACATAAGAAACTATTTCCTAGATGACACAGATAACTTCAACACAAAGTCTGAAATCACTTGCTTCTCATTCATTTGACAAAATATGATTTACAAATCTGAGCACAAAGTCTTAAAAGTTGCTTCAATTTCAGCAGAGTGTTTGCTCTCAATTTTTTCAAGATCCTTTACAAATGAGGTCTCCACTATATATAAGGAGAAAATCCTCAAAAATATAAAATAATAAAATACAAAATATCTTAGTCAAAGCTAACTCATCTTTGACTTTCTAGATATTTTCAAAAAATATAATATTCGTAATTACATATTACAAAATTTTTATGCATTTTTCACAAAATAGAAATGCATAAGGATAGAAGAAGAGAGAAAGAGAGAGAGGGAGAGGATCAATTTTTGCTGCCGAACTTCTTCAAATGATCATCGTACATGGTGATTGATGCCTGAATTCCTACGCTGTCTGGTGCAACTGTATTTTTGGAGACGACCCTTGATCTGATTAGTGCGTCTTTCAATGCTGTGATGGCTTTAGAGTGGCCAGTTAACTTGGATTTTAAATTCTTCAAAGTTAACTGAGCATCCAGAACGCTGTCTACTGAAGTCATTGAGAAAGATGCTCCTTTGAAATCCTTCTGGATCATCCCTTCGAAATTCTGAATCATTTCATCTGCTGGAAGGAACTGATGATCCTTAGAGGTCAAGTCGTAGGGCATCTCTTCTAATTTGTTTAACAAGCTCAGGTCACTTTTATCACTAGCTTCTTTAAAAGCTTTGAGATCATCAATTAGATCTTTGAGTACCTGGATCTTGAAGATCATCGCCTCCTTGATCTTAACATATGAATCTATGTTGGGGATGACACCGATAGATATCAGGGTACTCTTTTTTAGATTTTCCATTTCCTTCCATCTATCGAGATCCTTCTCCAAGCCATCAATCTCCTGAGAGGTAAGAGAGACAAAACTGTCTACCTGAGCTTTCAACCTCTTCATTTTCCCTGTTCTTTACGCAACCTCAGATAGTAGAGAGATTCCTTGGTTGTGCATTCTGTCAATATATTCATCCATTACTTTTCCCTTCAAATAAGTCTTTTCAGCTTTCTGAATGGCTGAATCATCCACAGAAAAGGCCTTTGGATTCGCTGCTTCAGGTGGGATGGTGATTCTTCTGATTACTGCCGTTAACTGCTCAGCCTTGGCTTTATAAAAATCTTTCATTTCTTTTTCCTTGTCAAATTTTTGGACCATAATGTCCATCGCCGACTGAAGATCACTCTTCGCACCTTCGTGTGTAACCTTGCCAAGTTCAACACGAGAAAAGGAATAACTCCTCATTTCAAAACCCTTGAAGGTTGCGTCCTGTGGGGGTTTGGCAATTTCCAAAAAATTTTGCCCCTTTTCCTTGACCAACTTGGAGAGGATTTTTGGCTTCTTGGGAGCTTTTGTTTTGGCCGGCACTATCTTGCCGAAATCAAATTCTTCTGGGGAGATGGCCCTTTTCTTTCTCTTTGATGTGAAAGCAGACATCCAAGGTGGGAGAGAAGTACCTGTTGTAACAATAGTTGCCTCCACCGGTGTTATGGTAGTGGCTTCCATGCTACTGGTGGTGATAGTAGTCGTAGTTGGAGTGACCGGTGAAACTGTACCAACTGCTGATTCTGGATCAGGTGCAGGGCTTGGTGGCAGGTTAAAAGATGGAGATGATAAACTCAAAATGGATGCAGAAGAGCGAGGTGAACCTACTGAAAGATCCTGAGAATCACCAAAAACAACTTTGGAAGGGGAAGTGGGTCCAGAAGAGGGAACACTGATAGGAGATATAGGAGAAGTGGGCACCATAGGAGATTGAGGAGGAGGAGAGGAGCTCTGGATTGGCCGTGCTTGTCCTGTTGAGGTTGGAGACCCAACACCTGGTCGTTCTGAAGGTTGGTCTGCTGCCCCTATTGGTTGAGTTGCCTGTACCCCGAGGCTTTGTTCTTTGGTTTCTTCGGCTGCTGCCTCAGGCTCTTGTGTTGACCTAGGCTTTTTGGATACAAAGATGATCCTAGGCTTGTGAGGTCTAGAAGATGAAAGAATGTCATCTTTGTTTTTGGTTCGGCTTTCTGCCTTTCTCTTCATCTCTGCTTAGTATTCAGCCTCTGACCCTGTGATGAACTCTTTTAGGGTGATTCCCTTTACTGAAACCAACTATTGGTGTTAGCCAATACTGGTTCGAATCTTTTCCTTAGACAGGTCAACTCTTTTTGAGACCAGTTAATCGGAGGAAGAGGGGAACCAGCGACCTTCTCTGTCAGATATCTACTGTTCACGATATTCCCATCATCAATCAACCCTGAAGGGATCTCAGCAATCCTGAGGTACTCAATCTGCTCTAGCGTGAGATGACAATAGTCCATCTTCCTTATCTCTTCAGCGATCCTCATATCCACCCAGATATCCTCAATCATGGGCTTGTGGAACTGAGTCTTCCTTCAGATTGTCTCTCTGACTCCCCTGTAATCAAATTTTTCCCATTTTTTGAATGGTTTGATGGTAACCATCTGCATCTCTATTTCCATAACCTTGGCTTTAGTCGATGTAGCAATGGAAAATCTGCCAATCTAGATAGGAAACTTGAAACCAGGTCTCTTAAGGTCCATCTGCTTTGAGTGCACGACGGCCAATTGTCGGCAAAGCTCCATTAGGACCAACCTGTCTGAAGGGAATCTAGGGAGCATATAAGGGTATCCTTGGTAGAAACCCACTCGAAGATAAAAAATGTAGAGAACTAGAGGAACATGCAGCCAAAATTGTTCACTACTGTCCAGGCCTCATCTGATATTCTCTTCTGCTCCAGTTGAGGATCAAAGAGATAGAAATATGGCAAAGAACGCATCATTCACTCGCCTAAAATGACATGTCGACCCCTGAAGTGTCAGCTGTGGATAGTATGAATAGACTGGGGTGGTCTTTCTATCCCCCTCTGTTGTTAGACCTGGGAAAGATCGCATGGCAGCAGCTATGTAGACCAGGTATGAGGTCATGTAGAATTTGAAAGAAGTTTGTACCCTGGTCAGTTGCTCATGAATAGTGTTGCTGATCTGTTCCCCCCAGAAGATGGCCTATTTGCCTTGCAAGATGATCTTAATGAATGGATACATCCATTCATGGAATTGTGAAGAGGATGGGAGGCCCCGTACTCTGCTGAGGAGGGTGATTAAGTCACCAACTTCTTCAATGAAGTCACTTCTGGAGAAGTTTTTCGGCCATCTGGATAGACTGGCCCTTGGGGTTTTTAACTATTTATGGTTTATGACCCTCTTTTCCCTCTCGGGGTCTTTATCGTACTCCCTCTACGCGTTCTCGAAGTCAATTTGGGTTACTTCGGTGGCTGGCAGACATAGAAAAACTTTGTCGATAAATTTGGGGTCCAACTGAATGATCATGCTGCCACTGGCGTCTGAGACCGATCTGGTCTCCTTATTGTAAAAGTGCATGCATTGAAGGATGAACTCTGCATGATGGGCTGCTACTGGGAAGGTGGCCACCAGGTGGATGTTTCTCTCAATAATCCTCTTTATCCCAGTGTTGGGATTTGTTGCTTTGGTTCGTTCCAGGAATTCGGCCATATCTACGTGGCTGATCTCGGTGTCTCGAATGTCATCAACATTCGAGGTGATTGTTGTGAGCGGAAAGATGCCCTGGTACTTATATTTCATCATCTTCACCTTTGAAGGAGATGCTTCCATCATGGGAGACGATCTTGTTTGGACAGGAGCAGGCGTGCAGGAGATTGCTGAAGGTGCTGCAGCCATAGTCGAAAGGAGAGTGAGAGAGAGGGGGAGAGAAATTTTAAGTGACATAGGTTACTGGAGGTCATTTAAAAAGGCCAGAATGGGCAAAGGGATGGAAAATGAGTTAGAAAAAATCTTGAAAAAGACAACCCAGAAAAAATCTGGGAGTTAGTTGAAAAAGGAAGGAAAATGCAAGGGCGGCGAAAATCGCCGCCCTTGCATGAGGAATGCAGGGGCGGCAAAAATCGCCACCCTTGCATGAGGAATGCTGCAAGAGTGGAGGCAGCGATATTCGCCGCCCTTGCATTTGATAAGCCATGTGGAGGGGTGGCGAAAATCACTGCCTCTACACGAAAGATAGGAAAGAGGGGGGACGGCGGCAAGGAAATGCCGCTCTTACGAGGCCGCGGGGGGGGGGACGGCGGCAAGGAAATGCTGCCCTTACGAGGCCGCGGGGGAGAGGAAAGAAATAACAAAAAATAAAAACAAATAATAATAAAAATGACTAAGCTAGGAAGAAGAGGACACAATAAAAACAAAACTAAAAACAAACCCTACCTGGAAAGCGCGCGCGCCACGAAGTTGGATCTGCGAGCTAGTACTTCGAAAAGTCCTTTGAAGCGCTCAAGTGCAAGAGGTAGGGGAGAGGAGGAAGAAGTGAGAAAAATTGAGGCCCAAATCAAATTATATAGGTTGAAAAACCAACCCCAACAACCTGTCGCGCAGGGCCATTAATGCCTTGCACGGAAACTGAGAAATGCAGGGGCGGCAAAAATCGTCGCCCTTGCATGGAAAATGCAGGAGCGGCAAAAATCGCTGCCCTTGCATGGAAAAGCAAGAGACAAGCATTGGTAGTGAAAATCACCGCCCTTGCAGGAAAAAGCAAAAGAGACCAACTCTGAAAAGAGGAGAAAAAGGAAAAGGGGAAGGGGAAACTTGGTCTCGATGGGATAGTAACCACTTCCCGATCCGACCAAGATGAAAACCTACTAAAGAAATGCCCTAAAAAATGAACTTAGAGAGACAAGATGAAATGAACAAGTTTCGTGGGGGGTTGCTTCCAAAATGAGATAAGCTAGTTTTGGAAACAACAGTATGAAAGCCTCCTCCGACTCTACCCAAGCAAAAGTCACCAATATCGCACACATCGACGAGCACAGACCCTTTAGTGGGTTCATACTCTTTGATCTTGCACTGACTTTTGCAGACTTCCAGCATAACCCTTTCACCCATCAGGCCTTTCCAACCTCTCGAGTCTAAGCCCTCCTGGTTTGATGACACAAATATTTGCTTATATCATCATATGCCAGGACACGATACCGAGACTTGATGTGCCCTCAAGACCGTCATTCGCCGCCATCTAGAGAAAGACACTCTTCTCTTTGAGGACACTCTCGACCGACCCCTGACTCCCTCTCATAACCCTCCGACCTCTTCAAACCCATCAACATCTCATCAGCAGACCATGACCCTTTTATCTTCTTCACCGCCTATTTTTGAAATCAATGCCATTCACATAACCACCAGGTCACAAAAGGACAAGGTGAAAGAAAAAGCCACCATTCCTTAGACCTACCCTTTCATCCAGCCACCTCAACTGCCCAAGCCCAAGATTTCTATCCTTGGCGCGCCTCAACCCTCCTCTTCTTCTTTTTCTTTCAGACCAATCCATGACTCCATGTTGAAACAGCTTCACCAGACGCCTATGAAGATGTCCCTTTATGACCTCATCCAAACCTCACCCCAACATCGTCAAGCCCTCATCAGAGCCTTACAGGTAGCGGAGGTTCAACCGAAGGACCCCCAACCACTTGTTGCCCATGTCCACTCTTTAGCCCCTATTGCCTCCATCACATTCAGTGATTCTGAGATTCCCACATCCAACACGAAAGATCAGGACGCTGCCATCTTCATCACTGCCTATGTTGATCAGACACACATTAAACACATTATGATCGACAGAGGTGCCAGCATCAACATTATCTCCACCCATGCCTTTGAATAGTTGGCTCTTCTCAAGAATTGCATCTCTAAAACTGATGCAATCTTGCACTCCTTCAATGACACCACTGCCACGACCATTGGCACAGTCATCCTTCACATCTGCGTTGGTTCACGCATAGTCTCGAAGCTCTTCTTTATCATCGAAGGAGAGTTTTAATACAACATCTTGCTGGGTCGACCCTGGATCTGAGCCATGGCCTGTGTCCCCTCCACCCTACACCATTGTGTGAAATTCGAGCATGATGGGCAAGTCCATATCATTCCCGCTGACCCTTCACCCTTCAAAACTTGTAACACCACCTACCATCCAAATGATGTCCTCATTCCTATCAAGCCATCAATCCTGACACCGCCTCCATCCGTAGAAGCTTTGACCAGTTTGCAACAGGCAGTCGCCCTCACACCTCCCCTTCAAGCGATGACCACAGACCCCATGGAAGACATCTTCCAAAGACTTTCATTGGGGGAGTATCACTTGATGGCCTTAGACATGTTCCAAACTCCCCAAGAGTATGGACGCCTTCATCACAGCCCTAATTATGACCATCAGATCAGGATGATCGTGCCTTATGGTCCTCCTCACCTCCAAACCAACCTTGTCTATGGGGGGCTTGATCAAGCTCCTACTAATTTCAATCCTCTTTCTTCACCTCAACCTTTCACATCAGACTTCTCATTTCTTAGCAACCCTACCTTTGCATACACTTACCTTTATAGGTGTGCATGGAAGGGTTTTGGTTTCAGACGCTATGAACAAGGCTCCCATCAGCCCATCAAACTGCTCAACGATGATGATGCCAAGAAACGGTATGGCCTGGGATATCAGAACCCCACTCAGGCCCCTGCAGACCTTTGTCCTGAACCAACCATTGACCAATCTCCTCCAGGCTCACCCATCCCTCCTCTTTCACCTACAGAGTCGGTGGTTTCCATTCCTCCTAGTTTTTTTTCCATAAACACCATCTACCTAGAACCCTTGACTTATCAGCTCAATGGGGTGTCCAGGTCTCTCCCTCTCATTTTTCCTAGCATGATAGAAGCTGATTCAGCAACCATTCACACTATCCACTGTGTTGACGACGGCGCCATTCTTTCCTACATGGGTGCCAATGACTCTTTCATCCAGCACTCTCTCCCTTCTGAGACCCAAGTTATGTTAAATGAATCAACCATTGACATCAACCTCCCTTCTTCTGATGTTCCCCACGTCTTAAAGATTGGTCAATCTTTAGATGCTCAAGAGCAGCTTGACTATACCCAGTTTCTCTCCGACCATAGCAAGGCCTTTGCCTGGACCTACCGTGACATGCCTGGGATCGAGTCCACCATCTCCACCCATAACATTGTCACCAAACCAGAGGCTAAGCTTGTTAGGCAAAAGATTCAAAAGATGCATCCTCACATTGCCCTCCTTGTCAAAGAGGAGCTTCAGTGCCTCCTTTCTGTCTCCTTCATCCAGCCCATCGATTATCCGCAGTGGGTCTCTAACATCATCCCAGTCACCAAGGTGACTGGGGGGATCTGGATCTGCATAGACTATCGTGACCTTAACTTATGTCAATTGTGCATGCCTTATAAGTTTGGAGGGATTATCTGTTGGGGAAACCTTTTTATCCCAAAATTGACAACTTGGGACTCAAGTACATCTTAACCCAATTAAACTTGAATGCTCATCAAAGGTGATGGTTAGAATTCTTATTGGACTATGATTTTGATATTAATTATATGAAAGGCAAGGATGATAGAGTTATTGATGCTCTAAACTATAAAAGTTACATGTCAACCATAATTACTATCAAGAGTACTTTATGAGATTAGGTAGTCAAATTCTCACCAGGAGATGAATTCTATAATTAGGTCAAAAAAACATTATCATAGAATGCTCTAATTCATAGGTATAAAGGATTCAAGATAGAGAGTGATGGTATTTTGGTGTACAATGGTAAGATGTGTGTGTTTTATAAAGAGAATATGAGGATCATGGTGTTAAAGGAATTACATAATGCCCCATATTTAGGACATCCAAGTGCAACCAAGATCATGGATAAGCTAAGACCACTCTTTTTATGGAAAGGAATCAAGAAATATTTAGTGGATTTTATGTCTCATTGTTTGTAATATCAGCATGTGAAAGTTAAGCATATACATCTTGAAGGAATTTTATATCCTCATTATATATTGGAATGGAAGTGGTAGGTGATTAACATTGACTTTGTCCAAGGGTTTCCATGTCATGAAACCAATATGATATGATCTTTGTTTTTAGTTTAAAAACTAACCAAGGTAGCCTACTTCATACCAATAAACTTGATAAATGATGCACCTATGTGTAGACACTGAAATTGTGTCTAACCCTTGTCGTCCTCCCCTTAACCCCCATTTTTATTCTTCCATGCCTATTTAACCCCTGTCGACCATTTTCTTATGAGCCTTGACCCTGGCATCATGTAAAAATGAGTAAAAAGCTAAAGCTATCCTCTATCCCCATTCTACATCTGTCGACGACGGTCACTACCCGACCGACGTCGCTGACGTCGATCACTAATCAGCCGACATCGGCAGTCCTGCTGGCATAGGTTATCCTTAACATTGCATTCTCGACCCAAACACAGGATCCGTTATCTGTTACCCATTATTCGTTATTCATCATTCGGTTGCCAATCTGTTTCTTGATCGGTTATCAGACCTTCCTTCATATCAATCATCAACCTCTTCATTCGAACGATCAACCAACTTTTGCATTCAACCAATCTACATCCAATCTCTCGCATTCTCTCTCTCTGGTACAGGTATTCTGCTTCAGTCATCTTACTGGAGGTTTGCTACATCGAACTTTTGTAACACATCGGCAACATCAATCATGTCTCCTATTCTATCTTCAGCATATAACAGGTAAGCATTTGTTCTATGTTTTTATTTCATTTTCTGGTTATTGTTTTTATTTAATATTACCACCCCAATCTAGAATTAGACCATAGCCCTAACCTTACTTCCACCTGTATCATCTCTATCCACCCTCTGTAGAAAATATAGTCTGTAACTCTGCCCAGATCCCTGTACAAACCCCCAAACAATCCCTCTGACTCCTAAACTGGCTTCCCAAACCCTCAGACAAAAACTTCAGACCCTTCTGCAATCCTTAAACCCTGTCCAGACCCAACCAAACCCTGTCCTAAAGCTATTGCCCTGATCGACGTCAGTCATTACCCCTACCGACGCTGGCACTTTAACCGACGTCGGCACCCTTCTTGACCGATGCCGGCATAGAGACCGGCACTGGTGATTGTGCAGAGTAGTTTGCTGCATATCAGGTAGGCATTTTACTTTTTGTCTTTTATTCCTTTCATTCTGTCTTTCATTATTTCTACTTCAGTCAAATATTCTATTTTTAATTAGTGGGTTGATATACCTTAAGGAAGTCTTCGTACTTCAGGGATCAAGCTTTTGCTTGACAGCCCACTGTCTCCTCGTCTAACATTTTTTGTGTTTAGTCTCTTTTTCTTCGCAGGTGTCATTCTTCCACAACCAAGGAGGAGTACCTTCCAACGTCTGATTTTGGTGCGCACGACTACATCCAGGTATCTTCTAACCCTAGACCATCTCTTAGTTTCTCATTTCTATCTTTTGAATGTGAAAGCAATTTAGCATAGAAACATTCTGGCACGCCTGGTGGGACCCTAGGGCCTTCCTTGGGTTCTTTCTTTCTTTTGTTCATATAGGTGCATTAGGTTCCTTCCTTTTCACCTCTTTTGTCTCTTCTAAATGACATCATAAGCAGGACTAAAAAGAACTTTTCTTTTCTTTCTTACACTTTTAGACTAGTCAAAACTCATATTCTTTGACCATTTCTCCATTCATCTTCATACGAACAAACATTTCGACTTGGGGCTTAAAATACGTTACATTGCATTTCTGCTTGTTTACATTTCTTAGACCACACTTAGTAATTAATAACCGCATATTGAATTAATCTAGTCCACTTGATGTTACATGACCAAACCACTTGCACAAAACAAACATCTTAACTTACCTGAGACAAGGCCCGACTGGGATTTCATCCCCCAGCAGATACCTTACCCATCCTGATGATCTTACTTGGATTTCATCACCAAGGGGAAAGCCCACTCTGTTCTCTGATAGAGTCTAATCTCTAGGGGAAGTATATTTTGGCTAAGCGGGCCCAGCTTATCACTGGACTCGTGAAGTGAGGGGAGCTTTCTCCTTAGCACCAGGCCTTGTACAAAACCTAACATAGACTTCTTGAGCACCATAACTAACCTGAAACCATCCATAGATTACTTCTTCTAGGACCCGACTCAAAAGCCAATCTTCCTCTACACGCATTCTAAGGCATAAGCCACTATAATCCTAAATATTTACTCCTAGGGTTTTAGGATCTGCTTGTGTTCTTCATCTTTTCTATTCTTATCTACTTGTTTGAGCTTGTGAGGACGTTCTTTCTTGTCTTGAATGGTTCTAACTCATAGTCAAGCCAAGGCTCTAGTTGATCACGCGAGGCATCACCCGCTTCCATCTACCCCATCCATAACCGGTCTTGTAATGGAGTTCCACTCGAAGACTGAAAGAACTCCTAATAGACCATCCCCGACCCAGACTCCTATTGTCCCAAAAGGGGACCAAGATTTTTCATGATTCTTAAACCTCAATGTCAAAGCCTTGCAGCACTATCTCGTGAATAGCTAAACGCGAGACTCCTTGGGCAATCTAATTTACGAAATGTCGACCTCTCTTCTCGAGACTGCGGCCATATCAACAGTGTCCATAGTTCAACCTTTAGACACCCAAGCTATTGCCTTAACTAATGACCAGCCTTTGACCAACCATCCAAGTGTGGCCTCTCCCTCCATCTTTGGGCCCACTTCCACCAGGGTTTCAGCCCCCTATCAACCTCAACCCACTCAACCACTCTCTACCCCCTTTCAGAATCTGGTCGTCTCTATTCCGCCTACCCTGGCCCCTATCAACACTAGGGTGGATACCTATCCATTGGCCCATTTTACCACTAACCAACCTCCCATGGAAACATCGAGCATAGCCATGCCTTCTACCCAACCATCCTTAGTTTCCTCTTCTATCCCTATGACTAGTCATCTGTACGTTATGCCCTTATTGGTACAATCGACTACGTCGTATGCCTCTTCTAGCCTCTTTGAAGCGCCTTACAATCTAGGGGGCACTCCACCCACCAATCCATCAGTAGATATCATCAAAATGCTGATAGACAAGATGTCTAGCCTAGAGACCTCCATTTCCGGCTCACGCAATACTCTCTCATACGAATAAATTTGCAATGAGCCCATTCATCCTTCTATCCCGATCAGGCCATATCCCAGCCAGCGGGAACTTCCTAAGTTTTCTTGTTTTCAAAGCAAGGAAGACCCACAACAACACTTACGGGCATTCAGACATGCCTATTACCTTATCGCCCATGATGATGCATTGCTTTTACGCATGTTTCCTATGTCTCTCTCAGGTGCTACGCTTGACTGGTACAGCTCCCTTGCCAGCCATTCCCTCTTCACGTTCACTCAGCTGGCCCAGCTCTTCCTTGACCATTTCTCTATCAACATCACGAAGAAGGTCTCAATCATAGACCTCTATTCTATCTGCCAATTCGAGGATGAATCCATAGCTGACTTTGTTGCTCGCTGGAGAGGCCTCATCAATCAACTCTCCTTTTCCTTACCCTAACCTGAACTTATTGAACTTTTCTCCCAAGCCTGCGCCAGACATATTTATTCCACCTTGAGGGTTCAGACCTTCCGCACCTTCGACGAAGCCTTCATGATGGCCCATAAACTTGAGTTACGTGTCGTTGAGGAGAATAAAGTCAAGTTGTAGAGCAAGAATCCCAACTCCAAGACCAATGACCCCTCTTTTAAGCCTCCCTCATCTAATCCTAAATCTAAAGCTTCAGCAAACACTGTGGTCATTAGATCTTCCTCTTCCCCTTCAACTAACCAGCCTGAGCTATCCACGTCCCAGAGTGCCACCCACCAATTCCAGCAGAGATACATACAGTGATAGTATACTCCACTCGGAGAATCATATGCATCTATGCTAGAAAAACTCATCAAGCAAGGGGTCCTCAATCTCTCCCAGATCCGACCACCTCCACAATTTTATCCCTCACGTGCCGTCTTTGCATGGTATAGGGAAAATGACTTCTGTAACTACCACTCTGTTAAGGGCCATGACATGGGCAACTGTAAAACCCTTAAAAACATCATCCAAGACATGCTGGAAAAGGGTGACCTCATCCTTGACAATCCCAATGCACCACCTAATCAGGACATCAACATCTTCAAGAAACCATTCCCCAATCATCCACCAACTCAAAACAATGTCCAGACCTTGATTGACAACATTCATGAACATAACATACAAATAGTCAATACGGTCTCACCCTTTATCCCCAACCAACTTTAAGAGGTGAGTCCACCCATCAGTCCATCACATGTGGATGAACCTCTTTATCTAGTTAGTTCTCCATCAACCTCTCTCATCTTGGAGGATGCCTCGACCTTACTAGCACCACCAGTTTCACCATCCTCCTTCTTGCTGCCCATGGAGGACCTAACCCTTCCTACTCCTCGACCGCAAGTGGAGGGCATAATCATCCCTGCCCTTTACCCGCTTGAGGAGCCTCATTCCCTGGTTTCTTCTCCACCCAGTGAAGAACCTGCCTCTCCTTCATCTCCAACCATAGACAAACCTATCATGACTTCATCATGCCTTGGGTTCGAGACTGCTACACCAGTCTCATCTTCAACCCCACAACCATCCACATCTTCTCAATAACCCAAACCTCATCCAACATCTTCTCAGCCATTTTCCTGATTAGTGGAGAAACTTGAACTTTTCCCTTCAGGGAAAGTGGAGCATCAGGGATTGTGGGAGCATCTCACAGCTCTTCAACATGCCCGTGCCCTCTCGTCTCATGCTGCTAATCCTCCCATGGCAAAATCTCCCAAGACTCTCAACAAAAACCAGACTCCCATTTCTAAACCTCAACCGATCCCATCAAAACCAAAACCCACATCTAACCCATCTAAACCTATCAAGTCACTTGGCATTCGCCTTGTCTCTACCCTCACTCATCCACAAATGAAGGTGGACCTAGACCAGACCTCGACCAATAGTAGTCTTCAACCTAGGTCACAGAAGACTGCCAATCCATAGAGGTGAACGCCTCCTCCTCCGTCACCATTACCCTCCATTTTGGGCCCCCATCCTTCGACCTTGACTAGAGTCCTTCCCACTCTGACCTTTAATCAAAACCAGTTACCTCTTTTGCTTCCTTTGCCTACGACTAGCCTACCCTCTCTCAAAAAGGTGGTACCTCCCATGAAAAAAGTACCATCTCCACCTGTTGCCACACCATCAACCCAAAAGGTGGTACGGAAGCCTCCTCCGACTCTACCCAAGCAAAAGTCACCAATATCGCACACATCGATGAGCACTGACCCTTTAGTGGGCTCATAATATTTGATCTTACACTGACTTTTGTAGACTTTCAACATAACCCTTTCACCCATCAGGCCTTTCCAACCTCTTAGGTCTAAGCCCTCCTGGTTTGATGACACGAAGATTTGCTTATATCATCATATGCCAGGACACTATACCGAGACTTGATGTGCCCTCAAGACCGTCATTCGCTGCCATCTAGAGAAAGACACTCTTCTCTTTGAGGACACTCTCGACTGACCTCTGACTCCCTCTCATAACCCTTCGACCTCTTCAAACCCATCAACATCTCATCAACAGACCATGACCCCTTTATCTTCTTCACCGCCTATTTTTGAAATCAATGCCATTCACATAACCACCAGGTCACAAAAGGACAAGGCGAAAGAAAAAGCCACCATTCCTTGGACCTACCCTTTCATCCAACCACCTCAACCGCCCAAGCCCAAGATTTCTATCCTTGGTGCGCCTCAACCCTCCTCTTCTTCTTCTTTCAGACCAATCCATGACTCCATGTTGAAACAGCTTCACCAGACGCCTGTGACGATGTCCCTTTATGACCTCATCCAAACCTCGCCCCAACATCGTGAAGCCCTCATCAGAGCCCTGCAGGTAGCCGAGGTTCAACCAGAGGACCCCCAACCACTTACTGCCCATGTCCACTCTTTAGCCCCTATTGCCTCCATCACATTCAGTGATTTTGAGATTCCCACATCCAACACGGAAGATCAGGACGCCGCCCTCTTCATCACTGCCTATGTTGATCAGACACGCATTAAACACATTATGATCGACAGAGGTGCCAGCATCAACATTATCTCCACCCATGCCTTTGAACAGTTGGCTCTTCCCAAGAATCACGTCTCTAAAACTAATGCAATCTTGCACTCCTTCAATGACACCACTGCCACGACCATTGGCACAGTCATCCTTCACATCTGCGTTGGTTCACGCATAGTCTTAGAGCTCTTCTATATCATCGAAGGAGAGTTTCAATACAACATCTTGCTGGGTCGACCCTGGATCTGAGCCATGGCCTGTGTCCTGTCCACCCTACACCGTTGTGTGAAATTCGAGCATGATG
Organism: Torreya grandis; assembly: GCA_037957365.1. Lineage (NCBI taxonomy): Eukaryota > Viridiplantae > Streptophyta > Pinopsida > Cupressales > Taxaceae > Torreya > Torreya grandis. The sequence goes on along the minus strand of JARHVA010000522.1, from coordinate 2,031,949 downwards.
GGCAAGTCCATATCATTCCCACTGACCTTTCACCCTTCAAAACTTGTAACACCACCTACCATCCAAATGATGTCCTCATTCCTATCAAGCCATCAATCCTGACAATGCCTCCATCCGTAGAAGCTTTGACCAGTTTGTAACAGGCAGTCGCCCTCACACCTCCCCTTCAAGCGATGACCACAGACCCCATGGAAGACATCTTCCAAAGACTTTCATTGGGGGAGTATTGCTTGCTGGCCTTAGACATGTTCCAAACTCCCCAAGAGTATGGATGCCTTCATCACAGCCCTAATTACGACCATCAGATCAGGATGATCGTGCCTTATGGTCCTCCTCACCTCCAAACCAACCTTGTCTATGGGGGGCTTGATCAAGCTCCTACTAATTGTAATCTTCTTTCTTCACCTCAACCTTTCACATCAGACTTCTCATTTCTTAGCAACCCTACCTTTGCATACACTTACCTTTATAGGTGTGCATGGAAGGGTTTTGGTTTCAGACGCTATGAACAAGGCTCCCATCAGCCCATCAAACTGCTCAACGATGATGATGCCAAGAAACGGTATGGCCTAGGATATCACAACCCCACTCAGGCCACTGCAGACCTTTGTCCTGAACTAACCATTGACCAATCTCCTCCAGGCTCACCCATCCCTCCTCCTTCACCTACGGAGTCAGTGGTTTCCATTCCTCCTAGTTTTTTTTTCCATAAACACCATCTACCTATAACCCTTGACTTATCAGCTCAATGGGGTGTCCAGGTCTCTCCCTCTCATTTTTCCCAGCATGATAGAAGCTGAGTCAGTAACCATTCACACTATCCACTGCATTGACGACGACGCCATTCTTTCCTACATGGGTGTCGATGACTCTTTCATCCAGCACTCTCTCCCTTCTGAGACCCAAGTTATGTTAAATGAATTAACCATTGACATCAACCTCCCTTCTTCTGATGTTCCCCACATCTTAAAGATTGGTCAATCTTTAGATGCTCAGGAGTAGCTTGACTATACCCAGTTTCTCTCTGACCATAGCAAGGCCTTTGCCTGGGCCTACTATGACATGCCTGGGATCGACCCCACCATCTCCACCCATAACATTGTCACCAAACCAGAGGCTAATCTTGTTAGGCAAAAGCTTCAAAAGATGCATCCTCGCGTTGCCCTCCTTGTCAAAGAGGAGCTTCAGCGCCTCCTTTCTGTCTCCTTCATCCAGCCCATCGATTATCCGCAGTGGGTCTCTAACATCATCCAAGTCACCAAGGTGACTGGGGGGATCCGGATCTGCATAGACTATCGTGACCTTAACTTAGCCTATCCCAAAGATGACTTTCCTCTTCCCAACATTGACCAGCTTGTTGATCTCACGGTCGGCCATGAGATGCTATCTCTCATGGATGGGTTTTCAGGATACAATCAAATCCTAATTGCTCTAGAAGATCAGCACAAGACCACTTTCATTACCCCATGGGGGAATTTTCGCTATCAAGTCATGCTTTTCGGCTTGAAGAATGCAGGCACCACTTATCAGCATGCCATGACCTACATTTTCCATGATCTCCTCCACAAAAGCATGGAGGACTATTTGGATGACCTACTCGGCAAGTCCAAGCTTCGTCGTGACCATTTGACCATTCTCAAAATCATCTTCTCTCACCTTCTTCAATACAATGTCCACCTTAACCCCAAGAAATGTGTCTTTGGGGTCCTCTCTGGCAAACTCTTAGGCATTATCGTCTCTTTCTGTGGCATCGAGATAGATCCTGCCAAGATTCACGCTATCCTTGAGATGCTGCCCCCGACCAATCTCAAGCAGCGTCATAGTCTACAAGGGAAGCTCTAGTCTATTCACCGTTTCATCTCACAACTTTCTGACCGCTGCCAACCTTTTCTTCATCTCCTTAAGAAGGACGTCTCCTTTACATGGGATAAGGACTGTCAAGAGGCTTTTGAAGCCCTCAAACGCTATCTAGTCTCTCCACCAGTTCTCATTCCACCTAAAGATGATCAACCCTTCTACCTTTATATCTCTGTCACCAATCATTTGTTAAGTGCCATGATCATGCACCGCAACAAGCATCACCGTGAGCAAGCGGTCTACTATATCAGCCAAACATTGGTCGACTATGAAACATGATATACTCATACCGAGAAACTCTATTTGGCGTTAGTCTTTGCTGCTACCAAGCTCCCCCACTATCTTCTTAATAACAAGACCTTTGTCATCACTCACACTGACCCTCTTAAGTTTATGCACTCCAAGCCATATCAACATCAACATATGGCTCGGTGGCTCATGCTGCTTGCTAAGTTTGACCTTGAATTCATCTAGCAAAAGTCTATCAAGGGGCAAACCATCACTGATCAATTGGCAGATGCCCCTCTTCCTAACAATCAACCTTCACAGTGCGAGTTCCTTGACAAGTCTATCACTACGCTTTCCACCGATGACACTACCTACCAAATGACCATGTTCTTTGACTTCTCCAAATGTCAACTTGGTGGGGGTGCGGGAGTCATTCTCATCCCACTCAATGGTGAGCCCATGCCTTTGTCTTTCAAGCTCAACTTTAATTGTACCAATAATATGGCTGAATATGAGGCCTTAATTTTGGGACTTCAGACCGCCCTCTCTCTCAGCATCAAGTCCATCAACATCTTTAGTGACTTACAGCTCATTGTTAATCAGGTCAATGGTTCATACCTCTGTAAAACTAAAATTTTGCAAAGGCTGACATTCTCCTTGCATCTTTCGACCATTACCTCCTACAAACTATTCCTCGATCCATGAATAAGTTTGTTGACACCATGGCTTCTCTTGCTTCTCATATCCCATCTTCCTCATCTGCATCCAGACTTTTTGTCACAGTGCATCGTGTGCCCTTGCCTTCCTATATTTATCCTAACATTAATCATGTCAACACCATAGACTCTAGCCCATGAGATGTTTGGTATAAGCAACTTGTGGACTTCTTATCTTTGTCTGTCATTCCTCCCAACCTCTCTAACAATGCATGGCGAGCTTTTATCAAGCGTACTAATCACTATACCATGCTAGGGGGTTTTCTCTATAAGTGAGGCTTTGACGGCCTCCTTCTTCACTGTCTCACCTCCACTGAAGCATCTCAAGCCATTAAGCAAGTCCACGATGAGATTTTTGGCAGACATTTCAGTGGGAATTCAGTTTCCAAGTGCATCCTTTGTCTGGGATATTATTGGCCCACCCTTCATCAAGACCGTAGCGACTATGTTTGGCATTACATCAAGTGTCAGCAGCACTCTAACTTGCTTCATCTTCCTAGTCATGCCTTACAAGTCACTCAGGATTTCTAGACTTTTTCTCAATGGGGCTTAGATCTCATCGGTGAGATTAACCCTCATTCATCTCTTCATCATCAATCCATCATCATCGCCACTGAGTATTTCACCAAGTGGGTGGAAGCCATTCCTCTCGTCTCTACAAAAGCCGACAAGATTGTCGACTTCATTAGCACCCACATCACTGACAATGGCAAGTCCTTCAAAAATAAGACCGTCCAAAAACTCTGTGACTCATTTGGCATCAAACTCAGTTTCTCTTCACCTTACTACCCACAAGCAAATGGGTAGGCCAAGGCTTCCAACAAAATTTTGACTAAAATTCTCATGAAGGTGGTCAGCAACACTGGAAGGGATTGACATATTCACATTCCCTTTGCTTTGTGGGCCTACCGCACTAGCATTCAAACCTCCACAGGTGCTACCCCTTTTTCTCTCATGTATAGAACAGAGGTTGTCCTACCTCTCAAAGTATAGATCCCATCTCTCTACATCTCTCTACATGACATTCTTTCTAATGATGACTTTCATCAAGATCGCTTAGCTCAACTTGAGTTACTTGACGAACACTGCCTTGCTACCCTCAACCATCTCCATGTCTATCAACATCGCATCAAGCGAGCCTATGACAAAAATCTGTGAGAACGAGATTTCAATATGGGAGACCTCATCCTCAAAGAGAATCAACACGTGACCAATATAAAATGAAGTAAATGAGGCAAGTTTGCCCTTAATTGGCTTGGACCTTTCATTATCATGCACAAGTATGGATCAGGGACATATCATTTGTCTTCTCTCGACTGACGACTAGAACCTGAGCCTCTTAATGCGTTGCATCTATGACCATTCTTCTATTAGTCGAGTACTCGTCCACTTGACATTTACCTTGAGCTCGTCCCTTAAGCAATCCCCATCCTCTTAGTCCTCATTCCTTTCAACCCTACTCCCCTTAACAAATCTTATATACCCCTTTTATACAATATGGATGCTTTGTCCTAATAAAAGGTAGCCCTTGACCTTCTATAGTCTTGTCCGTGACTCACATTTCTGTCAAAACAAATCACAATGTCAAAATATCCAAGGTCACACAATCAAATCAAAAGGCAGACTGCTCCCTCGAAGGACAAATGTACTATCATTACTGTAGCTAATAGACTGCTCCCTCAAAGGACAGCTATTCAAAGCCCTTATATATAAAGAAAAATATAGACCACTCCCTCGAATGATGGCTATGACTAACTCTTGCTACAAACAACAATATTTCTTAGAAGCTTCCCGCATTGATCAGCTTTGCAAATGACCACCAAGCAAATGACATCTCTAAGTAGACTTCCCGCATTGATCAGTCTGCACAAAAAAAAAAAAATCAATCATGGACTTGGCTTATAGTTGTCTCACGGTCTCCTATACAAAGGGGCAAAGTTATCTTTGCTCTAAAATAGGTTACCCTATCCTCCTCCTATCACCTGCTCAAGGGACTTTGAGCTCACTTTAATGTCAAAGTGATTCGATTACCTCTCTAACACAACATATGGTCAACGATGTCATGCATGAATGGGGCTCTTGGTTCTAATAACCCCTATCTATGCTTTCCTTCTGGTCCTTGTCAATGAAAGAACAATATGCCTTTCACTTCTTCTACACTTTGCTCACATTCAACTTCATCACTTGTTAAACCTAATCAACTCAACTCAACTCTCTTTTCAGGCCACTCCCATAGCCTATTCACTATTTTCTATGGACACCACTACACATGGAAACTATCAACCAGATGTAATTTATGTTAAGCATAAACCAATACTTGTTGAAGCATAAATAGAATTCAATTCATCTTTAGCATACATCCATCACAAATATGGAAAATTTTTAGGGATGAAAAACCTCTTTTCTCCTTCATCACTCGACCTCGACCTTAACCAAGACCAGTCTATCGACCACTTTCACCACATGTCTACCACTCAGACTCTTTGTTCAAACTACATTGGTCTGAGGCCCTAAGACCGGGGCTATGTAGGCAGCACTCAGATGACATAACATCTTTTGGGGTTAGCTCGACCACCCTCTTTTGTTCGTCTCTCTGATGGACAAGCCTTCTTTCCTCTTTTTGACCATTACCTTGCCCTCAACCAAGACCAATTCCATCCCTTTGACCCTTCTTCCCTTTTAGGGAGAACTACATTGCCCTGAGGCCCTTCACACAAGGGCTATGTAGGCAGCACTCAGATCACATAACATCTTCTGAGGTTAGCTCGGCCACACCCTTTTGTCCATCCATCCACCTCGACCAATGACCATTAGAGATCATGCCTGTCTCCTCCAACTTTGACCACTTCCAAGACAATGTTGCCTTGGTTGTTTTTTGCCTGTATGCTACCTCATGACTGGTTAGCAAAATTGTGCACAGACTATTTTTGACCTTCACAAGTATAGGATCGCAAGCTAGTTGATCCACACTACTTGTGACTTTTTCATGTTTTTAGGAGCACTTCCTAAGCCCGGGATACTTGGAACACGATGACCCATTGGAGCTACAGCTTAGATTGAATAACCTGATCAACAGATGACTAAATGCTGGGGCCCAGTTATTTAAATTTTGGCACTCCTCGACCCTTGACTTGCTACAATTTAACCTGACTATCTCGTGAAGTGGTATGCGCACAATCATGACTTTTGCAGCATTCACCCTCACCCCTTTTTCATCCACTCTTTGTCAAATCAGCATCGGATTGTCAGTTCCCTTCCCTCGACTCCTGCTTTGAAGGGGAATACCTCATCCATAATCGGGGCAATCCACCTCCTATTTTTGTCTTGCATTTCATTCAAATAACCAACAAGATAGAATCGACCTTATCCCACACCTGGGGCAACCAACTCCTGTTTTTGTCTTGCAGTTCGTCCAGAACAACCAACAAGACAAAAAGGGGCAAATGTAGACACCGAAATTGTGTCTAACCCTTGTCATCCTCCCCTTAACCCCCATTTTTATTCTTCCACACCTATTTAACACCTATCGACCATTTTTCTACGAGCCTTGACCCTGGCAGCATGTAAAAATGAGCAAAAAGCTAAAGCTAGCCTCTGTCCCCATTCTGCATCTGCTGACGATGGTCACTACCTGGCTGACATCACCGACATCGGTCACTAATCAGCCAACATCGGTAGTCCTATTGGTGTTGGTTATCCTTAACACTACATTCTCGACCCGAACGTAGGATCCATTATCTGTTATCCATTATTCGTCATTCAGTTGCCAATCCATTTCTCGATTGGTCATTGGACCTTCCTTCGTATCAATCAGCAACCTCTTCATTTGAATGATCAACCAACTTTTGCATTCAACCAATCTACAATCAATCTCTCGTATTCTCTCTCTCTGGTACAAGTATTCTACTTCAGTCATCTCACTGGAGGTCTGCTACATCAAAATTCTGTAACATATCGGCAACATCAATCATGTCTCCTATTCTATCTTTAGCATATAATAGGTAAGCATTTGTTCTGTGTTTTTATTTTGTTTTTTGGTTATTGTTTTTTTTTTGATATCATTACCCAGATTTAGAGTTAGACCACAGACCAAACTTGACTGCCTCCTGTATCACCTCTATCCACCCTCTACAGAATATACAGTCTGTAACTCTATCCAGATCCCTATACAAAACCCTCAAACAATTCCTCTGACTTCTAAACTAGCTTCCCAAACCCTCAGACAAAAACTTCAGACCCTTCTGCAATCCTAAAACCCTGTCCAGACCTAACCAGACCCTGTCCTAAAGCTATTGCCCCGACCGACGTCGGTCATTACCCCTACTAACGCTGGCACTTTAACCGACATCAGCACCCTTCTTGACCGACGTTGGCATAGAGATCGACACCGGTGACTGTGCAGAGTAGTTTGCTGCATATCAGGTACGCATTCTATTTTTTGTCTTTTATTTCTTTCATTCTATCTTTCATTATTTCTACTTCAGTCAAATATTCTATTTTTAATTAGTGGGTTGATATCCCTTAAGGAAGTCTTCGTACTTCAGGGATCAAGCTTTTGCTTGACAGCCCACCGTCTCCTCGTCTAACATTTTTTGTGTTTAGTCTCTTTTTCTTCGCAGGTGTCATTCCTCCATAGCCAAAGAGGAGTACCTTCCAACGTTTGATTTCGGTGTGCATGACTACATCCAAGTATCTTCTAACCCTAGACCATCTCTTAGTTTCTCATTTCTATCTTTTGAATGTGAAAGCAAAATTTAGCATAGAAACATTCTGGCACGCCCGGTGACCGACGTCGGCGACGTCAGCTGGGTAGTGACCGTCATCGACAAATGCAGAATGGGGATAGAGGCTAGCTTTAGCTTTCTACTCATTTTTACATGCTGTCCGGGTCAAGGCTCGTAGGAAAATGGTCGACAGGGGTTAAATAGGCGTGGAAGAATAAAAATGGGGGTTAAGGGGAGGACGACAAGGGTTAGACACAATTTTGGTGTCTACACTATGCTTGCAAATATATTCATGAAAGATGTGTATTGATTGCATGGATTTTTAGAAAATATGATTTTGGATTGATATCTAAGAATTACTTTTAGATTTTGGTTTACTTTGAATTCAAATCTAGGTACACGATTTAATTTTATCACTACTTATCACCCAACAATTGATGCACATATAGAGAGATTTAAGCAATTATTAAAATATCTCCTTCATACATATTGCATGGATAAATAATATAAGTGGGAGGAGTACCTTCCATTAGTTGATTTTGATTACAATAACTCATACTAATTAGTGTTCAATATGGATCCATTTGATAAATTATATGGAAGGAGGTGTAGAACACCAATCAGTTGGGATAGGTTAGAGCAAAAGGTCATCTTTGGATCTAAGATGCTTATGTAAAAGGAAAAGTAAGTTAGGACAATCATGGAAAGGTTGGACAAGGCCAATGATAGATAAAAAAGTTATGTTGATATGAAGAGAATAATAAGGTAGTTTTTTGTAGGTGATAAAGTGTTTCTATAGGTTAATCCTCATAAGAGCTTTATTAAGTTCAAAAAGTTAGTGAAACTTTCACCTATATTTGTGGGAACCTTCAAGTTTTTAGAAGTGATCAATCTTGTAACATATAGGCTTTCATTGCTTCTAGATCTAGATATTTTTAATAATATATTTAATGTATCTTATCTTAAAAATTATGTTGTTGATCCTTCATATGTGTTAGATTGGAATTCTTGATAGCTTCTAGATCCCATGGTGGTCATGGTAGAGCCAATCAAAATAATTAACATTTACAAACTTAGTTTTTATAATAGAGAAGTGTCATGGTGTAAGGTCTAGTGGGACCAATATTCTGAAGATATTGTCACTTGGTAAGACTATGATGATGTTTACAATTTTTTTCCACATTTATTCATTTAATATGTTGTATATTATATTATTTTATGCTAAATAATATTTTAAATTCAGAACTTGTGTTTTAATAAATGTCATTGAGACAATGACCAACTTTAGGGGGGAAGTATGTCACATCCTAGTTTCTCTCTAAGATCAATAACCTTTTGATAGCTGAATTTTCATGGTTGTTAATTTATTAACTACTATTTGATTAATATTTATTTCATATGTTGATTATGGGATAGTTATATGTTACTTAATTTACATGATTGATTATCTATAGAGTTAGTTGTACTTTCATATTTTGTACTTGATGATCATGTTTATTAGTTTATACATTAATATTTTATGGATATCATATATTTTGGGATAAATACCTTCATTGTTGTGAGGTGTATGCAGGATAGATCCATCCTTGAAATTGTGATAGAGGGAGGGTATTATCAGAGAGGGTGTTGTAGATGAAGGCATTGGGGGATGGAAGAGAGAAGATAGAAACCCACACACACACCATAGTAGATTGACATGATTTTTGTTCATTGCTTGAATTAGATAGATGTAGTATGTCTTGATTTCTAATGTGTGTGTGTGTACTAATTTGTGTACTATTTGATAATTTTGTTTATTTGACTATATGTTGGTATTAATCTAGTTATGTTACTACATCAATGGTTTTTATTATATTACTTGGTTTATTGAGTGAATATATAAATGTTTTACTTGACTTATCACTATTTTAGATGTGGTTGAGTGTTTTGTTTGGATTAGTAGCTATAGGTATTAGACGGGTTATATTACTTATCTTGATTAGTTTGTCAAGTGATTATTTATGAGTATTATGTTACTATTATCATTTATAATAAATGAATAAACTTGTATTAAGTTATTAAAAAATTATGGTTTTTAAGCATTAATGAATGACATTATTTTGGTATGGTATAATGAAATTAATGTTATTGACTAAAGATTGTTATAAAAACTTATGCCTAGGAAATAAATGTGATTATATACAAGTCAATATAGGTAGTTTCATTGTTAAATGATTAAAGGAAACATCATTATATTTAACTTAGTGTTGACTAAGGTTGAATTATTAATATTATTAAATGATGATTATGTTGTTTGTATGACTAGGTGATTTCATAGTGTTGAGAAATGTGTTTATGAATTATAATGGAGGTTGCATTTAGTAGAATTAAAATTTAAATATAAAATGTTGATAGATTTGTTGTTTATTAAAAATATCATGAAATTTATATTAATTAATGACTTTTATAAAGTCGAATGCATTGAACAAAGTTAATAAACATGCATGTTTTTAAGGAAAGTTAATAAGCATGCATATTTCAAAGGATTATATAATTATTATTTTATTGTTAATTGAGAAGGTTTGAGATGATTAGGGTTTATAATTGGTATTTGAATTGAGTTAATAATAATTTTAAAAAACTAGTATTTGGCTTGAAGTCTTCTACATGATAAAATGGTGGCAAATTATTTGTTTTTTTTGAGTTATTCATGATATGCATTGTTTTAGTCATTATTTCTATCAAGGAATAGGGATAGATTGGTGTGTAAAGAAAGGGCATGGAAGAGAATAAAATAAAGTGGAGAGAGGCATGTGATGGCATAAGATATGATGACATAGCAGTAGAATTAGATGAAAGGAATTTGAGCTAAGAAGAAAATATAAATTCAATTCTTTAGCATATAATTATCTTTTATAAGTTGGTGTTTTAATTTAAATTCTTGTTTGATAGTTTGGTGAAATATGGAAATGAAATTATAAAAGAGTATATATATGTTTAATTTAAATTAAAATTATAAGAGTGGGTTGAATGTAGGGCCCTGTGGATGGATTGACCATCCATATAACCCTACATGAAACCCACAAAACCCTAGTTGAATGGATTGAGATTTTGCATTATTTTTATTTATATAATATCTAAATAACATCATTTGTTTAACATACTTGACTCAAATTTTGTAAAACCTTAGGAAAATCATTCAAGGTATAATGTTTCTTTAAATGAGTATTTTTTTCTAGACTCGGTGAGTCTTAGACATAGTATTAAAATGTCAAAATAGATTGGGTATATAAATATGTAGACATATATTGAGTCTCATATATGGAATGATGGTTAAAAAGGGAGGGGTTAATTCATAATTATTAAATATAGTTTGAACCCTTTATTTTTAGTAGGTAATGGATTTAATGAATATTATATCAGGTTATGAATATTCAAATCTAGATAGGGATTCGACTCTATGTATAATTCATTTGGAAAATAAAATGAAATTGGTTTTATTTAATTTATGCATATATATAAATGATAAAGATCTATACATATACATGGGTATGTATATGCACCCAACATGACTTCAGTGACCTAGGGTATACATACATACCAATATATATTGGTATGTATGTATACCCTAGGTCACTGAAGTCCTATAGGGTGTATATACATACCCATGTATATGCATATATCTTTATCTTCAATGACCTAGGGTACACATACATACCAATATATATATATATATATATATATATATATATATATATATATATATATATATATATATATAGGTATGTATGTATACCCTACAGGACTTCAGTGACCTAGGGTATACATACATACCAATATATTTATATATATATATATATATATATATATATATATATATATATATATATATATATATATATATATATACACACACACACACACATATATACATACATTATATATATATATATATATATATATATATATATATTGGTATGTGTGTATACCCTAGGTCACTGAAGTCCTATAGGGTGTATATACATACCCATGTATATGTATATATCTTTATCATTTATATATATACATAAATGAAATAAACCCAATTTCATTTTATCTTCCAAATGAAATATACATACATACATACATACATACATATATATATATATATATATATATATATATATATGTATGTATGTATGTATAAATACATATATATATATATGTATATGTATGTGTGTGTGTGTGTATAGGTATGTATGTATACCCTAGGTCACTGAAGTCTTGTAGGGTGTATATACATACCCATGTATATGTATATATCTTTATCATATATATATATATATATATATATATATATGTATGTATGTATGTATGTATGTATACACACACATATATGTATATGTGTATATACATATATATATATACACACACACACGTGTGTGTGTACGTGTGCGTGTGCATGTGTGTCTGCATCTGCGCGTGCGCGCGCGCGCGCGCGCGCGCGCGTGTGTGTGTAAGAGAAATCAATTTTAGATGATTGTGGCATTGGGATATGAGATTTTGAGTTTATGTAGAGGGTAGTTATTATATATATAGATTATATGTTTATATCTTTTGCATATAAAAGTATTAAACCAATCGATTGAGTCAAAAATATGGTTGGGTATTCAAATTTAATACTTGTATTTATATATTTTATTTGTTATGTGGGATAACCCTATTTAGTTTATAAGAATTCACTCAACTCTATAACAGGGATTATAAAAACATAAGGGCAAAACTAAAAATGAATTTTGTGCTAAGTTAGTTACCTATTGGGTTTATTCTTAGTACATTTACTAAGACATATACATATCTTTAATACTATTTAGGACTGTTATGAATATACAGTTGATTGAACTTGTATATGTTTGTAATACTTTTCAATATATAAACCACGGACTATTGGTTTTATGGAATATAACATAGTTGATTTTGGTATTATTTAAATAGGAAATCTAACAAAAATCTAATATGGATTAGGAGATATTCATTGTTTTATATTATGTTATTATATTACAAGTAAACTTAGACAACTTGTGTTATGAATGAGAGAAATAATTTTAAGTTTGATGATCTGTAAACTATACTGATAAAATCAAAGTGAAGTTTAAAACTATGAATATTGAATTTCTCAAACTTCACAATTTATTGAATCACTCAAAATAACTTGCAAATTTTTTGGCAAATAAGTGATCTCGATTATCAAATTGGATTGGAACTATCGAATGACTTTAAACTTCCATTCACCAATAAAACTAGTTTTTGTTTTAAATCAAATGTCATAAATTGTCAATTTTTAAAAATTGCATGTATTCTTGGTTAATTATTAGAATCTAAAATAAAAACATGCAAATAAAAGGCAAATTACCACATGAAATTGATAATAGAGTTTGGCATCTCTTGCCTATGTCTCTGGGTCTGCCCAATATTGAGGACCATTTCTATTAAATTTACATAACAAATGGCTTAAAAATTCTTTGAAACACTACACAAATTCCCTTGGGTCTGATCTCTACCCAAGAACTCCACCTACATTGATAAACTCAATCTCAACAAAATAGAATCCTTCCTCAGTCTTCAATCCCTTTTCGAAGGTGCTTTGGTCCCTTAACTCAAATTATTGGTCTATCCTTTACAATATTTATCTTTTCTAATTAAAAAACATAAATAAAAGGCTTACCTACTATGTATATAGGTCATAAATTGGATTACAATCCTTTTCATAAAGCTATCTCTAAGCTTAAACCAGCTCTCAGCCTATTAAAATAAAAATACATAGTCCCTGCGAAGCTTACATTCAAATAAAAGTTAGTGTCTTTTAAAAAAATTTGAAGTCCATAGCTTGGTTAGTCAATACCTATCCCTTTTACATGGGAGGTCCATGGTTCAAGTCTTTAGCCTTCTTATTTGTGTTCTTAAGCTTATCCTTTAGTCCCACATTAGCAAATGGGATCAAATTTCAAGACTTTTAATAGGTAAGTTGCTTCCTTGTATAATATCGACACCCTTTTTGGTGGGCTCAAGGTGCTTAACATAGCATGGTACGTTTGTTTTTGTACCAACTTGGTACATTTGGTAATCGACATCATTCTTGAGTTCTCATGACTCAACATATAATGTGGTACATGGAAGATAGGTCATGAGCTATATGGCTCAGCATTTCTCACATTTTCCTTACATCTTGAGCTATGTGGACTCAACAAAGTGGCATGTATTTCTCATGATATCCAACCTTGTCATATATCTTGATCTTGACTTAGCAAGGTAGTTGAAAGGTGTGGCAAGTGTGTGTGTTCTCTCATGTGGCATAATGGGGCTTGGTAAGTAAATTGTAAAGTCTTACCAAGGAAATTACAAAGCTTTAAAAATATGCAATTCAATTGTCCCACATGCATATAATGGGCACACAATGATATATTAAAAGCAAATGTAAATACAATGCAATGTGAGATGGAGGCCATGGCACCCATCCTTAACCAAGTGTGTCGACTCTCACTGAGGGCCCCCAGTGAGCCAATAGCGGGGCCCACAATCTCCATATAACTGTTATCAAAGACCAGAGGCTAAAACCAAAACAAACACCAACCAAATTTTTTACACGAATGTAAAAAAATGATTGCCAGATGTCAAACTCTGATTGTTCCAATTGTCGCATGCAAATTATGCCATGCATTATGACACCTTATTTTCCATGTCAAAAAATAACTTCAACAGCCTATAACTTGGGCATACAGTGTCCATTTTACAAACCATGAAAAGCGTTGGAAAGCTCTCAATGAGCTATACGCTGTGAAATTGGTTTCATCACGACTTGGGAAATTTATCCAAACTGAACTCTAGATCAATTGACTAGTTTATGTCAATGTACATTTATGTAATAAGTATTGGATGTGATTTTAAATAATTATATGATTGTTGTTGTTTAAGTTCAATACTAAAATGATTTAGTTATCTAGAGTTGTAAATAAAATATTAAATATTACTTAGATAAATAAGTATATGCATTTTATTATATATGTGATACTCATGGAAATTATGGACAAAATACTAAATCCAAATAGAGTATAATGCATATACAGTTAGATGTTTTTTTATTAGTTCATTTATTTTATATGTGTATATGGTTAATATATACATATATTGATATGGTCTAAATTGTTCAATATATGCAAAAATAACCTTAAGGTAGGGCAATACCATATAATACTCCTTTAGGAAGGAATAACTCCACAATGTCTCTTTGAGGGGACAACCTCCAATATCCTCTTACAATAGAAGACTCAATGCTTACTTGATATATTTACTAATGATAATCATCTCCTTTATATAAACATCTATCTAACCCATGGATGGATAACCTCATAATCCCAATGTAAGCTGACCATTACCCAATATACTAATTCCACAAGTTACTCCATTATCCTAATATATTGTACCCATATAACTAACTAAGGGGATGTGTGCCACATGTTGGCATCTCCATCAACCTATATACATTAATATATCATATCCCTAGGTACATAGCATAGATGGGAGACATGTAGATTGTGACATAGTGGGATGGAAAATATGTATGAGTGTATTTTGATTATCATGGCTAAGTTTTGAGTGTGTATGACTATTATGGGAAAAAAATTATATATGAGTTATTTGAGGTTGAATACTTGTCATTCTAATATTGTGTGTTAAAATGATCTTAATTAACATACTTTTAGTAGGTGGTTTTAAGATATACATTAATGTTATTAGATGAATGAAAAAACATTTAAATTTTCATCTTGTTTTTATATAAATATATGCCTTGAGATGTTTCTTACATAGATGGTATGATACTTATATATGTTGTTTATGAATCTATTCATTATTTTGTAATAAACTAGAGGATGTTTGGATTCATTGCATTAAATTTAATGGACTAAATGTATGTATTTGATATTTCCATTCTTATCATATTTTATATCTACTAATAGGGAATATTCTAATTGAATCTATTTGGTTTTTATATTATTATACAATTAGGTAAATCGTATATTTATGACACTAAATAAGTATGTGATGAGTTTAACTAATCCTAGATATCACTAACTATTTGAAAACATTGACCAAAGTAATGTTCATAATTAATCATTATCATTTCATGCATTTGATATAGTTTAAAGGTTTGGATGATATCATGTTATAATGGATTTATTTATGGTATACATCATGTATTATTTATCTTACATTAAATGTTTTATATTTTATCACTCTGGATTCCTGAACCATTATTATCTACCCATCTGTGAAGGGAGGATAATTCCATATTAAGGTATGTTCCTTTTATTGGTTTTTTTTCATTGATATTATCATTGATGTCAAGATCACGATGAAGGTTATTAATGTCAAAATCAAAGTTGATGTCAAGCATGGTGAAGTGGTATGTGATAAGGAGTCTTATGATAAGAGAGAATTTAAGGGTAACCTATTTTCTCTTAGTTGAGAGAGAATTTGAAGGCAACCTAGTAATGTTTCTAAGGTTGATGACATGTTTAAATGTTAAGATAAAAGGTAAGCATACTATTGAGTACTAAGTGTCTTGAGAAGCCTAGTCTAGCCCTATGAAAAGGTGTATGCATAAAATCATATTAAATCCTATTTAACTGTGTTAGTATAGGCATGATAAAGTATATAAAATTTTATAAACATGTGAAATATGTAAAAAAGCCTTCAAAAGAGTTCCAATGTCAATTTTGAGGCTTAGTCCTTGCATGAAGAGACCTAGTGAAAAGGCATAGGCTTGGTAGCATGTTGAGGTGATTAGTATGGGAATTTTAATAATAGGATTGGTAGTGTATGAGCATGGTATTAATTTTTATAACATGAGTATGAGGTTTTGAGATAAGTTCAAGAGGTTTCAATGTGTGTTTAAGGTATGAGTATGGCTTACAAGTTTAGGCCTAATGAGCAAAGAGATCTAGTGTGGATTAATGAGGGGTTAAGTTAATTTCTCAAGGTACCAGATATAAAGAGAGAATTTTCATAGGTTTTATAGGTTGTTTCAATTTTTTTGACTAAGTCTAAGGTATTATCCTGAAGAAGAAAACAAGAAAATTAGTGTTTAGGTTTTTTTGTGTGCATAGAATGAGGTGTTGCAGACCTAAGAAGGATTTTCTTATGCCCATTGGCATGTGAAATCATTGAATGAGGTTCCAATAAGTTCATGGTAGTTTATTAAGGGTCCTATCTTAAATTTTTGGAATTTTTTTAGGTTAAAGGCCTAAGCTTTATGAAGTATTGTTAAGAATGTAAGACAGTCTAAAGCCTTTCTAAAACCTTAATAGTGACTTGATAGGAAAGATATTGTTGTAAATGGATCAGAATAGATTGGATGACCTATTTTTATGATTAAATATTTTATAGGTATTTCCTAGGTTTCTCTAGGTGGAATTTATCTATCAAAAGAATGAATAGAAGCTATAATAAACCCCTTATTTCTCATATTTTTGATGTAGCAGGTAGGGTTGACTAGGTTAAAGCATGAAATTTAAGTTATTTTACATATAAATTATGACCATTATGGGGTTTGAGTAATTTTTAGACCTAAAATATGCTAAATTGGTCATGGAAGTTGGCCTATCACTAAAAAGGCATAATGATGAAGATAGTGAGAAAACCTAGAAGAAGCAAGAATGAGATTAGGGATGGGTTAAATTTGATTAGATATGTATCCAAATTCAATGGGTAATTGTTTAATACTTATAAAACATTTAACCCTTGAATCTAATATTTTGTGATGCTCATATATAATCAAAAATTTGTTCTCAAAGTGACCTATCTAACACAGTGAGGTCTGTGTAGGGTGAAGACATGTGATTGGTATATAAGACCAATTATGATATTGAATCATGAAATATATATAAATAAATATGTTATAAATATGTTTAGGTATCATAAAAACCCATTTTAAGTTTATAAAAGTGTTCACATAGATGTTCTAAGTCATAGTTTTTGTGACTTTATATTTGGAACTACAGGCAGTTTTCTGTGTGTGAGTGAGAATGGTGATCCTAAGTATTTTTTCATAGAGTTGAAGAGTTAAATTCACATGAATTTTTTATATATGTATCATAATTTTACTTTACTTTAATTTTATTCATGATAAACTCTGATGAAGGTGATAAAATTTAAAGGTTCTTGACTGGGTTTTGAATCTTGTGTGTAGTTCTGAGTGAGCATATGAAGATGATCAGTTTGAGGTCTTTTGTCCTATATGATGAAATATAATTGAATTGGTGTTTAAAATTAGTTCATTAATATCATAATAATATGTTTTATTTATATTTTTTAATTTAAAATTTAGGTGTATTCTCGAGATATTCAAGATAGATTTTCTAGTAGTGAGAAGGTCTTATTACGAGTAGACCTAATAGTGTGGTTCAAGGAATGAAATAAGATAAATGGTGTTGGGGACCTAAGGTGAGATTATAAGGTGTATATTTAAATAGTTTATTAAGTGTTTCATATATTTTTGGAGGATAAAGGTTTTATAATATGGCCAAAGTGAAACATGTACTTTGAGAAGGACTAATTACATTAGGTCTCTATTTAGACCTAAAGGTGGTTTTGGCCCTTACGGGTGATGAAAAACCTATGTAGTAGTTGTTTCACTTGTGAAACATGTTTTTTGATAAATTAAAAATTTTATCCAAGTATTAAAATGTTTTTTTTAACCAAGATGGGTGAGATCAAAAGTCAAGTATAAAGAGAAGGTCTGATAGGCCTAATTAACTAGTTAGAATATTGAGGACATAAGCGAATGATATATAGGTTTGGATACTAGGTATATGGATTAAATATAATTATATAGGTGTGTTAAAAATGTAATGATGTTATAAAAGTGATTATATAGTTTATGATCAAGGTCATATGACCTAATTATTCCAAACAAAGAGTTTGTTGAGAAAGAAGGCCTAGTAGGCTATTTGTGAGAGATAGAAGAGTGAGAAGAGAAAAATAAGGTGGTAGTATTTATTTGAGTGAGTAATAAGTGTCTAAATATTATCATAATATCAAGGTATCTATTTTTTTGATGATTTACGTATGGGTTTGAATCCTCCTTGTAATTTGGTGCTTGACTAGTGAGGGGTTGGTACTCCTTGTAGGGTTGGTACCTCAATAAATATTGATTCATTGATTATAGGACTTTAATCCAAGATTTGTTTCATTACGTTCTATCCTCCAATTTTTTTTTCCCATATATCATGTGTTCTCATGTTGTTTCCATGTATAGATGTTTTTTTATGCATTAGGTAATGTATGTATGTGAATGAATGATTCATAGATGATAAGTGAAATTGAAAGATTGTTTTAAGGAAACTAATTCACCCCCTATTATTATCTATAATTAAAAAATTTGGTAATATATCAGGTCCTTTTAATTAGGCCTAATATCCTAAAGGAGATTCTAAGCAATAAAAACCTACTTGTACACTTCCCTAACCAATTCACCATCCCAAATATCCCCTACCTAAGCAGACAAACCTTTTACTCATTTTTCCTACTACATTGTCCTAGTCAACCTTTTTAGGAATCTAGTGCATGTTATAGAACTTAGTTGGCCCAAGCCAACCTAGTTTAACGCCTAATGACTCTATTTCCCATAGAAAATATCAACCTAGCTGACCTTGTTAGCTAAATTTATAGAGGGTTTAGGGTTAATTTTTTGCTATAAATACCCCCTTAACTTCATTATTAAGGAGAGGATACTTCAATTATGTAACATTAAAAATTTCAATTCTAATTATATTATAATTTGAAGGTTTTATTATTTAAGGTTTTTAGTTGGAGTAGTAACACTCATACTGTGGAGGTCTTGGATGTATAAGAGAAATAGTTTAGAATATAGTTATCTATCCTTGTGATCCTTACAAGCCAAAAAAAACTATTGTAAATTACATGTGTCATTAGGAATATTCACAAGTTGTATATTTATGAAGTTAGTTTTAGTCAATTAGAAACACAAATAAATGAAAAATGCTTGAACCTAAGACCTCATGAGTGTAATCACCTAAAATTTGTATTTGAGTGCTAAGAGTGATACTTGAGACTTCATATCCATATTTTAGCCCTAGATTTATCCTATAGCCTATTTTCACACTTATTTATCCTTCATTTAGGCCATTGATATGCTAGTCATACCTAAATTAGTCCTAAACCCTCATTTATTTCTACTAGCCTTTCATGCCTAGATTTCTACTATTTGGACACTAGTAACTTAATAAAGACACTAGTGCCACAGTGCACTAGTATCCTAAAAATGGTGCTAATGTTTTTTCCATATATTTTACCAAAAAAATATCTTTTCAAATTTAAAACTTCCTAGGTTTGGCCTAGACCTCTTTTATCACCTACACAAGCATAAAAATAGTATAAATACATTACTTTTATCCCTGTAACCACTAGATGGAAATTAGATGCAAAATACACATTCAAACTTAGAATAATTTATGCACAATCAAGGTTATCAATACCTATTATTCCCTAATTTTTCATACTACCATCTACAATAGTCTTAAGCTTAGATTACCTATATTTCCAGTCTCAAGGACATTCAAAGAACTTAAGGCCACTATCATACTAGTTTTAGATCACCTAGATTTTCAACTCATATCAACTAAATTCCCAAGCTACAAGGATAATTAGGGTTTATTCACAAATTCAATCATAACATGAAAAATATAGGGTTTTATCACATATGAATAGACCTTAGATATCCAAACATGGGTGCACCCAGAAGCTTGGGATAGTCTTACATAGAGGACACTTACCACCACATTTCCAATAATGGCCTATTGTCCAATTGTGATGTATTGTAGAAAATGGGGTCCATTAATCATTTATGGATTCAAGTGATTATATTTTTATCCAAGTTAGTTCTAGACTAATTACAACTAGGCACAAACATGGTATGCTCTCATAGCACTCAACATTTATCACTTGACTATGCTAGTGTCAATTCACATAAATTGTAAACTTTATATGCTCACCTAAAGCACCACAAAGAAATAAATGGGGCCTATATTGGGTTAGTTATGTCATGGCACAAGATTCATTATGGGGATTGGTTATTTAGATAAGTCTTGTGTTAGATTCATTGACATAACCTTATTTGGGCTAATATTGATGGTTCTATAGGTGCACGATGGGAGCTTAGTCTAGTAATAAGGTCATAAGACTTTATCAAGCTAAGTCTAGCATCATATAGGTGCTAGATGGGTCAAATGGATGCTTTAGATCAAGTGATCATTCTTAGGTTATCACTTTTAGTAAGGATATCAATTCTTGGTTAATGACTTGTTCCTTACTTAGACTATTCCTAAAAGACATACTGATGTCTTCCAAATTAAAAATAGATGCCATTAACTCCCTAAACTAGAAGCTTGCAAACATCATACTTAGCATAAATATATGTAAATTAAAACATTATAACCATTTCATATTTAACTATAGATGACAAAGATGCATAAACCATATTAAACATAATTAGAATCAATATCCATCCTCATCAATGAAAGTTTATATTAAACAGAGTGTATGTTTATATAGAAACAAAGCAAATGCTTAGATAAATCTATTAAATAGCCCAGAAGTTCATATATGAGCTTTGGAATGTAAAAATAGAGCCTTTAAGGCATCTGATCTGATCCTAATTTTTAATGGTGATCAAAATACTATATATGGAACTAATCTTTAGAGATTCACTACATAAATTTGTGCCTCTCTGTTCACTAGTTCGATCTTGGGTTTATTACACACAAGAGCATCTCCTTGCTAGGGTGGAGAACATATACTGGGTGTTGAGTTGAAGCCTTTTTTTATCATTAAATTTAATCCATCACCTTATATCCTTTTCACTATGGCTACTATGTGTATCCACTCTCAAAGATGCCCTAAAAATCTAGGTGCCAGTTAACCACTTGCCAGCTAGTGTAAGATGTGCATCAATTCCTCTAGTTGGTGTAAAAGATACCAAAATATAAATCATGCCAAGTTATTACCTCATGCCAAGATTTATATCAATTTGGTGTAGATATATACTTAGTCAAAATAGGGGCCCAAAATTACTCCATATAAAATTACTAGTTTTCCCTTGGACTAGGTTGCCAAAGACTTTAGCATGCAGAACTCAAGTGTTCTCTCTTTAAGTTTGGTGATGATGTCCTCAAAGCCTTTGATAGAAATATTGATTTCTTCAAAGGCACGGTCTATATTTTTGGAGGTGACACTTAAAAATAGCACATCTATCTTCTCCATCTCTTTTATAAAGTCCATAAGATTTTACTTATCCTTCATCACTCCTCCATCAAGGATTTTTCCTTCTTCATAGGCCTTTGTTTTTAAGGCATGAAAGAGTGTTTCTAGGTTTTACTCCTAGCCTTTTATTTTTTTGCTCAACATATTGACCTTACCCATTATATGTGTTCACTTTTCCATACACATAGAGTATAATTATGTCATCATCTCTTCCTTCTCCCCCTTTGCCTACTTGAGGCATGCATCTGTGATAGATGCTTAGTTGGAAAAGTTCATGAAGATGGTGTTGGCTACATCTATGACTTCTTGTAGATTTTTGAATAGGTCCTATACCTTTTCAAACTTGCAATCTAGCTCTTTTTTCATCATGGTACAAGGGTCTTCTTCTTCTTACATCAGCTCCACTTTCATCCTTGGGAGAATCTGATCCACTAACATGCACACTTTTTCAACCTCTAAGAGGTTTGATATATCCATGCCAACCAAAAGGGATGATTTGACGGTATCTATGTTTTCACATAGTTGTTATAGATTGAACTTCATGGCCTGTGCATTTTCTTTAACATCGTTAGTGAATTTATTCCATTTATTCACCCTAACATCATTGATGATGTTATTTCATTTGACTTTAGTGGCCATTTAGATGAGTGTATTAGCCAACCTAATTAGGTTTATGGTGCAGGGATTTATAATAAGGGAGTCATGCCATTCTTTAAGTTTATCCATGACCAATATGGCCTTTTGAGGCACCTCAAAATGATGCTTATCCATGTATCTATTGAATGCAAATGAAATATGTTTGTGCATCTTATATATGGTGGAGTTAGGGGACATGAATTAAAACATATAAAAATACTCATCTATCCACCCCTTCTACACATCTCTGAGCTTGACTCTATGTCTTTAATTTTTTTGATAGCTAGCTCCCTTTGTTATTCTTCCTCTTCATCAGCATTACCACTTTCATTGGCACTTTATTCTTTATTCATGTTCATATAGGGGTTATTCTTTGAACTTGTCCCCTTTATCCAATTTTTCTTCTTGGGGTTTATAAACACTCTCTATTTTTTATTTTTCCAAGGCAACAACATCACCTTTCTTTTCTTTAGACACCCCTTCACTACTTTGGCATGCCTATTATGTATCTTGATCTACTTCATTAGTGGGGGTGCTAGGCACCTTCTCTGATTCTTCCTCAATTGGTTTTGTCATTAAGAGAACATCTTTTTTATTCTTCTATTTCTTGGCCTTCATCTTTGGCCACCTTATTTTTCTTATCCTTCTCTTCCTTATCCTTCTATTCCTCATCCTTGACTCTCTCAATATCTTCCTAAGTCATGCTATCTTCCTTTATCACCTTTCTCTTTTACTCCATCTCTAGTTCCATCTCAATCTCTTCCTTGTTGTGGCCCATTTTATTCCACAACCTTATCTTTTCCTCTTTAGTTCATGGAGGATATGCGGAGGGCTCTTTGGATGAAGCATTGGGATATTTCCTTGTCTCTTCAATCACAATGGTAGATCTACCTTTGAGGGCCTTTTGAAATTCCTCAATGTTGGGCTCCTCTCCCACTTATTGTACAATGTAAACTTTGGTTCCTTCTTCTTCCTCCATCTCTTCCTCCCTTCCTTGTGTGAAGGCCTCTTCTACCTCAATTTCTACTAGGGTTATTATTGGCATCACAATGGGTCCCTTGAAATTCTTATTTTTGACTTCTTATTGGAAGAATCAGTCTCTAGAATGAATATCATGCATGTTTTATTTGGAGATGAATTAGTTGATTCTTCACTAAATGTGACCCAAAATATGATGCAATATTGAATTTATTCAAGTGTATCTCCCCACCATTTTTGGTGAGAATTATTCTATGTTACTAGTGTTGGCTTCCCTTCATCACCACTCTAGAGGGGGAGATCATCATATTTCCTAGGGTTTACGCCCTTATTTCATGGATTCATCTCATTAAATAATTTGAAGATTCACTCTATGATGATTTATATTTGGAGAGGATGGAGGTCTATTCTATCAAAGTCATCCTCCTTATATTTTGTTTCTGTCCCTCTTGGGTGCACATACTGATGCCTTGACTTAATTCTTTCTAATTCCATATCTTTCATCAAGATGTCCAACCATTGCACATTGGGAATCCTTCTTATCACCTCCATGAAATATTTCATAGAAAATGCATGAGGGAGTTTGATCTAGTTGAATAGGTTTCCATCTATGAGCACTAGGTACACTACACATAAAATGTTGAATGGTGATGAAGGTCACTATCCCAAACATGTGCTGATGGATCTCTTGAAATCCATTTTATCATAAATGCCTTGATGTATTGAGCACACTAACCCATCACTCATGTTTTATATTTTTGGGAGGAGGTACGGTAGGTGGAGTCTTAGTACTTCAGTGCTGGGGAGTCTTTATATGTTGGGAAAACATAGATATTATCTATGTTGCCATTGAGCATACTGATCTCCTCCATGATTATTAATATTAACATCAACCCCCATATGAAGGTCTCTCAAACCATGTGACACTCAAGCATGTTTTTCACCATCTCTTTAGTAATGAATTTAGCATTGTTTAATTTGATCCCTTGTGCCATGTGATGGTTGATACATAAGTAAGCCTTGATAATGTCCATCTACCTTCCATTAGGGAAGAGTTTAGAACTTATGAGGCATGATGTGACCCTTATAAAAGGGTATTTTATGTCCTTTATTATGAATTTGAATATTCATTTGTAATAACCAAATATTTTTCAACCCTCTCCACCTTTACGTCCATGATTTAGTATATGTTTATGCCTAAGTCTAGGATTTGAGTGATTCTATCAATTAGGAACTCGATATCTAAATGTACCTCCCTATAAAATAAAAAACATTCTCGATGAACATATAAGATGAGGAACTACACATGTTCTTATAGCTTAACAAAACATGGCAACTCATAGAGATGGGTTGTACTAGTGGTCATAATCTTATCCTAAATAGAGATGTCAAACAATGTTGTGCTTGCCTCTATCTTTACTCCCATGTCAACCACCTAGTCTTGGTTGAGCTCTTGTGCATTGCTTGACATATGATGGTTATATTCTTTAAACCTAAAGGTGTGCATGAAGGACACCCAAGTCTCCCCTATCAAGACCTCCAGGGGAAATTGCATTTCCCTATATGACATTTTGGTGAACACTTCAAAGTTAAACTCAATGACACTAACCCATTCCACTGGCTATGCCTTATTATTTGTAACAGCTATCTCTTCTACCATCTCCACCCTCTTGGCATTTTTGTGTGCTTATGGCAGACTAGAAATCATTTGTTTCTTCCCCATTAAGAAATGGATAGTATTGAAGTATGGTCCATTGATCTTATCGAAGCCTATAATTTTTCTTAGTGCTTCCTCATAATCACTAGATCTATGACTATGACTATGGATCTGAGCTTCATTCACTATTAATAGAGGCATCGATATCACTCTAACTTGTTATTATTTGGTTCTCTATTAATTCCTTCTCCACATGCCTCTATTCCAATCTCAAATGAGATGTAATCTCACTCCCTATTTATTCATTTTCATTTGGTAGTTATGGGTGTTTAGGTCTTTACAATTATGTTTTCTTACTTCAGCTCTAGTTCAACTCTAGTTCTATGTTAAAAATTTCATAAAGTCTGTAACCTAATATAATTATACATTTAACCTTTATACCTTATTTCTAGCTACCATCCTAATTACAGGTGAGTAATGGTGTGGAAGTACATGGATTTCTCAAACTCTGCTAGAACCCATGAAATCCATACAAAACCAACACCATATTCAAATTTAGTGAAAATATTTATGCCTCAATCATCATCAAATCAAATTATCTAAATGATATTTTTAGTGAAGTGGAAAGTGTTTTTAAATAGTCACTTCCTACCTACCATTGGGTGGATGCCAACTTGTCTGGATGATCTTCCTCTTATGCTTCGTTCAACTTGGCATGACCTCTACCTTTTTTATGGAAACTTGGGTGCAATGATTCACATGCACATAGTTCAATCTCTTATATTTTATCTCATCTTTTTCCTACTGTGCTTCCTTTCAAATGCACTTAAATTCCCTAGTTTATTTATTGTTCTTTCATCTTTTTCCTTGGTCTATCCTGCCCCATACAAATTCATGCATTGGTCCTCCAGTGATTCACTCTCCTTTATTGATCTCTTGTACATGATTATATTATGCACCTTCTTTCTTACTCTTACACATGATCATTTTATGCACCTCATTTTTTCACTTGGTACTCATATTTTTACAAGTCTAGCAAACTCCATGCACCCAAAAACTTAGGTGTCTATCCTAAGGTGACTAGAAAGCATTTGTGTTTGACTCACCCAACTAGAGTTATGTGTGGAAACACTAGAATAGTTTTCTTATGGGCATTAAATCACCTCACTTATTGACTCATCACCAACAACACTATCAATCATAAGGAAACTTTGGCTTGCACCAAACTTTATCTGATCATCATAAACAACAAACTCATGACTAAGAAGTCATAGTTTGATGGTACAAACACCATCCTATTTACTATATGGATTCAGTTAGTTACCATTGAAATTCCCAAGGAGCATTTCACCTAATAACATGTATAACTTGCATTTGCATGTCTCTAATATGTCATGGATGATATAAGGGCCCATCCACCTAATTTATAAATTTTATGGGTGCTTGGGGTACTTGGAGTCATAGAGTAAGAAAAATAATACTTTATTAAGTACCTTATGATTTATATTCTTGTCATGCCACATCTTCTGGTGTGCCTTTGTAGACACCAAAATTGTGTCGACTCCCCTTGGTCCCTTGCACACTTTATTAATTTAAAATAAATTACTTATTTTAAATTAATGACATCACCCTAGACACCTCACCTTGGATACCTCACCCTTAGACCATTTATCACCCTATGAATAATCATAATTACCTAAGACCTATTTCAACTCCCCCACTAATTCTCACACCTATTAAACTCACCTTTAGACCATTCAACAATGACAACTAAACTTGGCAGATGGAAGAATGGGCAAAAGGCTAAAAATAGCCTTTTTACCCATGCTCTAGCCACCGACGTCAGTCAATAGTCAACCGACACCGACGATATCACCGACGTCAGCTGCTTAAAACTAAATTCTAACCTCAGCTGGACCCCTAAATGCTAATTCTCTTGCTCCCTAGATCTGAATTCTCTTGCTCCTCGACTCTTTATAGATCAAAGGCAGGCTTTGGGATGAGGCATCAGCATTCTATCATCACTCTCTAGGCTAAGAAACCCTACAAAATTCACTTCACACCGGAATGAAATGTTGCATGAGGTCTTCAGCATTAGCCATAATGGGAACAAGTCTTCTACACTTCTGGTTCTCCACCAAGAGCTAAGTATTCTTCTAGTTTATATTTTAGTATTTTTAGAATGCATTGGTGATTAGTCCATTGGCTACTTTTGAGTACTGTTGAGACTAGACCTGACCTGACTTCTTCCTGAAGAGGCTGAAAAGCCTTCCTCTTACCCTTTTCTGACAACCTATCCTCTACCCTTGTCCCTCCTAAGACCCTATCTATTGTCCTGCGACCTTGCACAGACTCTCAAACTAGTCCATTGCTAATTCTAACCTTGGCTAGACCCCTAAATGCTAATTCTCTTACTCCCCAGATCTGAATTCTCTTGCTCCTCGACTCTCAAACTAGTCCATTACTAATTCTAGCCTTGGATGGACCCCCAAATGCTAATTCTCTTGCTCCCCAGATCTGAATTCTCTTGCTCTTCAACTCTCAGACTAGTCCATTGTTAATTCTAACCTCAGCTGGACCCTTGAATGCTAATTCTCAGACTAGCCCTGGATAGACTCTCAGACTAGTCCATTGCTAATTCTAACCTCGACTGGACCCCTAAATGTTAATTCTCTTACTCCCCAGATCTGAATTCTCTTACTCCTCGACTCTTTACAGATCAAAGGTAGGCTTTAGGATGAGGCATCATCATTCTATCATCACTCTCTAGGCTAAGAAACCCTACAGAATTCACTTCACACTAGATTGAAACATTGCATGAGATCTTCAACATCAGCCATAATGGGAACAAGTCTTCTACACTTTTGGTTCTCCACCAAGAGCTAAGTATTCTTCTAGTTTATATTTCAATATTTTTAGAATGCATTGGTGATTAGTCCATTGGCTACTTCTAAGTACTGTTGAGACCAGACCTGACCTGACTTCTTCTTAGAGAGGTTGAAAAGCCTTCCTCTTACGCTTACCCTTTTCTAACAACCTATCCTCTACCCTTGTCCCTCCTAAGACCCTATCTATTGTCCTATGACCCTGCACAGACTCTCAGACTACCACAGACCATTCTGTCAACTATTGACATAAGCCTAAAACTTGTCCAAAAGCCCATTGCCCCTATCAATGTCGATAGCATAACCGACGTCGGCACATTGACCAACTGACACTGGCAACATAATCGATGTCAGCATATTGACCAATCGACGCCAGCAGGACTACTGACATCGGTGACTATGGAAGACTGATAGCAAGAATTAGGTACGCATTATCTATTTCTTTTTCTTTAAGTCTTTCATTATTTATCTTTATCTGACACCCTTTTTATCAAACAATGGACTATCATCCCTCAAGGAAGTCTTTGCACTTCTGGGACCGAGCATATCACTTTGCAGTGCACCATATATCTATCTAACATTTTCTTTGTTTAAGTCTTTTTTATCTACAGGTGTCATCCTCCACAGCCAAAGAGGAGCTCCTACAATGTCTGGATATGGTGTGCAACTTCATCCAGGTATCATCTAACCCCTGACCATTACCTTTAGTTTCTTATTTCTTTTGAATGTAAAAAGCAAAAATGAGTAGAAACATTTTGGCATGCCCGATGGGACCCTGGAGTTTTCCTTGGGTTCATTTCTTCTAAAAGGCAAACTTTCATATAGGTGCATTAGATTCTCTTTTCACATCCTCTTTCTATCTCTTTATTTTGAAAAGAAATCATAAAAAGAACCTCCTTTTTCTTCTTTTCACCTTTTTCCTGCATCTTAGAGTAGTGAAATTCATACTCTTAACCTTTTCCCCACTTGTTTGCATCTGAACAAAACATTTCAATTTGGGTTAAAAATATATTGCATCTCATTCCTACTTGAATGCATTTTTAGCTCATCTAGTAATTAAAAGTGCATTATGAATGAATCGTAGTGCATATATGTTACATGACCAGACCACATTCACAATCAAACATCTAAACATACCTAAGACAAGGCCCGACTAGGATTTCATCACCTAGTGGATACCTTACCCTCCCTGGTAATCCTACTTGGACTTCACTACCAAGGGGAGAACCCACTCTGTTCTCTAGCAGAGTATAAACTATAGGGGAAGTATATATTGGCTAAGTGACCCAGTTTGGCTCTGGGCTCGTGAAGTGAGGAGAGCAAGCTCCTAGCACCAGGCCACATATGGAACCTAACACAGATTTTGAGCACCAAAACATAACCCGAAACCAACCATAAACTTATTTTTTAGGACCTATTCTAAAAGCCCAATTCCCAAACATAATCTTCTAAGGCATAAGCCAACATGACTCTAAAATTTATTCTTAGGAATTTAACGTTTAGAGGTTGCTTGCCATCATCTACTTTTCTATTTTTATCTAGTTTTTTGAGCTAGTAAGGATGCATTATTTTGAGCTCCAAAAACAACTCATAACTTCTTCTTTCTTCCAAAAACTTTCAGTATTATGAGTTTTTGGAAATACACAGTAACCAACATCAATTTTTCCACTGATGTCGGCAACTGATCTTCACCGACATTGGTTATCTGACTGACATCGGCAAATTACTTCACTGACATTGGTTTTTCTACCGACGTCGGTCACTGTCAATTTTTTTTCTCAAACAGCAAGCTAAAAACCTAACCTTATTGCTGTTAAAAACAAATTTTGGTTTTTTGAGGCTAAAACATATAGTTTTTAGAACCTGAATCTCTTTTGCCTTGGATGGTTTTGACATGTAGTCAAACCAAAACTCTTCTTGACCATGCAAGGCAACAACCACTCCCTCCTTCGCCTTCTATATCAAGTCCCCAAATGGAGTATAATTCAGAAATTGAACATACTCCTATCCAACCAACCCAAACATAACCCCCTATTGTTTCCAAAGGGGACCAAGACTTTGAAAGGTTCCTTGACCTCAATGTCAAGGCTCTTCAGCACTATCTCACAAGAAGTCAAACGTGAGATCCTTCAGGCAACCTAGTTTATGGGATGCCAACTTCCTTAGTTGAAATGGCAATCATATCAACGGCCTCTATAACCCAACCCATGGTCACCCAGGCCATTGCCTCGACTAACAACTTGACCATGACCAATCTTCAAAGTGTGGCCTCTCCTTCTATTTTTGGACCTACCTCCATTGGGATTTCTATACCCCCTCAACCACAAACCATTCAACAAAGCTCTACACCATTCCAAAACTTAATTGTCTCCATCCCACCTACTCTTGCACCCATAAATACAAGAGTGACTACCTATCCTTTGTCTAGTGTTGCCATCATCCAACCACCTTCGGTGGCATCAAGACAAGTTGTGCCTTCCAGCTTCATGACACAACCACCCTTGACATCAACATTAGTCCCTATGACTAGTTACCAATATATTGCACCTATACAAGCACAACCAACTATGTCATATGCCCCTCCTGACACCATTCAAGTGCCTTACAACCTAGGGGGCACCCCACCTACCAATCCATCAACTGATCTAATCAAGATGTTGATGGATAAGATGTCTAATCTTGAGACATCCATTTCTGGTTCAAGCAATGTTCTTTCATATGAACAAATATACAATGAACCCATTCACCCTTTAGTCCCTATTAGACCATATCCTAGTCAGTGGGAACTCCCCAAGTTTACTCACTTTCAGAGTAAAGAGGACCCACAACAACATTTACAAGCGTTTAGACATGCTTGCTACCTTATAGTACATGATGATGAGTTATTGCTACGCACATTTCCCATGTCACTTTCTAGCGCTGCCCTTGATTGGTATAGTTCTATTACCAATCACTCTCTATTTACCTTCACTCAACTAGCTCAACTATTTCTCGACCACTTTTCAATCAACATCACTAAAAAGGTCTCCATCACAGACCTATATTCTATTAGACAATTCGATGATGAATCAATAGTTGATTTCGTTGCTTGATGGAGAGGCTTAATCAACCAACTCTCCTTTTCTTTACCTCAACTTGAGCTCATTGAGCTCTTTTCACAAGCATGTGCCAAACACATCTCATCTACTTTGTGGGTCCAAACATTTCACACATTTGATGAAGCTTTCACCATGGCCAAAAAGCTCGAACTCTATGTTGTTGAAGAAGATAAAGTCAAACTGCGTAGTAAAAATACTAATGCAAAATCAAATGACCCTTCCTCTAAATCTTCTTACTCTAATTCCAAATCCAAGGGATCAGCAAATGTTGTGGTACTTAGATCATCATCATCGACCACAACTAACTAATCCAAACCTTCCACATCTCAAAGCATTACACGATAATTCTAACAATGATACGTACAGCGTCAATATACTCGAATAGGAGAATCATACGTATTCTTATTGGATAAACTAGCTAAATAAGGAGTCCTCAACCTCCCCCAAATTAGACCACCACCTCAATTTGATCCCTCATGAGTCATTCCAGCATGGTATAGGGAGAAATACTTCTGTAATTATCATCATGTCAAAGGTCATGACATAGACAATTGAAAAACTCTCAAGAATGTTATTCAGGATATGTTAGACAAATGTGATCTTGTCCTGGATAACCCAAATGCACCACCTAACCAAAACATAGACATCTTTAGACAACCTTTCCATAACCATCCCCCTAGTCAAAATAACATTTAGACCACAGTCAAAGACCCCCAAGAGTGTAATATACGCACAGTCAACACGGTCTTTCCTATCATTCCTAACCAACCTCTCCCATAGTTTGAAGAGGTTAGTCAACCTATTTGTCCACCACAGGAAGAAGAGCCTTCTTCTCCTATTTGTCCACCATAGGTAGAAGAACCTTCTTCTCTTATTTGTCCTCCACAGCTGGAGGATAGTCCTCCATCTAGCCTGCTTTTACACGTGGGAGAGTCTACTTTGACCTCTCCCATATTGGAGGATGCTTTGACGATACTAGTGCCGCTAGTTCTGCCCTCATCCTTCTTATTACCCATGGAAGATCATACTTTTCCCATTCTTTGACCACAAGTAGAAGGTACTATCATCCCTGCCCTTTATCCTCTTGAGGATTCACATTCTCCAATTCCTTCTCCACCAAGAGAAGAACTTGTCTCTTCACCTACTTCAACCGAAGATGCTCTAGTAATGGCTCTCTCTCACCTTTGGCCTGAGATTTCTGCATCTAACACATTTCCACTCTCACAACCACCCAAATATTCTAAAAAACCAATTATAAAGCCTCATACAATGACTTCTAAACCATTCTCTTGACTGGCTGAAAACTTAGGATTTCTCCATTCGAGGAACTTAGAACATGAGGCATTATGGGAGTGACTCAAAGCTCTTTATCTTACACATCCCATCTCATCTCGTACTAACGACCCTCCTTCGACAAAATCTCCCAAAGTCTCCAATGAAGACTAGGCTTCTACTTCCAAATCTTCAGAAGCTCAACCGTCCACATCTAAACTTAAACCCTCACAAACATCCACCATACCAAAACCAGTTAAATCCCTTGGTGTTCACCCCATATCTAACCTCACTCACCCACAAGTGAAGGTAGATTTGAATCTCTCCCCCCATAATAGTAGTCCTCACACTGTATTAAAGAAGGCTACTAAACCACGTCAGAGAACTCCTCCTCCACCATCATCATTGCCCTCCATTTTGGGCACTCATCCTTCTACCTTAATAGGAGTGCTCCCTACTCCAACACCTAATAAAAACAAGTTGCCACCATTACTCCCTTTACCCACCAAAAACATACTTCCTCTAAAAAATTCGGCACCCCTCATAAAGAAGGTGTCGTCTACATGAGTGGCCACACCACCAATCAAAAAGGTGGTATGGAAATCTCCCTCAACAACTCTAAAACAAAAGTCATCAACACCTAGTGCATCAACAAGCACGGACCCATTAGTGGGTTCATATGCTTTGATACTACACCGACTTTTTCAAACTTCTAGCATCATTCTTCCACCTATTAAACCATTTCAACCTCTCGGGCCAAAACTGTCTTGGTTCGATGACACTAAAATCTGCCTATATCATCGCTCACCTGGGCATGACACTAAAAATTGTTGTGCCCTCAAGGTTGTCATTCACCAATACTTAGAAAAATACACCCTTCTTGTTGAGGATACTGTCAACAAATCTCCAACACCGTCTAATGTCTCTCCAACCGCTTCACCTTCATCAGGATCCCATCATCAAATTATGATCCCTTTACCTCCTTCACCCCCTTTAATTGAGATTAACACCATCAACGTGGCCACTAGGTCACAAACTTTAAAGGATAAAACAAAAGAGAAAGTTACTATTCCTTGGACCTACCCATTTGTCAAACCTTCTCAACCACCCAAACCCAAGATTTCTATCTTGGGTACATCCCAACCCACTTCTTCAGAGGCAATCCATGATTCCATAGTGAAACAGCTTCACCAAACTCTCGTGAAGATGACTTTATATGACCTCATTCAAAGCTCTCCACAACATCTTCAAGCTTTAATCAAAGATTTACAGGCAGTGGAGGTTCAACCCGAGGACCCCCAACCACTATTTGCCTTAGTCTAATCATTACCCACCGTCACCTCTATTACCTTTAGTGATTCTAAAATTCCTACCTCCAACTTGGAAGATCAGGATGCTACCCTTTTTATCACGGCCTACATTGATCAAACTCACATTAAGTGAGTTATGATTTATGGGGGCACTAGAATCAATATCATTTCCACCCATGCCTATGACCAACTAGCCCTCCCAAAGAATTGCGTGTCAAAGACTGATGTAATTCTTTGATCTTTTAATGACTCCACCACCACTACCATTGGCATCCTTGTCTTACATATTCATGTTGGCCCACAAACAATCCTAGAGCTCTTCTACATTATCGAAGAGGAGTTCTAATACATGTTATTAGGATGACCTTGGACCTATGTCATGGCTTGTGTCCCTTCTACATTACACCATTGTGTCAAATTTGAACACAATGGTCAAGTCCATGTCATTCCCATAGACCCCTCCCCTTTCAAGACATGCAACACAACTTATTGACCCAATGATGTTCTCATTTCTTTAAAAACATCAACCCAAACCATGCCTCCACCCACAAAAGCCTCAACAAGTTCACAAACGGTGGTTACACCTACACCACCTCCTCAAGTGACAACAAAAGACACTATGGAAGATACCTTCTAATGTCTTTCACTTGGGGAGTATCATTTACTCACCTTGGACATGTTCTAGACTCCTCAAGAGTATGGACAACTTCATCACAATCCTAGCTATGACCATCGTATTGAAATGGTCATCCCTTATGGTCCTCCCAATCTTCAAACAAATCTCATCTATGGAGGTCTAGATCGAGCTCCCACTGATGTGAATCCTCTTTCATCACCCCAACTATTTACGTCTGACTTCTCCTTTCTTGGCAACCCAAACTTTGCTCATACCTATCTTTATAAGTGTGCATGGAAAGGTTTTGGATTTAGGCGCTACGAACAAGGCTCCCACCAACCCGTTGGACTACCAAATGATGAGGCTATAAATAACGCCAAGAAGCGACATGGCCTGGGTTTTGAAGAACCTACTGAAACTTCTAAAAACCCTCACCCTAGACCTATCATAGAATAATCACCTCCAAACTTGCCTATTCCCCCATCTTCACCTATGGAGTTGGTGGTTTCCATCCCTCCTAGTTTTTTTTTGCATAAATGCCATTTTCTTGGAACCCCTAACCTATCAACTAGGTGGGGTATCCAGGTCTCTCCCTCTCATTTATCCAAACAGATAGATGATGAATCTACTACCATCAACACTGTCCAATGTGTAGATGATGACACCATTCTCACCTACATGGGTGTAGATGACTCTTTCATTCAATGATGACTTCCTTTAAAAACACAAGTTATGTTAAATGAATTGACCATTGACATTAACCTTCCATCTTCCGATGTTCCTCACATTTTAAAGATTGGTCAATTTTTGGATGCCTAGGAACAAGTTGACTATACCAAATTCCTTGCAGATCATAGCAAAGCTTTTGCCTAGTCTTATAGTGATATGCCTAGTATTGACCCTAACATTGTCATTCATAACATCATCACAAACCCAGAGGCTAAGCCTATCAGGCAAAAGCTTTGTAAAATGCATCCTCGTGTTGCACTCCTTGTCAAAGAGGAGCTTTAATGTCTTCTCTCTCTCTCCTTTATCCAACCCATTGATTATCCATAATGGGTGTCAAATATCATCCCTATCACCAAAGTAATTGGGGTGGTCTGAATTTGTACTGACTATCGTGATCTCAACCTAGCTTGCCCAAAAGATGATTTTTCTCTACCCAACATCGACAAACTTGTTGATTTTACGAGCGGCCATGAGATGCTATCACTCATGGATGGGTTTTTAGGATATAACCAAATCTTGATTGCGCTAGAAGATCAACACAAAACTACCTTCATCACCCCACGGGGGACTTTTGGCTATAGGGTCATGCCTTTTGGCCTAAAGAATGCAGGCGCCACATATCAATGCGCCATAACTTACATCTTTCATGATCTCCTCCACAAAATCATGGAGGACTATGTAGATGACCTACTAGGCAAATCTAAGCTTCATCATGACCATTTAACCATCCTTAAAATAATCTTCACTCACCTTCTACAATAAAATGTTCACATTAACCCCAAGAAATGTGTCTTTGGGGTTCTCTCAGGGAAGCTTTTAGGCTTCATCATTTCTCTTCATGGCATTGTGATTGATCCCGCTAATATTCGAGCTATACTTGAGATGCCACCACTAACTAATCTAAAACAACTTCACAGCCTGTAAGGGAAGCTTCAATCCATTCATTGCTTTATCTCACAACTATCTGACCGATGTCAACCCTTCCATCACCTCCTCAAGAAGGACGTCTTCTTTAATTGGGATAAGGATTGCCAAGTGGCTTTTGAGGCTCTTAAACATTATCTTGTCTCTCCACCAGTCCTTATTCCACCTAAAGATGACCAACCTTTCTATCTTTACATCTCAGCAACAAATCATTCTTTAGGTGTCATGATCGCGCATCAAGATGAACAACATCGGGAGCAGGTGGTTTATTATATAATTTGAACGCTCATTGACTACGAAACTCAATATTCTCATACTGAAAAATTGTGTTTGGCATTAGTCTTTGCTGCTACCAAACTCTGTCATTATCTCCTTAATCATAAAACTTACGTCATTACTCATACTGACCCTCTCAAATACATGCTTTCCAAGCCATACCAAAACCAACGTATGGCTCGTTGGCTCATGCTTCTTACTGAGTTTGATTTGGAATTCATCCAAACAAAATCTATAAAGGGGCAAACAATCATTGACCAACTAGCGGATGCCCCTCTACCTGACAACTAACCCTTTCCTTGTGAATTCCCTGATGAATCTATCGCCACACTTTCCACTGATGACATATTCTATCAAATGACAATGTTCTTTGATGGATCTAAATTTCAACATGGTGGGGGTGCGGGGGTCATTCTTATTCCTCATGAGGGTGAGCCCATGCCTTTATCTTTTAAACTTGACTTTGAATGTACCAACAATATGGCTGAATATGAAGACTTAATTTTGGGGCTTCAAACTACCCTTTTCTTAGGCATCAAGACAATCAACATCTTTGGTGACTCAGAACTATTCGTTAATCAGATTAACGGTTCATACCTTTACAAAAATGAAGTTTTGTAATGGTATAAATACCGTGTTGACACATTACTAGAGTCTTTTGACCATTATCTCTTACAAACTATTCCTTACTCTATGAATAAGTTTGTCGACACTATGGCCTCTCTTGCCTCACGCATACCATCTTCATCTTCTTCTTCAAGAATTTATGTCATGGTACATCATTTGGCATTGCCTTCATATATTTCCATTGACATCAACTTTGTCAATGATATCGACTCTAGTCCACACGATGTTTGGTATAAATAACTTGTTGACTACTTAACTTTTTCTATCATTCCTCCTAATCTCTAGCAATGCACGGTGGGCTTTTATCAAGAGTACTGCTCGATATACCATGCTAGGGGGTCTTCTCTACAAAAGAGGTTTCGATGGCCTCCTTATTTGATGTCTAACCTCCACTGAAACATCTTATGCCATTAAACAAGTTCATGATGGTATTTGTGGAGGACATTTCAGTGGTAACTCGGTTGCAAAATGCATCCTTCACCTAGGCTATTATTGGCCCACTCTTCACCAAGACTGCAGTGACTATGTTCAACATTGTATCAAATGCCAACAACATGCTAACTTACTTCATGTCCCTAGCCATGCTTTACAAGTTGCTAAGGATTTCTAGCCCTTTTCACAATGGGGCTTAGATCTAATCAGCGAGATTAACCCTCATTCATCTCTCTGACATCAATCCATTATCACCATGACTGAATACTTCACTAAATGGATGGAAGCTATTCCCCTCATCTCCACTAAAGCTAACAAAATCATCGACTTCATCAACAACAACATCATCTATCATTTTGGTGTACCTCACAAAATCATCACCGATAATGGCAAATCTTTCAAAAACAAAACTGTCCAAAAACTTTACGACTCTTTTGGCATAAAACTTAGCTTCTCCTCACCTTATTACCCACAATCCAATGGATAGGAAGAGGCTTCTAATAAAATCTTAACCAAAATCCTAATGAAGGTGGTCAATGACACTAGAAGGGATTGGCACATTCACATTCCCTTCACTTTGTGGGCCTACGACACTAGCATCTGAACCCCTACAAGTGCTACACCTTTCTCTTTAGTGTATGGAACTGAGGCCGTATTGCCTCTTGAAATACAAATACCATCTCTATGCATCTTTTTGCATGACATACTTTCTAATGATGACTTTTTTCAAGATCGATTAGCTCAACTCGAGTTACATGACAAATGTCATCTTGCCGCTCTTAATCATCTTCATATCTACCACAATCGCATCAAACCTACCTATAACAAAAATTTGAAAGAGCGAGATTTCAAAATTGGGGATCTTGTCCTTAAAGAAAACCAACACATGACCAATATGGAAAGAAGTAAGTGAGGCAAGTTTTCTCCTAATTGGCTCAGACCTTATATCATAACGCACAAGTATGGATCAGGGACTTATTGTCTATCTTCTTTCGAAGGCCAGCCAGAATCTAAGCCCCTTAATGCCTTACATCTGTGACCATTCTACTGTTAATCAAGTACTCATTCACTTGATATTTAACTTGAGATCATATCTTGAGCAATCCCTGTCATCCTCATTCCTATTCCTTTCAACCCTTTTTTCCTACAAACATTAGTTAATCCTTTTTGCATTAATACTTTGTCTTACTAAAAGGAAAACCCTTAAACCTCTATAGGCTAGTCCATGACTAAAACTTCAATCCACAAAACATATAAAACTGGGATGCCTATTCAAAGGTCATCAAACTATAAATGTAGACTGCTCCCTCGAAGGACAGCTGCATAATTATTGTAATTGATAGACTACTCCCTTGAAGGATAGCTATTCAAAGACATTCAACCATACAAAGCAAAATATATACCAATCCCTCGAAGGATGGATATGCCCAAATATTGATACAAATAACACTCTCTCAAAAGCTTCTCACATCAATCAGCTTCACATATGACCACAAAACAAAACAACATCCCCACGTAGACTTCCCACATTGATCAGTCTACCAAAAAAATAAATTTACTGACAAACTATTAAGTCATGGACTTGCCTATAGTCATTCTCAGGGTCACGTATAAAAGGGGCAACTTTATCCTTGCTAAAAAGGGTTATGCTATCCTCACATATCACATAATCACACCTATCACCCTAACATACTCAAGGGATTTTGAGCTCACTTAACATCAAGTGATTTGAATACTTCTTTAACACAAACAATGGTCAATGACGTAATGCATGAATGGGACCTTTGTTTGCAACAACCCTATCTATGCTATCATTATGGTCCTTGTCAATGAAAGAGCCATACACCTTTCACTTCTTACATACCATTGTCACATACAACCAAATCATTTTCCGAACCAAACCAAACATTTTTAGACCACTAACATGACATAGCCCATTCAAACTAGTTTCTATGGACAACAATAGACATGGAAACTATCGAGCAAACGCAATTTATGTCAAGCATAAACCATTACTTGCTGAAGCATAAATATACTCATTTCATTTTTAGCATACACCATCACAAATATGGACAATTTTTAGGGATGAAAAACCACATAACCAATGTTATAGAATACACCATCACATATGGAAAAGGATGTAGCATCATCATACACTCATCATTTATAACCCTAACATGACCAAACCAACCAACAACTTATTTTGACTCTTCTTCTTTTTTGGGGAGAACTACATTGGCCTGAGGCCCTTAAAATAGAGGCTATGTAGGAAACACTCAGATGACATGATGTCTTTTGGGGTTAGCTTGGCTACATTCATTCATTCGTCTACTTGATGGACAAACAATTTAACCTTTAACCATGACTTAACCTAGTCAAAAACAATCCATAACCTACCATCTTCCTCCATTTTTTGGAGAACTACATTAGCTTGAGGCCCTTAAAATAGGGGCTATGTAGTCAGCACTCAGTTGACATGGGGTCTTCTGAGGTTAGCTCAACCATTCCTTCATCCGTCCATCTAATGGACCAACTATCTATACCAACCCAAAATCATGACCAACCAACCAACCCTGACACTTTAGAAGTCACCTTATATTTCTCATGGGGCACATTAGAGATCACATACATCTCCCCATCCACAATAAACTACACTTGAGATGACTTATATCTTAGCCTGACTTGACCAATGACCTTGGAGATCGTGACTATCTCCTCAAACCACGACCATTATTGAGACAACTTTGCCTTAGTTGTTTTTATTACATATATGCTACCTCATGAATAGTTAGTAAAAATTGTACACACACGACATTACGACCCTCACAAGTATTGGATCATGCCCAAATTGATCCCCACTACTTGTGACATTTTTGTGTTTTCCAGGAGCACTTCCTAAGCCCATGATACTTGGAACACGACAACCACTGGAGCTACAGCTTTGATCAAATAACCCAATCAGCTATGACTAAATGCCAGGGACTAATTATTTTGATTTTAGCACTCCTCGACCTTGCCTATGACAATTTGACCTAATCATCACGTGAAGTGGTATATGCGCAATCCTAACTATTACAACGTTCACACTTTGACCTCACCATACACATCCACTACCTATCAAATTGGCACCCGATATCAGGTTACCTTCCCTCGACTCCCACTTTGAGGGGGAACACCTCATCCCATACTTGCGGAAACCTACACCTTATCCCATACTTGGGGCAACTTACTCCTATTTTTGTCTTGCAGTTCGTCAAAACAACCAACAAGACAAAAAAGGGCAAATGTAGACACCAAAATTGTGTTGACTTCCCTTGGTCCCTTGTACACTTTATTAATTTAAAATAAATTACTTATTTAAATTAATGACATCACCCTAAACACCTCACCTTGGATACCTCACCCTTAGACCATTTATCACCCTATGACTAATCATAATTACCTAAGACCTATTTCAACTCCCCCACTAATTCTCACACCTATTAAACCCACCTTTGGACCATTCAACAATGAAAACTGACCTTGGCAGATGGAAGAATGGGCAAAAGGCTAAAATAGCCTTTTTACCCATGCTCTAGCCGCTAACATTGGTCAATAGTAGATCGACCCCAGTGGTATCACTGACATTGATTACTTAAAACTAAATTCTAACCTCGGCTGGACCCTCGAATGCTAATTCTCTTGCTCCTTGGATCTGAATTCTCTTACTCCTTAACTCTTTGCAGATCAAAGGCAGGCTTTGGGATGAGGCATCATCATTCTATGATCACTCTCTAGGCTAAGAAACCCTAAAAAAATCACTTCACACTGGATTGAAACATTGCATGAGGTCTTCGACATCAGCCATAATAGAAACATGTCTTCTACACTTCTAGTTTTCCACCAAGAGCTAAGTATTCTTCTAGTTTATATTTCAATATTTTTAGAATGCATTGGTGATTAGTCCATTGGCTACTTCTGAGTACTGTTGAGACTAGACCCAACCTGACTTCTTCTTAGAGAGGCTAAAAATCCTTCCTCTTACCCTTACCCTTTTTTGACAACCTATCCTCTACCCTTGTCCCTTCTAAGACACTATCTATTGTCTTGCGACCCTACACAGACTCTCAGACTACCACAGACCATTTTTTTGACTATAGACATAAGCCTAAAACCTATCCAAAATCCCATTGCCCCTACCGATGTCAGTAGCATAACTGACGTCAGCACATTGACCAATCGATGCTAGCAATATAACTGACGTCGGCATATTGACCAACTGTCACCGACAGGACTACTGACATTGGTGACTATGGAAGATTGACAGTAGGAATTAGGTACACGTTATCTATTTCTTTTTCTTTAAGTCTTTCATTATTTCTCTTTATCTGACACCCTTTTTATCAAATAGTGGACTGTCATCCCTCAAGGAAGTTTTTGCACTTCTAGGACTGAGCATATCACTTGGCAGTCCACCATATATCTATCTAACATTTTCTTTGTTTAATTCTTTCTTATCTATAGGTTTCATCCTCCACAGCCAAAGAGGAGCTCCTATAACATCTGGATAGGGTGTGCAACTTCATCTGGGTATCATCTAACCCCTGACCATTACCTTTAGTTTCTTATTTCTTCTGAATGTAAAAAGCAAAAATGAGTAGAAACAATCTTCTCTATCTACTACCTCCACCTTGCTTGGGCATGTACATCATCGAAGCACTCCAAGTATTCTAGTCATGTATTTAATGATTATTAGTCGTCTAAATGACCAATATGTGCAATGAAAAATGAGGGAACCATAAAATCAATTGGTAAATATACCTCTATGCCAAACACTAATTGAAAGGGTGTATTTTTATTTAGGCTCTTATAGGTAGTTTAATAGGCCCAAAATACTACTGATACCTAATCATCCCAATATTTATAACCAATATCACATATCTTTATGAGGTAAATTCCCAATATGTTATTTAATACCTTAGTTATTCCATTTTATTAGGGATGATAAGGGGTTGTCTTATGGTGTGTCACCATGTACACAGTCAACAAGATATGCACAGTTTCATTGATGAACTATGTACCTTTATTGCTAGTCAAATTAAGTGGGAACCCATAACAACTTATGATGTTTTCTCATATAATTTTTTTGGCTATGGTAGCTATATAATATTTGGTTAGTGCTACATCAGCTCAATTGGTGAAATAATTAGTGGTTACCAGTATATATCTTGTGCCTATGCACCTTGTTGTACAAGTGATAGGCCCAACAAAATCAATGGCCCATTTTTCAAATGGTGCCTAGGCAAGAATGGGGGTGAGAGGCATCTTATCCTAGAATTTGGAATTCTTTATGTGCTAGTAGATGTCACATGCCTTGGTGAAATATTTTGTATCTTAGAATAGACTCAGCTACAAGCCTGATTATAACACCTTGTATGCCATAGCATCTCTAGTGTAATAGCCTCCTATTATCCCCTTGTGCATCTCTTGTAATAAATATTCCCTTTCATGTTCTAGGACATATCAGCATATGACTTCATCTTAGATTAATTTGTAGAGTTTCCTCTTAATGAGTTGAAATTTGGTGGTGCAAACTATGAGCTACTTCTTTTCTATGGTTGTCATCATCTAGGGTGTAGAACTGGATGTTAGAAAAGTGGTGATCTCTGCCAAGTCCTAAAGGATAAACTTGAATTTTTAGATTTTCATGTTTGACATATCATCCTTAATAAGTGTCGTTGTATTACCATAGTTGATGCAAGATAAATGTTTTGGGCCTTAGTTCTATTTTTCAAGATTTATGATAATCGAGAACTAAAAATATTGGAATAGAACTATTCATATATAAATTTACCCATGGATAATGGGTTTGCTCATAAGGTACTAAAGAAATTCATGATCAATCAAAAAGATGAATGAGGTCACCGACAAGTATTGCCTAAATTTTTGTAGGGCATAAACCATGGTAAGCACCTTGTGCTTTGTTATTATGTAGTTTTGCTCTACTTGGGTTAGTTTTCTACTTGTGAATGAGATGGATGATCCATTTTTCCTTCACCAAGTTATGTTAGAATGGTGCTAATTATTGTATCAACATAGACATGGAATGGATTTGTCTAGTCAATAAACTATAAAATAGGCATGCTATCTAACTTGAGATTTAGA
Organism: Torreya grandis; assembly: GCA_037957365.1. Taxonomy (NCBI): domain Eukaryota; kingdom Viridiplantae; phylum Streptophyta; class Pinopsida; order Cupressales; family Taxaceae; genus Torreya; species Torreya grandis. The sequence continues at coordinate 1,988,545 of JARHVA010000522.1, read as the reverse complement.
GTTTCAAAGGCATCCTCTTGCATTACACCCCAATACAATGGGCCATGCTTATGTAAGAGCTCATTTAGTAGTCATACAATCCTTGCATAGCTCCTTATGAACTTTCTATAGTATCAATAGTATATAATAAAGGTGGAAATGTCTTTCTACATGGAAGAGGTCTAGAATAGTAGTATAATTGTGATCTTCATGGGATCGATGAGCAAACCATATTTGTAAATGATTTTCCCGGGCAAGGTGATAAAAGGTTTCATGAAGATGTATTTATTGAGGTTTAAGAATATCAAAATTTTATTACACCTCTCAAGAATGAGGCACAAGTTATCATAATGGTATTTCACTAGCCCATATAAAATTTAATCATCTAGGTACATTTAGAGGAACTTGTGAATGAAGTACTTAAATATGGTGATTACCACTATGGAAAATATAACTAGCACATTTTTGAGTCCAAAGGGCATCACATTATATGTGAAACAACCCCATTCTATCATAAAGGTTGTTTTAGGCTTGTCTTCCTCCTCAATATGGTCTTGATGGTATCCTAAGAGCCCATCAATAAAAGTGTATATTTTGTAGCTTGTGATGCCATTTAAGACTTCATCAATGAATAGAGTTGGGAAGGGGTCAGTGATGCAAGCAATGTTAAATAATCTATAATTTATGTAAATAAAAATGAACCCATATTTATTAATTATAATAACCATGAATCTCACCCATTTAGATTATTCCACAGGGTAGATGACACCTACGGACAACATTCCATCAATCTCTATTTTAACCTTGGCATGGATATTGGGGTTTATTCTATAGGACATTTCTTGATAGGTCTTACACCATTGACTAGTTTTATGCTCATTGTCGCAAGAGATGGGTCATTGCCATTCATGTTTTGGTAATTTTGAGGCAATAAGGATTAGAACTCCTTTAAGAGATCCATAATTTACATTATCTTCATGTTAGACCAATATGCACCTAGAGTAGCCATTTACATTATATTATAGTTTTGAGTGGTGCATGGTAGGGTTCATTCCTTTCTTGATGAGAGTCCTCATCTTACTTATTTTCCTCAACTATTTCTATGCAAAGATGAGTAGGGTATTCTTCATTAGGGGCACTATCCTCCACTTGGTGTACTAGCTTCTTTTTGCCTATCAAGTTTGTTTAGTTTTGTGTCTTCTAAATATTATTATCTTCATAAATTGAGTCACTATTGATCACTTTCTCTTTAAAAAATGTTAGGAGTTCGAACCCTTTCTTCTCAAACATATCTTTTAGGCACTCTTCAAGGATTATGGTGTCCTCAAACACTACCTTTCAAATTACTTGTAGTGGCTCGATCAATTATAGGTTCTATAAAGAAAAGGAGAAGGTGTGGATGAACCACTCCCTGAGTACATACCAATTAGGTATCTCTTGATGCATATCATTAACAATGTACCATGCTCATGATCACATCTTCAAGGTCGTATATAAGGAATGTACCCATAGGTTCCTTGGGGTGTTCTCACCATAGACAATCCATGTTTGTTTACACAAATACACATGCACTATATTGTTAGAATCACTAGAGTAAGAAAATATGTCTATGTCCTCATTTTTTTCCTAAATATATTGTATATGGATACTTTTAAATCTTTATAATTTATAAATCTAGGCCTTTACACTACCCACCAATAAGTGGAAGTGCTTCTCAAAGTATACACTAGTGCACCCATTTTATCTACCTCTTATTAGATGTACGATTTGAGGTCACAGACATACTCTTATATAGGATTATTCCCATTAAATCTTGGGAGTGCCTCAAATTACCTTTACTCAGGAGAAAGAATTTATTTCCCTTCTTCTTGGCATAAGGGACCCATCTTTTTTAAGTACGATCAATCTAGACTAAATCAGTCCTCATAGGTTTTGGCACTAAGTGAAACCTTTGACCAATGGTTTCATAAGCTTCTTTGAACCATTGGTCATAAACAATTTTGGTGGTGTCCAAGGCTAACTATCCATCTTCCCAAGAAATCACTCCTTGGTCATTAGGGTTTAGAGTCTTAGGGCCTTACACTATGATGTTATATATATGATTGATCTCATCCTCAAGATCAACACTGTCTATATAGGAGGGTCCCTAATCACTTGAGAGGGAGATCATTACCCTCTCCTTGCCATTTTCAAAAGTCATATAACACCTCTTAAAGTGCATATCTATGTTATTCACATAACACCATTGCCTTCCTAGGAATGTTGGATAATTATTTTGTTGCATAAACTTGATCACTTTGAAATCAACATGGAACTTAGTGCCCATGATATCTATAACTTTTCTCTTTATAATTTTGATTGGTTGCACCTTAGTTTTATTAGACATGAAAATTACTTGAGGAAAATGCCTCAAGGATGGCCTAATCATCTTCTCCCAGGTGTTCTTGGTCAATATATTGACCTCGATACCTATGTCCATAAAAACCTCACATACAGACCGTCCATAAAATGTGGAACTCATAAGGATTTATTGATCATACTCTACATTATATGTATGCCTTACTTATTTCACCCTCTTCATGGGTGGCATAATGACTTCAACTATATTTTACCCTACATGCTCCAAGAGTAAATTATTTAATAGGGGTATCATTCCCTCCATCTATAGGAGGCATAGGATCTCCATTAGCTCTTAGATCTCAACCTTATAGATATATTGATTCTTATAAGAGATAACTTCCTATTCCTCTAGGTCTTGCACTAGTTAGAGATCTCCTTGTAGGTTCTAGATCACACTCATTACCTATTGTAATACATCTTTATAGCATACAAGTTTTGGATAAGGCACTACTTTTAGTTTAGGTTACATGATGTGATTAGTGAAACTCTATTCTCCATATTTAAAGTGTAACTTAGGAAATGGCACAACTAGTGGTTTAGTTGTTAATCCACTACGAGTAGTCACTTGTACCTTGACTATCTTTGTGTGGTTTGGTTATGCCTTTGGATCCCAATTCTCTAATTTTAGATAGTGCTTGATAATTACTATGTCCTTGTCTACACTAATCCTACCTAGGGTCAATTTATTGTACAATTTGTGTAATTACTCAACCTTATGTGTCCCTCAACAATACCCACATGTTGGATGTGTAGGTTAGTCATGCTAATAATGCTCTATTGATCTACACGTATATAATGATCATGATGGGAATTTTACCCCACCAGATCCTCCACCTCACCATCTGGTGCCTCATTACATCTCATATCCTATATTCTATTGGCTATAAACCTCATTTCCTTGGTTATCTTACACCTCAACTACTGCAATGGCCTACCATGCATCTCTCTCCATGTTCTTATGCATCTCATCAATTACTTGGTAGTCAATTATGGTATGATGGTAGGAATCACACAACTAAAAATATATGGTTATGTTAACCTAACTATTACATTACAACAAAGGATAGTTATGAACATCATGTGCCTTATATTAGACCTCACATCTTAGAAGCAATGTGTGTACATTCCTTCAAGGGTAGTTATTCCTATTATGGCCTTCCATTTTGCACCATAACCCACTTAGATCATATTATGATGAACTAGTGGTAAGATTTTGGAGTTGGGATGTCATGAATGTAATTTTTTCCTCAATAAATGGGCTAATACTAGTGTTGGCACTTCTAACTACCTCAGTTCTAAGCATGGATTCAAGAATTTAATGAGGGTATATGAATGTCTTCATGGAAAGTGCTCTTTTAAATGGTACTAGAAATCCTCCAATAAACCATTGCTCATGTTGAGAATGGTGAATATCATAAGGAAACTTGGAAAGTAGAGTCTTAATATTTGCATCATATAGGTGCATGCTCTTTAAGAGTCCTTGGTTAATCTCTATGAGTGAATTAATGCTCTGTTGTTCAAACTTTGGTATGTTAAATTCCTTTAAGAATGCTTCCTTCAAGGTGTCATAGTCAGCCATATCCTGGTTAGGGTAAAATTTCCTATTCTAGGTATGGGCACAATCAAGTAGAGTTACTGGGTTTCCTTTCACTCTGATTAGGTGATTCCCTAAGCATGCCATTATAGTTCACACTTTATCACATGATTTATAGCATTCTCCATGTCATGATGCTCTGATAGGTGCATGGCTATCTCATAATAGATCTATTATAGGGGGAATCTAGCATCTAAAATGCTTATCCCCACATTACTTGTCTTGGTAGTGGTCCTCTAATGCCTCTAACCATTGGGTTAGGTGTTGGTCCCATTATTACTACTAGTATAATAGATGATGATGTCACTATACTACCCACTTGTGGTGTTAGGTCACTTTCAATGGGCTATTCCCTAGTTTGTGAAACTAACATTGGTTGAGCTAGTACATTTATGATCACAATTTAATTTGGTGAAATAACACCCAATGGTCTATAGGTATCTTAAATAAAATCCTCATAAGGAATAACTTGTTCAATTACAAAATTATACTCCAAGTTTGCAAAACATCTAAAGTTTATGTTGATAATAGGGATCCAACACATGCGTTTATACTCTAGGTTTGATGGGGATAGGTTTTTTTGCTTCATCTTTAGTCACCAAATTATATACATACCTAGCACATTCTATACCAATAAACTATTGAGATTAATCTATGGATTTATTATTTCTCTCCTCCTTGCACTTCTAAAATTTAAGATATCTTTCCCTATTCCCTTCCCACTCACTATAGGTTCTCTCAGCACTTTTAAGTTATAGATATTCCATTAGCCTACACCTCCTCTTGATATAAGTCTATCTCCCAATCTCTCAGGTGTTAGTATAATCATCTCCTTCCATTGTGCTTCACTTACACATCCCCTTCTTTCCCATTATGTTATTCATACATGAAAAGATGTTAGCCTTCCATTCTCATAGATTCAAATCCATAATCCACCATTAATTTCTTGAGTTTTACACCAAATATTTCATAAACATGCTTATGTGTTTGCACAAAAATTGATACTCTACTTCCTCAAGGTAGGAGTATGTTTATATAGCGAGCTAAAGTATGTAATTGTTCAACACTCCTTGCAAACATTTGTCTACTAATCTAGTCGAAGTGGAATATAGAGTCTCAAGTATATCTAATAATTATTTTGTCAACTCAATTTATTGTCCATAGATTCATATTTTAAGGGTTTCATAGGTAACCAACCATTAGTACACATGCTTAGGTAGTTCACAGAAGAAGACCTCATAGAGAGCATCATAAAGGTTGTTTTGAACCCACTTTATTGACCTTTATCCTCTATAGGATGGATGTTTTAGTTTAAAGATATATTCTAACTATTATAGTTAGTGATTGAGGTAGATTTAGACATTTTTATATCACACCATTACAACAAAAAAATTCAACATGGGTCCCAATAATGGAGCCAAAATGTTGTTAAAAGGGGGTTAATTAATCATTTATGGAGTCAGGTGCTATATGGTTATCCAAGTCAGATCTATACTTATTAAAATTAGGCATAAACATTATATGTTCTTTTAGAACTCAAAATTTATCACTTGACTATGTTGGCATCTATTCACATAAGGTTCAAGCCTTATGTGCTCACCCAAAACATAGCAAAGAAAGAACTAGTGCCTTCATAGGCTAGTTGTGTCATGGTGCAAGTTTTCACTATAGGACTTGGCTATTTAGAGAATGCTTTTGGTATATTCATTAGTGTATCCTTTTCTAGGATAATCTTTATGATTATATATGTGCAAGCCTATTAAGGGGCTTAGTCTAGTCATAAAGGCACAAGCCTTTATTAATCTATCTCTAGCATCATATAGGTGTTAGATAGGTCAAGGAGATGCTTTAAATCAAGTGATCATGCTTAGGATAGTGATTTTATCAAGGATATAAATTCTTGTAACATGACCTATTCCATACTTATATTATTCCTATAAGACATGATGACATCATCTGCATTAAAGAGGGACACCATTAACGCCCTAAACCAAAAGCTTGTAAACATCACACTTAGCATAACTATATGTAAATTATAGCATTATAACCATTTCATATTTAAATAGAAATGATAAGGACACATGAACCAAATTTAAAATAATTTTAATTAGTATCCATCTTAATTATTTAAATTTCAACTTAAATAGAGTTTATGTTTTTATAGAAATAAAGAAAATGCTTAGCTAAAGCTAATAAACAACCTAGAGGCTTACATGCAAGATTGGGCATATACAAACAGAGCCTTCAAGGCATCTAAGGTCATCTTAAGTTTTAATGGAGGTTAAAACACTATATTTATAACCAATTCTTGATAAATTCATTTCCTAAATTTGCATCTCTCTACTCACTAGTTCAAGCTTGGGTTTATAGCACACATGATCATCTCCTTACTTGGTTGAAGAGTGCACATCGAGTGCTGATATAGATCCTTTACTGATCATTCTAATAGATTCATCACCTTACATCCTTTGTGATATAGTATCCACATGTATCCACACTCAAAGATGACCTAAAAATATGGGCACAAGTTAACTAACTGCTAGTTGGCATAAGATGTGCATCGATTCCTCCAGCTGTTGTAAAAGATACCAAAATAACAATCATGCCAAGTGATGGCCTCACACTAAAATGTTTTTTGAGTTTGTTTAGATCTATACTTAGTCAAAATAAGGGCCCCACATTATTCTAATATATAGGATAGGCTATGACATCAAGATCCAGTTTGTGACACTTAGACTAGCTTCCACCTTAGTTTTTAGCATCTAGATCATCCATCTTAGTTATTTTAGTTCTAATTCTTAATTGCACTATTTATTATTATTTAAGAAAAATACAAATCTAGTCAATTCTAAAACAAAAAATTGGTTGTATTTATTGCATATTATTACCTTGATTTATTAAAATCATCTCTATAACAAACATAGTATTTACACTTGTTAACTCTTAATAGATTAAAACATTTGGTGAACCTGACTTACTTCAAATATTGCATAAACCCTAACCCTAGATAGCCCCAGGGTTTACATTTCCATCATTCAAATTTTAGATCCATAATTTTTTTGATTTTATTTGATATAATCATGATAAAATTGATAGAAGAAGTGTATCACTTTTTGTTGTAAATTTTAATACTTTCATTTGTATGCTTGTTCTCTTTAATTCAGAATGAACTCAAAAAAATACATAAACACATGTATATATGATGCTTTATATCAATTGAAATGTATGTCATATTTAATTCTATATCTAGCATGTTATTTTTATCTTGTGTGGAATATAATTAAGAAACAAATCTTTACATTCATAGAGGATCTATTACATAAGCTAACAACTAGGCTTCAAGTTTTAATGTCATATCTTATGCATAGGAAAGAATCTCCTTCTCCTCATCTCTATGAGGGTGATATCTACTTTACCTCTAACCAATTCCATGCTATCATTCCTTCATGAGATGAATTATCTTATACCATTTTCACTAATCCCCATAATGATCTTATTCACACCTCTTCCCTACAGGGTGTGTGCCTACATGTTCAATCAAAATCAACTAAGGTTTGCACTTGTGAGACTTTAAGGGATCAAATTATTAGTATGAGAAAGATAATATTATATTTATAGAATCAAAATTATTTATTAAGTGAGTATGTCACATTATTGGCAAATTAAATTACATGTAATCAGTCTTCAAAATATTCTAGCATAAACCATGTATATACATCTACACATATTAAAGTTGTGCCTGACACTATTTCATATCTAAATCATAAATAAAAAAAAAGTATATATATAACTAGTGATTCAAAAATCATTCAAAAAATAAAATAATATTTCAAGTGAGATACTAATATAAATGATTAAATCTAATTTAATCAACCTACCCCATCTACACCTAGTGATGATATCTAGACATTATTGTGCATATCATAGAATGCATGAGCACCACATTGATTCATGTTTAGCATTGAAAAGTTAAATAAAATATATAATAGATACAAATGTCTCACATAGTGACACATAATCTAAACAACACACAATGACACATCTAAAAATTTAAAAAGGATCAAATTCAAAAATAGTAAAAAAGTGGTTACCCAAGCATAACTCAGAATAACAAAAGGTTCATAAAACACAATCAGATCAAGAAATAATACAAAAAAACCCATGTAAATCAAGTAAAAGATTCAAATATACCTCTCTAAAATGAGGCTCAACTTACAAAACAATCTGGGTTTGGTCAAAAATATCTACAAGAGTTTGATTATCACGGTCAAGGTTTGGGCAAACAAGCCTAAGGCATCGCTACTCCTATTCTAGTAGTTGATAATGTTGGTCAATAAGGTTTGGTATTTATTGAAAACCCTAATAAAATTAATCATAGATATAGTTTATAAAGGAAAAATATCCAAATGCACAGTAAATGTTAAAAAAATATGAATAAATATGATTACAAATTAAAAATCATGCTAAGCCAACAAGCATTCTCAAAAAAGGCTTTCAAGAAAAAGACCCTCTAGAGTACCATATGCCTAAAATATGCATAGTTCAAAGGGAAAAATCAAAATTAATATTAAAAGTCACAATTTATAAATTTCAACTTCACAACATGAGGTAACTACCTATGCTCATCCATATACAAGATAATTTAACATTATCATTCCAAGTTATTATGATTATTATCATTTTAATGAGGAATAATACTTAGAGTCATATTGCATCACCATTTAATTATAGAATAATAATCATATTACATGAGAAATTACCATTCCTATTTTTTTAGATAGGCCATAGTGATAGTGAGTCTCCCATGAGACTCAAAAGTTAGTATTATACCTCCCTTATTATACATACTTTCCTTATTTCTAGCTCCTTGTATATAGTTTCATTTACATGTTGTTTGTGCATAGCTTATATCCAAAAAATAAAAAAATAATATAATATTTTAAAAATAAAAACATATTCAAATATTTAATCATAAATTACATAAAGTTAAAGATTTTATGCATTTCCATGTTTACATCTCTTATATTTTCCAGACACTACATATGCTAACTATCTTAGTATAGTTAGTTTTTATCATACATACATGCTTCACTTGTTCTTATCGAGTGATTATAGATTACTACATGATGTAGGTCCACTACACCAATATGAATTTGATATTATATACCCATTGGGGGCATATAAATAGATACATAAGTTATTGATTTAATACATTGGCCCAATTAGGGGCACCTTATTCATAGTTTCGATTACCATGTTACATCTTTCTAAACTCTACACATAGATTTAACATTGTTATAACTTGATATTGATCATGTTATACTTAGATGTCTTGGCAGTTACTACTACTTTAAAATTAGTATATGTACATATTGTATCTTAGATAGATTTGTATTACATTCTCATGTACACTTTCATTTCTAGATTTCCTAGTTTAGACTTGATTTTATCTATATACTTATTTTATTTTAGGATATTTGAATATGCCATTAATCTATGGCTCTACACCACTTCTTTTCATTATATATATTTTTTGAACATGGGCCCACATCCTTGTGTGTGCCTTATTGATTTTGTATGTAGACCTTTGAACATGTCCTTCTATGTGGTTCTAGGCCAAATTTTTATTATTTGTGTATGTGGACATTTGAACATGTCCTTTTATGTCTTATTTTCTACTACACCCTTAACTGTTAGCATGTCTAAGGATATGTGTATCTAAATTATGGCTTACATAGCCCTTTTGAATATTATTTTACATTTATATATGCATTAATATACTTAGTAGGTTGTCCTATGGGTGGTACAAGGCATTGTTAGACTATATATAGGAGGTAGGGTTAGTTATTCATCATCATATTTGAGTATTCATTCTTATTGAAAGAATTTGAGAGGTTTCCCCCTTAAATTGGCTTATCTATTATTCATTATTTATGATATATTTCAAAATCATTATGATATATTACTATATTATTTTCTTATTTGGTAAACTAATATCATTTTAAGTGGTATCAAAGCATCAATTTGGGTAATAATCAGGTCAAAACCCCTAGATATTAAAATTTGGATATGTCTTGAAAATGGTAGTGAATTTTTTTGCCATTTTTAAAATGGAGTTGATAAATCACACAAGTAAGTTTCCATTAAAATTTTAGCTCATTTGTATTTTTTTTAAGTTATCTATATTTTAAGTTTTTTCATAAATTTACTCCATAGATCACAATTTGTATAATTTTTCAAATTTATTTACATTTATGGAAACCTTGAAAAAAATTAGTTTGGGTATATTCTTTGATATTAATTATTTGAGGCCAAATTTTTAAAAAAAGTTCATGGTCAAAGTTGGGTAAATAGGTCAAAATAAGGTTCACCATAAAGCCTTTATATGGCTGGTCCTAACACCCATGGATGGGGGAAAGGGAAAGCCACCCCTAGAACTCCTTTAGGGGATGACATGGAGTCTGAATCATCTGACATGATTTCCAAAATCTAGTCAAATCTACATGGCTTAATGCATAAGGATATGCAAGTCCAAACTCAAATATGAGCAATGCAAGGGGAGCTTAATGTCATGAACAATTAATTACATCAGATCATAACATAATTGGATACCATCTCATCTCATTTACAACTCAAAAACCCTCCATGTTTTCCTCCTAATCATCCACTTCTCAATACTAACACCACCAATATAGGGGTAAAACTAATGTTACCAAAATTATACTTGTGCAAGTTTGGTGGTAAGGAGCCACTCACTTGGATCACTCAAATTGAAAATCTATTTGATCCACACCAAAATCCTAGCTCTCAAAAGGCAGTTTTGGCATCTCTGTATCTAGAACCTGATGCTTTCATTTTATATCATTAGTTTTATGCTCAAAATAAGAAGACTAGTGCTCCTATTACATGGTCAGTATTTTCTAATGAACTGATGTCTCACTATCAGGATACTATTTTTGAAAAATACTTTAACCAATTAGCCAAACTACAATAAATAGGAATAGTGAGGGATTATATTCATCAATTTTAGACTCTATCCTTACGTGTGGAGGATATCACTAAGGCAAATCTGACTGAACTTTTTCTAGATGAACTAAAATATAGTATTTAATTAGAGGTTTGTATGTTTAACCCCATAACTATATCTAAAGATATACCAAGGGCATGCTTGGTAGAAGAAAAAGAGATGATAAAACATCATCCTTTTACTACTAGTTGGGAACACACCTTTCCAACTCCATCATGGCATCAACCTACCAGATTGACACCACAACAAATTAAGGAGAAGAATTATAAAGGGTTATGTTATGTTTGTGACAACAAATGGAGAAAAGGTCATTGATGTGTTGAAAAGAATTTATTTTACATTGAATGGGCCAACAAGGATGAAGAAGATGAGGAGGCATATGGTGAGGGGTTTTAAGGGCCCAAAGATAAAGCTATAGATTCTTAACTTACTATCTTCTACCATACCCTTGTAGGTATTTATACTCCTTAGACTCTTAAGGTGGTGGGTTTCATTAAAAAATAGAAGGTCACAGTGTTGATTGACTTAGGTAGTACACACAATTTCATCAATAGTAAGTTTTTTTCTCATTTTAATTGTTTCATCTACCCAACCCTAAAATTTCAAGTTATGATTGCAGATGGTGGTATAGTTAATTGTTTTAGAAAATTCCATAGTATTAAGTTAGCAATGGGGGACTATTTTCTAGATTATCTTATGTTTGTTATTCCTATGGGTGGGATTGACATTGTCTAGGGAGTATAATGGCTCACCATATTGGGTACTATTGAGATGAATTTCCATGAACTATTCATGCATTTTTATTCTAAAGGCAAGTTGGTGGAACTATAGGGATTAAGATTTAAATCTCCACAAGTGGTTAGTTCACATCAGATGACCAAGATTCTAAAAAATGGTGCTGAAGGATTTGTGGCACACTTTTTTTCCATCTATGTTCAACAAATTAAGGAGTCTACCCATCCTGAGTTACAAAAAATATTAAATGAGCATTCAATTATTTTTAGACACATGCCAAAAGTTATTCTTCCTAGCCATACTCATGATCATGACATCAGACTCATTCTTGGAAGTACACCACCCAAAATCAAACCATATAAATATCCTTATGACCAAAAGAGTGAAATTGAAAAAATGGTACAAGAGTTATTTGAGGTAGGAACTATTCACTATAGCCAAAGTGAATATTCTTCTCTAGTAGTCATGGTGAAAAATAAGGATGAAACTTAGAGGATGTGCCTAGATTATAGAGAGACAAACAAGTTCAATATCAAAGATAAGTTTCCTATCCTATAATTGATTATTTTTTAGATGAATTACATAATGGTTTCTATTTTACCAAATTATATCTTCACTCTAGGTATCATCAAATCTAGATATCTGAGGAAGACATTCCTAAAATATCCTTCTATACTCACAAAGGCCATTATGAATTTTTGGTCATGCCTTTTGGTCTCACTAATGTACCATCTACCTTTTAAAGTTTTATGAATAAAAATTTCAGGCCATTTTTGAGAATGTTTGTACTTGTGTTTTTTGATGACATCTTTATTTATAGAAAAAATTGAGATCATGTACATCACATGAAATAGGTACTCTCAATTTTGGAGAAATATTAGTTGTATTCTAAACCATTTAAATGTGATTTTAGAGTTTGAGAATTGGAATTTTTGGGTTGTATTTTTCACATGAGGTAGTAAATGTTGATCCTAAAAACATCCAAGCCATCATGGAGTGGTAGATTCCCAAGACACTTAAGCAACTAAGAATATTTTTTAGGCTAATTGGTTACTATCATAGGTTTTTCAAACACTATGGTAATATTCTAGTACCATTCACTTCATTATTAAATAAAAACTCCTTCAAGTGGAATAATATAGCTACTAAGGCATTTAAACAACTAAAAATAGCTTTGTGTACCACCCCAATATTGGCTACTATAGATTTTTCTAAAATTTTGTGGTTGAATGTGATGCATCTAGATATGGCATGGGTGAAATAATCATAAAAGAGGTTAGGCCAATTACCTTTTAAATTCATCAACTTAAGGGTAAAAATCATCTCAAACCCATTTATGAGAAAGAGATGATGGCTATTCTACATGCATTTAGACAATGGAGAACTTATTTATTGGGTCATCACTTTCAGGTAAACACTGATCATGATAGCCTTAAATATTTTTTGGAACAATGGTTATCTTTTTAATAACAATAAAAATGGGTCACAAAAATGTTAGGTTTTCATTTTGAAATAGTCTACAAGAAAGGAAAAGAAAATGTGGTGGCCAATGCACTATCTAGGCATGATGAACTAGTTGAGGCATTGTTATGTCGCATGACCATTTGGTAGGCAAAATAACTCAAGAAAGTAAGGGTAAAATGGGAGAATGATAATATTACCCATGTAGTGATTCAGAATCTATAGTAGGGTTCAGGTGGGATTGAAAAGTTTACGTAGAAGGGGAATTCATTATGGTACAAAGATAGATTATATCTATGTCAAAATTCTCTTCTTAAACAAAAAACCCTTCATGAACTTTTGTGTCTCCACTTGATGACCACTCAAGGCTTTTAAAAACCTATCATATAATTAAGAAGGATTTTTTTGGAAAGGACTCAAAGGGGATATACAAAAATATGTGGCTAAATGTATGGTTTGTCAAAAAAAAGGTGAAACCATTAAAACCACATGATTTTTGCAACCCTTATCCATCCTTAATCAACGATGGGAAGAGGTATCTATGGATTTCATTCTTGAGTTACCATGATCTAAAGGTAAAAATGTTATCAAGGTTATTATGGATAGACTCACAAAGTATGCTCATTTTTGTTATTAATCTCAACCATTGGTGGCTATTATAGTATCTTCTACCTTCCTAAATGTAGTTCATAAATTACATGGTACTCCCAATATTATTATCAATAATTGAAATCCCATATCCACTATTAATTTTTGGACAAAATTATTTGCATGTTTGGGAACCCAATTTTCTCATAACTCATCCTATCATCTTCAATCAGATAAACAAACTAAGGTAGTCAAAAAGTGTCTAGAAGGGTACCATCAATGCTTTGTGTCAAATAAATAAGATAAATAGGTTTAGTGGCTACCCTTAGCTAAATGGTGGTGTTGAAATATGAAATTGCACCCAGTGATAGGAAGTCAAACTCCTATCTTCTCCTCACAACATGGAAACTCCCCTCTCGCCTGTGGGACCAGCAAAGCTGGAGGGGAGAGTCTCTAGATAAGGGCTAGCTCCCTTTGATGCATCGTGTTTGTTCCAGTAAGTGATAATACATACATATATAATTAGATATAATGGAGAGGGGGATGAAAAGGGAGAGACATGAAAGAAAACAAACTACTCTAAAGAGGTGATGCACCAAAATAAAGGCAACCTTCACACACTCACACTGAAACCAGACAAACACATACATACACTACACATTTGGCAGAAGGACCAGGCTACTAGAAACTGGTAGGGAGGCCTTAATGGAAGATAAAAATAAGAAAGAGATCACTAAAGGTGCTATGAGACACACACTTATGTAGCAACTTCCTCTATTTTGCACTTCTCAAATACTGCTCTTCTCCTTTCAGCTGTAGAGATGGTGCCTTATAGATAATAGGTCTGCTGGTGTTGAACCTGTGAGAGCATCAAGAAACAATGACTGGACACAGACAAACACTCAAGACATACTTTGAAATATCTATCCAAATGGAGGTAAAAAACTACATTTTATTTGATTCAAGTGAAATTTTACCAGGGCTGCGCCTTAGCAAAATGTGTAAGATCCCTACAAAATGACAAGTTCACAAATATATATGAGAAGCAAAGAGGTCCATTTGGCACTCCTTATTTTACAAGTGGCATATGTGTCCCTTCATGAAAAGAAACAAGCCACTCAAAATATTAATGATCCATCTACTTTGTCTGCTTGAAATCTGCATTTTTCTTTAGGTTACTTACACGGCTTGCCTTCTCATTTAATGCAAAATGGAGAAACTAGTTGATTTACCAGTTACTTGCATCCCAAATGATCAATTTGCTGGCACTATTTCACCTACTAGAGTCATTTCTTCAATTAGCACTAGTTAGACCAACTACTCACTCATTCCTTTCTCATTGCTTTTCCATTTTGTCTTATCTGACTCATTCGGCCCCTGGGGTGAACATCTTGGCAGGTCACTACATTTTGAGCTCCTTTCCAAGGCTAGCTCTTCCTTCACTTTTGAAGATAAATGGCCATTTCCCTTCATGAAAGTTGACATTCATATGGCCATCATTGGTTTGAAAACCAATGGCTAAACTATTCTTTTAAACTTGACATCCTCTGGGACGTCACCGTCTCAGTCACAACACTATCAGGTCCCTTTCTGTTGAAGTGTCAGCCCTTTGGAAGGGCTTTGAGCCTTTGAACTACCCCTCGATTCAAGGGCATACCCTTGAACCATGCATTGAACTAGGGTTGTTAAACCAAGCCATTAAACCAATGGTTCAACGGTTCAAACAAGCGCATCGATTTCCATTGAACCAAGCTGATGAACCTTTCCAGTGAACTTTTCTATTGAACTGAACTCATTAAACAAAAATGGTTCAACAGTTCAAGGTTCAACCAAGTGCGCCAATGACCCTTTTTGTAATGAAGCTGATGAAATTTCTCCATTAAACTTTTTCCTTTTAAACCAAGACCATTGAACTTATACCTTTGAACCATTCAGTTGAACTTATGCCTTTGAACCATTCGGTTGAACTTATGTCTTGAACCAAGTACATTAAACCTAGCCCGTTGAACCAAATAAAAATTGGTTCAATGGTTCAATGATATGAAGGTTCAATGATATTTAAATGAGATGCTTGAACCGAATGATGAACCTTTGAACCAAAAGTTGTCGAAACACTTGAACCAGGCCATGAACCAAACATATTGAACTTGAACAACCTGAAGATGACTAACATTAAGATAGTAGGGGAGAAGTTGACCGAGATTTTGCCTATGGGCAAAACTGGTCAACAAATTGGTGACTCATAGGGGAAGCATGCTTAGTATGCTTAAAATCTAATTGCCTTTTAGTCCATTGGGTGCGGAGTCAGATGCAATTATGAAAGAGCTAGTGATAGCCCCAAAATTTGAGAATCAAACATGAAGCCTTTACCCCACATGCAAAGGGAAACACACAAGGCTAAAAATTCTACTTGTGTAACTACACTTAGGGAAAGTAGGAAAAGAAAATTAAAAAAACAAACTACTATATACAGCTAACTAGGTATTCTCGTCTCCCTCATGGATCAAAGGGAAAATTTCTTAAGTCCCCTTCTTGGCAAGAAGACTTATGGTGCTAGGCAAGTAGATGAATGAAAAGGAGATTTGGTGACTTGCTCCTCTTTCCTATCACCTAGTTTGGCTAGAATCCAAGTGGATCAAATTTTAACATGCTCCCAACATATATATATATATATATATATATATATATATATATATATATATATATATTCTACTTGTCCATAGAATCCTACTGAATGTTGGTCCTTCAAATTGGTGCTCTTCACCAAGAATATATGGCTGCTAGCTTATCACCATTAGCCCTTTGACATGTACATTCCCTCTGTGATGCATCATGGTTGGACCTATTTCCTTCTGCCTCATTAAAGACCCTATCAGACTCATCCCCTACTTCCTCTTGGCCTCCTTGAAGAACAACACAACCTACCTCCATGACTATAGACAAATCATTCAAATTATGAACAAGAGATCATCCATGCTCTTCCATGTCACCTAAGGTGATCTCCTCCTCATTCATACTCATGAAGTCTTCCTGGAGAACTGTAGATTGGATCTTCTATTCCTCACTCACCTCCTACAGAATAGGTTCCTCCTTGAGAAGGGGTGAAGTGGAGAAAATGTGTGGAAGAGGAGGCAGTCCTTGAGCTAGAATTGAATGATTCTCCTCCTTCCACTTGGTCAGCACTTCATCAATATCAAGTGTGGCCTGATAACTCTCTTAGAGGTGTGTGGATGGGTTGGGTTTAGATAGGTCCACCACACATTGGCTAAGGAATCTCATTTGGGACTCCAACTCTGCAATTCTCCTAGCTATATTTTCTTGAAGGAGCCTTTCTTGGAGATCACCAGCATTATCCTCTTCAAAGCTCTGAGCTAGTTCCTGGCATTCCTTCCTCAAACTTGGAATCTACACATCATGCTGAAAGACTTTTGGAAGTTGAGGAATGCAAGGAAGAGATTGTCGATGCGCTGGAAGAGTCTCTAGAAGAGGGATGTGCTAGTTGGTGGTACTCCCCCAATGGAAGATTCACAATTTAAGACATTGAAAAGATTTATCTCCATGGGGGGTTGCTCTGATGCTCTCTAGTGTTGGAAAGCCAGGCGCATGAGATTGGGAGCAGATGCATTTGGTGAGCTAGAGTGAGCAAGCGCTATTTGATAAAAAGGATTTGGTGCAAAAGAAGGGGCTTTCTTTAGATTAGGAAGGGGTGCACAAGCTTGACTACCTTGGATAAATGGATTTCTCCATTTTATTTCCTCCTCCTTCATGGATAGTGAATCAGTGCTTGCCTAAACAAACACTCCTCCTTATTCATCAGCTCATGCTGATATCTGTACTACTCTTCCATCCTATTAATCTCCCATTCTAGGGCCATTTTGTCTATCATTGTAGGAAAACTAGGAGAGCTACTTGAGGGGATTGCATAACTATTTGGAGCCTGATTATATTCACATGAAGGAAAACAAGACCCATGATTCTATGCAAAAGGATTATACATAAAGAAAGTAGATTTCTAATAGCACCAGGCTACTTAACTAGTAGATTCAACTTGGAGTCACCATTGGTGTTGATGCAAAAGCCTCCAAAGGCTGTTCAGTTTAAGAACACACCAAAAATTCTTCAACTCTTAGGACAAAATCTGTCCTAGTTGGTCCCACCGAGCGTGCTAGAACTGTTGACATAGGAAATTGCACCCAGTGATAGGAAGTCAAACTCTTATCTTCTTGTCACAACATGGAAACTCCCCTCTCGCCTATGGGACTGGTGAAGCTAGAGGGGAAAGTCTCTAGATAAGGGCTAGCTCCGTTTGATGCATCATGTTTGTTCTAGTAAGTGATAATACATACATATATAAATAAATATAATGGGGGGATGAAAAGGGAGAGAGATGCAAGAAAAAAAACTACTCTAAAGATGTGGTGCACCAAAATAAATGTGACCTTCACACACTCACACTGAAACCAAACAAACACATACATACACTACACATTTGGCAAAAGGACCAGGCTACTGGAAACTGGCAGGGAGGCCTTAATGGAAGATACAAAAAAGAAAGAGATCACCAAAGGTGCTATGAGATGCACACTTATGTAGCAACTTCCTCTATTTCACACTTCTCAAATACTGCTCTTCTCCTTTTAGTTGTAGAGATGGCACCTTGTAGATAACAAGTCTACTAGTGTTGAACCTGTGAGAGCATCAAGAAACAATGACTGGACACAGACAAACACTCAAGACATAATCTGAAATATCTATCCAAATGGAGGTAAAAAACTGCATTTTATTTGATTTAGGTGAAATTTTGCCAGGGTTGTGCCTTAGCAAAATGTGTAAGATCCCTACAAAATGACAAGTTCACAAATATATATGAGAAGCAAAGAGGTCCATTTGGCACTCCTT
Organism: Torreya grandis; assembly: GCA_037957365.1. NCBI lineage: Eukaryota > Viridiplantae > Streptophyta > Pinopsida > Cupressales > Taxaceae > Torreya > Torreya grandis. The sequence goes on along the minus strand of JARHVA010000522.1, from coordinate 1,969,862 downwards.
TTACAAGTGGCATATGTTTCCCTTCATGAAAAGAAACAAGCTTCTCAAAATATTAATGAGCCATCTATTTTGTATACTCAAAATTTGCATTTTTCTTCAGGTTGCTTACATGGCTTGCCTTCTCATTTAATGCAAAATGGAGAAACCAGTTGACTCACCAGCTACTTGCATCCCAAATGATCAATTTGATGGCACTATTTCACCTACTAGAGTCATTTCTTTAATTAGCACCAGTTAGACCAACTACTCACTCATTCCTTGCTCATCGCTTTGTCCATTTTGTCTTATTTGACTCATTCGGCCCCTGGGGCAAACATCTTGGTGGGTCACTACGTTTTGAGCTCCTTTCCATGGCTAGCACTTCCTTCACTTTTGAAGACAAATGGCCATTTCACTTTGTGAAAGTTGAAATTCTTATGGCCATCATTGGTTTGAAAACCAACGGCTAAACTATTCTTTTAAACTTGACATCCTCTGAGATGTCACCATCTTAGTCACAACACTATCAGGTCCCTTTCTATTGAAGTGCCAACCCTTTGCAAGGGCTCTGAGCCTTTGAACTACCCCTCAATTTAAGGGCATACCCTTGAACCATGCATTAAACCAGGATTGTTGAACCAAGCCATTAAACCAATGGTTTAATGGTTCAAACAAGCACGCTGATTTCCATTGAACCAAGCTGACAAACCTTTCCATTGAACTTTTCTATTGAACTAAACCCGTTGAACCAAAATGGTTCAACAGTTCAAGGTTCAACCAAGAACGCCGATGACCCTTTTTGCAATGAAGCTGATGAACTTTCTCCATTGAACTTTTTCCTTTTGAACTAAGATCGTTAAACTTATGCCTTTGAACCGTTCAGTTGAACTTATGCCTTTGAACCATTCAGTTGAACTTATGTCTTGAACCAAGTTCATTGAACCTAGCCCATTGAACCAAATAAAAATTGGTTCAACGGTTCAATGATACAAAGGTTCAATGCTATTTAAATGAGATGCTTGAACTAAACAATGAACCTTTGAACCAAAAGCTGCCAAAACAATTAAACTAGGCCATGAACTAAACATATTAAATTTGAACAACCTGAAGATGACTGCCATTAAGACAACAGGTGAGAAGTTGACTGATATTTTGCCTATGGGCAAAATTGGTCAATAGGTGGTATAATAATTTAGTACATAGTTTATCCAAAATATCTCCTTTTATGGCATTATATAGATACCATCCTCCATCCCTCACTTCACCCTTGAAGACCCACCCAAAGGTGTGTGTAGTGGAGGAATTCCTTCAACATCAATAGGAATTCCTTGCTATTTTGTGTGAAAATTTATCTTCAGCCTAAAATCACATGCAGTAATAGGCAAATCAACATAGAAGTGAGAGGCATTTTAAAATTGTTAATTGGATTTTTTTTGCTTGCATCTATATAAGCATATGTCCTTAAAGAAATAGAAAAAGGATAATAATTTGTCTCCCAAGTATTATGGCCCTTATGATATCTTACATAAAATTGGTAGTGTGGCCTACAAGCTAGAATTTCCTCCATCTAATCGTATTCATCTAATATTTCATGTATATTGCCTTAATAAGGTCATTGGATAGAGAGTTACCACTCAAACTGAGTTACCAAAATTAGATGAGGAAGGAAGGTTTATTCTTGATCCTGGAGTGGTCCTTCAAATTTGCACTAAGTATCTATAATCTAGACTGATTATTGAGTATCTGATCAAATAGAATAATTTTCCTACTAAAAATGCTACCTGGTTAGATGAATCATTCATGAAACAACTATAATATTTCTTCAACATTGAGGACAACATTGTTTTTAAGGGGAGAAGCATGATACACCCTTAACCATTGGCATGTCTAGGGGTATGTGTATCCAACTTATGGCTTGCATAACCCTTTTGAATATTATATTACATTTCTCTATGCATTCATATACTTATTACATCATCTTATGGGTGTTACATGGCCTTTTTAGACTATATATAGGAGGTAGGGTTAGTTATTCATCATCATATTTGATTATTCATTCTTATTTCAAGAATTTGGGAGGTTGTCCCCTTGAAGTGGCTTATCTATTATTCACTATTTATTCACTATTTTAATATCATTATGATATATTATTGTATTTTTGCTTATTTGGTAAATTAATATCATTCTATTTTCTCAAATTTAATGACATGAACCCATGCCCCTTGTATTGTGGCCCCTTGGCCTATGATGAGTGTCATCTAACTCCTCATTCAACCAATATTTAATTGGTGTCTTATCAACCAGGGCTGGTGTCCAAAGCTATCTGTAGTAAAGTATGGGATGGTAGATCTAGAAGTCTACTTATGGGGGTGCTTGCTGGTCCTATTCTAACTTTGACTAAACCACTTGATTCACACTTTTGCTAAAAAAGAAAGAAATCAAATCAATCCACTCTTTTGCTGGAAGTAAAAGATCACACTCCTATTTTACATTTGTAGGGAAAATAAATTCACACTCCTACCTATGAAAGGAAATTTGCTTCACACTTCTACTATAGAAGAAAAGATACTTTGCGTAGAAAAGAAATGAAATAAGAAAATGCTCTTTTTATATTATGAATTTGTTTTGATATTTTTATAAATAAATATAGATAGTAAAAAGATTCTAACTAATAAAATAAAACATAAATACTATACATAGTTCTTGGTTCCAAGGAGAGTGGGCCCTTGCTCCTCTCAGACTCAAGAACAAAGCTTAATCAGTGATAAAAACTTGAAGTATTAATTCATAGAAATGAAATAATTACAATCTGATTGAAACCTGTATGCTTATCTGATTCTCGATCCTCTAATTTTTCTATATCTTCAATTTTTTTCTCTCTCCTATATAGTCAAAAGTCTTACACTTTATACTAATACAATCAACTCAAAATAAGGTGCAAAATAATAAGACTCTTGGTCGATCCCTTCATCCAGAGATTGGATTTCCAAGAGATCCAATTATTTTGATGAAATAAATATCCTATCCTATAATAGTCCTAAAATTTGATTATATACAAATCTATCAAAATTAGGTCCTTCAAAATAATAGGTGGTTATTTTATTTATGTGATTCCAGCTGGAATGGCTCTTTTTTATCCTATCTAGTCTCTAGCTTCTCGTTATCCTTATAAAATTCTTGATATTGACCCTGCGGAGTCCATAGAAATGAGCCTATAGAGTCTGTTGTTCCCAAAAACTATCACTTGTTTTTGGGGATAACATATCAACTATTTTGGTCCTATAGGCCAAAATGATCTCTTCCTTTTTTAAATTTTTTTTTGAGTAGCCAAGTTCTTAAATTATTCAAGCATTTTCAGTTAAGGGACTCGTAGGTTCAACAGGTACCATAGGTTCAATCGATGGGCTTTCACAAAGAAACAAGTTCCAAACACTTAGGCATTTCAAGGCTAGTTGAATGTTGAAGTTCAATCAAAAGACTTATCAGTGGGCTTCAAACAATTGGAATGAACCACTTTGAACCATTGAACCCCACTTCCACAAGGTTCAAAGGTTCAATGAGTTCAAAGGTTCAAAAAGATTTAAGCGCTTCATCAAGTTCAAAGGTTCAACGAGTTCAATAAGTTTGATAGACTTAGAAAATTAAAGGATTTGAAGAGTTAAGATTGAACTGTTGAACCATTGAACCTTGAACTTTGAATATTTCAATGAGTTTAAAGGTTCAATGAGTTTGACAAAAAAGGAAAGAATCTAGAGAGTTTGAAACTTCAAAGGATTCAAAGAAAGAGAATGAACCATTGAACCTTGAACCAAAATGGTTCAAAGTTCAAAGGTTTAAAGAATTTCAAAATTTGAAAGGAAGCTTTGAGAAAAGGAAGGAAGTGGAAGATTCTAGAGATAAATTCAAAGAGATGGTTTAAATGATTGAACCAAGAAACTGATTGAACCAAGGAACTAATTGAACCGAGGAGCTGATAGGACTGCCTGAAACAATAAACCATTAAACCGATGCACTCTCATGGTTCAAAGGTTCAAGGTTAAACATGGTTTAAGTGACCAAGTGACTAATGACATCCTTTTATATGTCAAATTCAAGGTAATAAAATGCCCATTTATTTTTAAATGTTGCACAGACCTGAGAAAAAACTCAATGACTAGCTGAAGAAAAAGCCAAAAGAGCTAGCAGAAAGGGAAGAGATATCTTGAGAGCTTAAATCATGAGGAAGAGATCAAATGAGTTAAGAAAAGGGAAGGACCAAAAATATCTATAGAAAAGTTATTCTAGGAGGTGGAGCAGTCCACCAAGTAGACATCAGAGTGCAGACACTCAAGGATGCAGCCTATTTTTCTGCATCGAGTAAAGGTAAAATGGACAGCTATGCATATATCAAGAAGAGGACTAGGTGGCCCATACTTCAAAAGGACACATTTAAGATGAATTGACATGCCACAATTAAGGTTGATGCCCTATTCTAGCATGGCCCCTTCACAGAACTGAAAATGCATTCAAGGCATTGAATGCAGCATGGGCCATTCCATGAAACAAAGTGCCTAAATATTTATTGGAGCTCTATTTATTGTAATATTTTATTTCATACAAGGGGGATTTCTCTGTTATAGAAGTAAAACTCTACCTAAATTGAAAGGCATTTTTTGAGACTTTGAACTCAGATTGTTAATCATATTTCTTTATTTGAATGAGAAAACAAGTGACCTTTCAAACTTTGTGCTAGAATAGATTATGTTATTTAGGAAATTGTTCTTATGTTTGTTTCTTAGAAGCATTCTTGTCCATTTAATTTAACAAGTAGAACTAGTGGAAGTAATCAGGAAGGTGTCCTAAAGCCAACTATGGAGAGACTTTGTGCTACCACAATTATCTTTAGTTTGTCTATTTTCTATTTCTATGTAAAGGATCTTGGGATGACTTTGTGCCCCCATTATCCTTCATATATTTCACTTTTTGGCAGTTGAGGTAGAGACTTTGTGCTACACCTCATCCTGATATGTCACTGCATCCTTTTACTTATCACTACTAGAAATAATTCCTATTGTTTTTTGTAGATCACTTCTGAAAGAAGAGAAGTGCCTTCAGTGATTTCACCAGAATTCTCCTATGTTTGTGAACATCATCTCTGAAAAAATAGAGATGGATGGTGTTATCCTACCTTGAGTGTTATTTTTAGATTATTTATAGTATATAGTACCTTATAGTTATAAGGAACCTCCCCTTGATGAAAGGAGAGATTTGTCCCATTTTGATGTGGTAAACCTACACATTTTGGCCGATCAATCTCCCTATGCTGTGGTTGAAACACCTATTTTTCCCTCAGTTAGCTGGTGATAAAATATTCACCTAACAATTTTTTGTGACTTCACTGGAGATCAAAAAATTTGTTCTAATTCTTTTCCATCTCCATATCCTTATCCATTTCCATTATATACTCTGATTTGTGAAGCCAGATATTTTAGGGATCAAATGTTTCATTATTATTGTCTACTCTGCTAGCTCCACACCAATAGTTTTTGGTGATTGCACTAGGGAAGAATAAATAGTTCCAATTATTTTCCATTTTTACTTCATAATCTAGCAGCCTCACACTATACAAGAAGCTAAAGAGCTAAAGGGATTGTTGACCCTGTATTCAATTTAGTTCAATAAAGTGATTTTGATCTTTTCCCTTCACCATCTCACCTTCAACGAACTAAGAGTTATCCTCCTACAAAATTCAAGTCTCCATTACTAGGCAAAGCATCCATTTCTAATATTAGCAGAGCTTTGTCTATACCTACTCCACCTAGATTTGTTATTCCCCCTTTCCATAGCCATATAATGGCAGTTCAAGGTCCTTGGGGTAGCTCTTTTGGCCCACTCAATCTAACTCCACTTCTACATGAACTTCCTCGTAGTTCAAGGAAGAATTTCCCCAAGTTCTTTAGTGATGGGAAAGTTCATCTTGATGAACATATTATAGCCTTCAACATAGCTTGTGGTGTGATAGGTGTGGAGTACGAGGACGTAGCAGTTAGGTTGTTTGTGGAAACCTTGCAAGGCGCTACTACAGACTGGTTCTATCATTTGCAAGCACAAATGGTGACTGACTAGAACACTCTCAAAGCCAAGTTTGAAGTAAGGTTCAAGCCTATAGAATATGCGCATGCCCTACTGGCTAAGCTCACAAAAATGAAGAAGGATCCTCATGAACCAATCAGAGATTTCATAGCCAAGTTTGACAAGATGAGGAATAGGATTCCTACAATTACTTAGCCAACAGTTGAGAATCTCAAATTCTTCTTCATCAACTCTTAGCTACCTGAAGTGAGTTTTCTACTGAGATGTGGTAAATCTTCTTTATCCTCTAAATATCCATCTATAGGCACCACTGATCCAATAGTGAAAAAGTTGGCAAATGAGTTTCTAGTTATTAGAAAGAAAATGGCACAAGAGATGTCTGCTCCTCCTTCATACTGAGATATACCAAGGAGGACATTCCCTAATTAGTCATACCAAGGCAATACTGCTAGGAATCCTGGGTAGCCAAATCATCTTCCTCCCCCTCATGGAAAACTTGCTATTGAAGCAGCTCCAGCCAACTCAGTAGTTGGATATCTCAAAACAAAATCTAATTTTTCTTTCCAATTTAAGTTGAACCAGGAAGATGGAGCTAATCTCTTTGTGAAAGATCAAGATGAATTAGTTGGCAACTCCAACATTGGTTTCCTGAATTACCAAGATGAACCTAGAAGTAAAAGTGAAGCATTTGATGGATCATATGCTATATTCACCCGATCCTAGAACCAGTCAACCCAGTAAGCCGATAAGGAAAAAATAGAGGAGTGATCTCAACCAGCAATTTCAAATTCTAAGTGGGGAACCACTCTGCCTTTTCAATCAAAGGACCTAGTGATCGCTAAAAACGTAATTACATCAAGTTTTCCTTCATCTTTTGCTTCAAATTTTTAGACTAGTACCACCCCTCCTAAAAACCAAAAGGATGAACTACCTTCCCCTATTCCTAATTCATTTCAGACATTTGATATTTATTCGACCATGTCAAGAAAAACAAAATTTAAATGTTTGAATTTAAATTTCTACAATCCAACACTGAGTAGTTGGATAAGTTGGTTCAATGTGTAAAGAATAAAATCGTCCCTGTAGGACCAGCTATTCCAAAGGTGACTCCCACATCCACCTAGAATAACCTTTTCATTACTCCTCTTACTACTACTGGGAAGATAGAACCATTTTATGTCTCCTTGTTGATAAATGGTCATCAACTGAATAATTGCATCATCAACTCAGGCACATCTAACAATGTCATGCCTGCCAAAGTGGCAAAATCTCTTGGTCTCACACTAACCAAGACATTTGGGAGATGATTCTCCATGGAAAACAAATAAGTCCCTTTGCTGGGACAAATCAAAGATGCTCAGTTTGCGCCTTCCCAGAAAAAAGAATTAAAATGATAGTCCTGGTGGCTGACGTTCCAGGCTCCTACGACATCCTTCTTGGGAAATTTTTTTGCAAGGACATTGGTGGATAATTGAGCATGGACCTGTTTGAGGCAAGGATCCTTTTCAAAGGTGTCATGTAGAGGTTACTTCCTAAGAAAGAGGCAAAGTATATTGTCACCCAAACATCAGCCCCTAAAGCTCAAATTTTGTTTGAGTCTTCAGGAATGGGTAACTTTTTCCTGTCTCCAGAGGATGTCCCTGTTTCATCTGATGAAATACCTATAGGTGAAAATCCAAAAATTTTAGACAGAACAGTCAGAGAATTGGTAGAGAAAATGTCAGATGCAAAAGAATCCTCCCTCCATGACCAGGAGGAATCTAAAAAAAGATCAATTTCTGATAATGTCTGGATTCTAGAATTTGATGGTAGCTATTCTTCTACCAGTGTTGGAGTTGAGATTGTTATAATATCTCCTCAAGGAGATATTTTTCCTTCTTCATACAAGTTGAAGTTTAGCAACACCAACAACATTACTGAGTATGAATCTCTATTACTCAGGTTAAAGGCTGCTCAAGACAAAGATGTCAAACTCCTTCATGCCAAAGGAGATGCTGAACTAATGGTTTGTCAGGTGAGGAACCTATGTCAAACCAAGAACAAAAGATTTTGCCATTACCTCAATTTGGTATGGGACTGTATTGAAAATTTTGATGCTTTCAATATATTTGTAGTGCCCAGAGAGCTTCATAGTCATGTAGATTCATTGGCTATCTCTGCAACCCTCATGGTTCCTCACAAAGACTTTGAAGAGCATAGTTACACTATCAAACTAGTCTTTCAACCAAGTGTACCTGATAATGCCAACCATTGTTAGGATTTTGATGTTGATAATCAAATCATGTACTTCACTAGACTAGAAGAACAATGAACTATGATAATGGACCATACTGCTGCATGTCAAAATGAGGAAAAGAAATTATTTTGAAAGAGAACAAGGATTCGTTATTTTTAGACTAGAAATCAAGTCTTGATGTGGGGCAAGAGGAGAGAACCAAAAGGAATGCATATAAAATTTGATTCTTGGTGGAGAGGTCCATTTCCAAATCATCACTTTTGGGGAGAAAATGGTTTCTTGCTAATATATCAAGACAGAATGTCATTTTCACTGCCTCATAGTGCGCAGCATCTAAAGCACTTCAATCCTTGAAGTATCAGATGACATCAGTTGTACATATGTATATTTGTATAGTCTTTAGTTTTGTTTGGTGCTTTTCATTTTCATTTCTTTTTGGCACCTTTCTTTTTGGGTAGTATGACTCTTTATCCCAATGGCATACTTAAAGGCATTGGAGATTCTGGATTGTACTCCCTTTGATTGTTTTTACAATTGATGGATGTTCCCCAATTGGAGCCAACTGTTGTTCCCAAAATCTATCACTTTTTTTTTGGGGACAACATATCAACTATTTTGGTTCTACAGGCCAAAATGATCTCTTCCTTTTTCAAAAAATGTTCTGAGTAGCCAAGTTCTTCAATTATTCAAGAATTTTTAGTTAAGGGACTCATAGGTTCAACAGGTTCCACAGGTTCAACTGGTGGGATTTCACAAAGAAACAAGTTCCAAACACTTAGGCATTTCAAGCCTGGTTCAATGTCAAATTTTAATCAAAATACTTATCGGCAAGCTTCAAACAATTGGAATGAACCACTTTGAACCATTGAACCTTGCCTTCGTAAGGTTCAAAGGTTCAACGAGTTTAAAGGTTCGAAAAGAGTTAAGTGCTTCATCAAGTTCAAAGGTTCAACGAGTTCAATAAGTTCAATGGACTCAAAAAATCAAAGGATTTAAAGAGTTAAGATTGAACCGTTGAACCATTGAACTTTGAACTTTGAAGAGTTTAACGAGTTTAAAGGTTCAATGAGTTTGACAAAAAGGAAAGAATCTAGAGAGTTAGAAATTTCAAAGGATTCAAAGAAAGAGAATGAACTGTTGAACCTTGAACCAAAATGGTTCAAATTTCAAAGGTTCAAGGAATTTAAAAATTTGAAAGGAAGCTTCAAGTGAAGGAAGGAAGTGAAAGATTCTAGAGACAAGTTCAAAGAGATGGTTCAACTGATTGAACCAAGGAACTGGTTGAACCAAGGAACTAATTAAACCAAGGATCCGATAGGACCACCGAAACCATTGAACCATTGAACTGATGCACTCTCATGGTTCAAAAGTTTGAGGTTTAATGTGGTTCAAGTGACCAAGTAACCGATGACATTCCTATGGACGTCAAATTTAAGGTAATAAAATGCCCATTTATTTTCAAATGTAGCATAGACCTGAGAATAAACTTAGTGACCAACTGAAGAAGAGGATGAAAGAGCCATGAGAAAGGGAAGAGATAGCCCTAGAGCTTAGATCATGAGGAAGAGATAAAATGCATTAAGAAAAGGGAATGATTAGAAATATCTGTAGGAAACTTATTCTAGTAGGTGGAATAGTCCACCAAGTAGACATCAGAGCGCAGACACTCAAGGATGCGACCTATTTTATCTCCATCGAGTAAAGGCAAAATAGACAGCTACCCATATATCAGGAAGAGGAACAAGTGGTCCATACTTTAAAAGGAGATATTTGAGATGAATTGGCATGCCACAGTTAAGGTCGATGCCCTGTTTTAGCATGACTCCTTCATAAAAATAAAAATGCATTCAAGGCATTGAATGCAGCATGGGCCATTCCATGAAACAAAGCACCCAATTCTTTCTTGAAGAGCTTTATATTGTAGTCTCTTATTTTATGCAAGGGGGATCTCTCTGTTATAGAATCAAAACTCTACCCAAATTAAAAGGCATTTCTTGAGACTTTGAGCTTAGATTGTTAATCATATTTCTTTATTTGAATGAGAAAATAAGTGACTTTTCAGACTTTATGCTGGAATAGTTTGTGTTATTTATGAAATTGTTTTTATGTCTATTTCCTAGAATAATTCTTGTCCATTTAATTTAACAAGTAGAACTAGTGGACGTAATTAGGAAGGTGTCTTGAAGCCAACTATGGAGAGAATTTATGCTGCCATAATTGTCTTTAGTTTGTCTATTTTCTATTTTTGTGTAAAGGATCTTGGGATGACTTTGTTCCCCCATTATCCTTTATATATTTCAATTTTTGGTAGTTGAGATGGAGACTTTGTGCTACACCTCATCTTGTTGTGTCACTGTGTCCTTTTACTTATCATTACCAGAAAAAATTCTTGCTATTTGCTGCAGATCACTTCTGAAAAAAGAGAAGTGCCTTCAGTGATTTCATAAGAATTCTCCTATGTCTATGAACATCATCTCTGAAAAAAGAGAGATGGATGGTGTTATCCTACCCTGAGTGTTATTTTCAGCTTATTTATAATATATAGTAACTTATAGTTATAGGGAACCTCCCCTTGATGAGAGGAGAGATTTTTCCCATTTTTATGTGGTAAACTTGCACGTTTTGGCTGATCAATCTCCCTATGCTATGGTTGAAACACCTATTTTTCCCTCAATTAGATGGTGACAAAATATTCACCTAACAGATTCCATAGAAATAAGCTTGTAGAGTCCATAGAAATAAGCCTACAGAGTCTATAGAAATAAGCTTGCAGAGTCCATAGAAACAAGCTTGTAGAGTCTGTAAAAATGAGCCTATAGAATCCATAGAAATAAGCCTATGGAGTCCATAGAAACAAGCTTGTAGAATCCATAGAAATGAGCTTGCAGAGTCTATAGAAACAAGCTTGTTGAGTTCGTAGTTCTACTGGATGGAGATCAAAAATGGAATGTTCACTATACATCGCCTATGTCTTCTTTTTGAGCATTCTTCACACAAAATATCACTAAAATATGCTATATATTAGACATTAATGACAAAGCAAAGATTTAGTCTTTGGTTTAATATAAAAAGACAAATATCTATTTTCCATGTAATAGCTAGCTAAGAATCTAAGATTTGTATAAGATAATATCCTTTGAGAGATGATTTGAGGAAATAACATGTCAATGATGAGCCATATTTTGAGCTCATCATCTCCCCCAAGCTTTACCTTTTTCAAGTCCCATTACAAACATGTATTAGCATTCATAACTCTGGCTTCTAATTTTTACACTCTAGCTCAAATCATATTCATCAAAATCATATGTTATATGTCTCTCTGAATTATTGGTAAATCCTTGATGTGTTTGGATCATCTGTTTCCATATACTGAATTGTTCTTTTGATTATGGAGCTGAACTCTACCATCCTGGAATAGGTATGATTAGCAAAGGAGGTCTATATCTCATGCTAATCAATTTATGTTCTCCCTTAGAGTTGATTACCTCTATTAAAATTTCTATAATTGAGGATGCTCTCCTCATACTCCATCTTAAGTTATTTGGAGACATGACTTCTCACCTTTTAAGAGGCACTAAAAGTTGGTCCCATCTATTTACACTTGTAGTCACTACTGAATCAAAATTCTATCTTGAAAACAAATCAAAAGAAATAGTACAATCATATAGAGCATGTAAATAATGTGTTTTAACCTCATCATTTAAAAAACCATAGTAAATTTTTTTTTTAATCAATCTAGGAATAGGAAAGGCTAGTCTAACACATAATCCTGTAGTCTTAACATTATTTTTATAGTCCTCAAATCTGCCTTTCCATGCTATCTAATTTTTGAATGTAGAATGTAATGCTCTTAGTTGAAATTCTCCTAAATGAATATTTATCAAAAATGTATTATGCTCATGATCTCCTAGAATCAAGTCATGCAAATTAAATTCACAAAGCAAATCCTGTTGATCAGGTTCAACACTATAGAAAATTTCCAAAAATGTTGTTGGCTATAAAATTTTATAAGGAAGATGACAAGAGATCTGCAGAAGCTGTCATCTATAAAATTGTTCAAATAAAAACAAACTGTATGTAGGAGAAAGATTCCTATATGCCAAAAGAGTTTCTCCTAATTTACATGCATCCTACAAATTTTCTTCAACTCTTAGACTTTAGCCTCTAATTATTTCATTTCATTTTCCAAGAGTTTGTTCAAAGAAGTTGCATCTTTGTTTTTCTATTTAAGTACAAAATATATTTCTTCAATTTGATGTTGTATTTGCAAAGGATAAATACTTGGATCACTTGGTTGACAACCATGGTCAACAAATATGTTGGGGGAAGAAAGTGAAATAGCATGTGCTTTGGAAGAATTCACCAAATTCTGTAACCTCCTATTTTCTTTCTTTAAAATTTCTACATATATCTAAAGACCAATCTATTCATCTTCATGTTATTTTATTATTTCTTCTAACCAATGAATTTTTGTGGCATGATCAACAGATATTGTATCTAATTTTTGCACCAAAGATGAGTTGAGATGGTCCTTGTCTTGTAATTGACTGATCAAGTCAAAAATGTTAGATATTTGTTGTTGTTCAAGATCTTGAGCTTGAGAAAGCTGTAGAGTTAGCTATATAATAGGATAATTTGGATTTGATGATTCACCTTTCTCATTAGTACATATAGTTTTCCCTTTATCCATTGTAGTTTCAACTGGAACAGGTGGTTGTTCTACCATACCTAATTCCTCTATTATGTGTGGCTCTTCCTCTAGATTTGTCTCCTCCATTATGATTGGAGAGTTCTTTTCAAAATGATTTTATTCAATATCTGTAGGTGTAAGAATATTCTAATGTATGGGGGAATGAGACACTATTTTAAGACTATCTAAAATATCTATAATTTCTTGTTCATCTTCTTTTGTTAAAATGAACCTTCTCCTTCTTTTGGTTAATCTTTGAGTGACACTTGGTTGAGTTTCTTTCTCAACCACCAAACCCTTGGTCATCTCAATGTATGTAGCAACCTTCTGTCTTAATTTTCTTCTTCCTATCAAAGGCACTGGTTGTGCTACAGACTCATGAGGTTCTTGTGGAGACCTTGAAATTTTAGGGTTTTGAGAACTTGTGATTCTTCTTGAAGAAGAAGAAGGGATTTATATGGAGATTATAATCTGAGATTTTCTTCTTAGTGTTATTTTATCAATGGATGTGGTAGGTGGAGATGAGTGTTCCTATGGTACATTTGGGGTTTCTTATGCTATACTATTCTGAAAATTCTCCCAGACCTCTTGACCTTGCTGAAAGAAATGATGTTGGATAATAAGCTGAATAAGGCCACGATGCCTAAGAGCAGTAGTAGGGGTTGTAGACATAACTTGTAGAGCACCATAAAAGCAATATGGGAGATTAATTTTGTACTGAGGGTTTTGTCTCCCATGCTTAAGATCTATTAACATTTTCATGGCATTTTCCCCTAAAATATTGTGTTTCCCTTCACAAATGATATATTTAAGTACCCACTTGGCTACAGATTTCCAAGGTTCAGGAAGTGAATTCATTTTAATCCCTTTTGATTTTCCCTTGGAATATACTAGACATGAAGTTATAGTCTACTTATTACCATTAAATTTACTAATTAAATCACTAAATGAAACTCTGCCTGTAGCTCTCATTCCTTCTTCTAGAACTTGTATAATTTGTCTTATGATTTGAGTTATAATAGGAATAACAATGCCTTTCACAATTAAAAATATAGGGGTGAGATTGGTAATAAATTCACTTACCATTGTTTCATCCAAACCCTAGATATTTTAAATGAAAGGTATCTAGTCATTGGCTCTAAACACTGCTACAGAAGCTTTATCTTTATGAAACTTCACTAGCTCTTTTGGCTCTGATCTTGTCTTCTGTCCCATTTTTATGTAAAGGTACAATTAGCTCAATTCCTTTAACTTCAATTAAGGTGTAGATCAGTCTTTTGTTGAAGTTAGTAGGCAAAATGCTCTAAGGATCAACTTCTATTAAATTTTGTAGAAAGGAAATAGTTCATTTGAAATGTTACAACTGCATGAGTCCGTAGTGCTATATGATGATGTGATACAGTATGGTGCCACACATTTCTATAGAGTGTGCCAACCATTTGATCTTATCAATATAAGTCATGTGAAATTATGATGTGTCATATTGATGGTGACAATAATTCATTACTTCAATTAAAACCCCTTTTTATGACGTGCCAACATTATGGTACTTGATGACTCAATTAATGATATCAAAGTTACACACTTATCTATACACCTTTGGTGGCTTCATTGCATGATTTTTTTATTATGGTATGTGTCATTCCATTTTGGAAGATTCAAATTTATGTCATCTCAAAAGAATAGGGTCTTAATCAAATCAAATATAATTAGTTAACTAAACATAGATAAATGAAATATATGTCTTACTTACTTTAACCTTAGACGTTATCCTTTGCTCACCATGTGTCCTACACAAATAGGTTCACATGGATTATTTTATTGAATGGAGATGACCAATCATAGTGTCATGATGAAAATTTCTTATAAATATTGGTTTTTGCCCTTTAGCTAGCCATTGTTGATTTTCTAGCTAAAGCCCTTTTTGCAATGCATAGCTAGCCAAAAAGCTAGTTTTTTGGGCATGCATTGTCAATAATGTCCCTAGAAGGATTTTCACTATTGATTATTTTTATTTTTTTTGATGTGCTGGATTATCAAGGATCATGTTCACTGGAAGAAGTAGAGCTTTCCAAAATAGCTACTTGATCCTTTACTTTTTAAATAAATTCATCTTTATCGAGAGGTTTTTGATAGAGCTTCAATCTATTTCCATTGACTAATAGATCTCTTTTGTTGGCATCAATAAGTATCAGCTTAACAGAACCATTTTCATAGACCTCTTCAATCTCATAAGGTCCCAACCATCTTGTTTGTAGTTTTCCTTTGAACTGTTGAAATTTAGAATCAAACAAAAGTGCCCAATCTCCTTTCTAAAACTTTTGTTGCTTGATTTGTGCATCATGCCAAACTTTTCATTTATGTTGTACTAGTTCAGTTCTTTGTAGTGCTTCCATCCTCATTTCATCAAGTTGATTAAGTTGTAGGAGTCTTTCTTTCTATATTTCTTCTAACTCAATTCCTACTACAACTATTTTCAAAGTTTGTAATTCAAATTCAACAAAGAATAAAGGTTTCTTACCATAAACCAATTCGTAAGGTGAAAATCTAATTGTTGTTTTCCAAGTAGTATTATAGGCCCAAACAACTTCTAGTACCTTCTTTGCCCAATCCTTTCTGCTAGAATTAACAACCTTGGTTAAAATGGTTTCCAGTTCTTTGTTGGTGACTTCAACTTGTCCATTTGCTTGTGGATGGTATGGAGATATTTTTTTGTGTTGAGTTTGATACACTTGCATAAAATTCATTATCATGTTTGACATGAATTGCGGTCCTTGATCTGAGACTATCTCTCTTGGAGCACCAAATCATTGCATGATTTTGAAATATAAGAAATCAGCTACCATCTAATCTCTTGCATGAGTTAATGCTTCCACTTTTTCCTACTTGGTCACGTAGTCTATACAAACTAAAAGATATTCTTTTCCTCTAGAAGGAGGATCCACTGGATCAATAAAATCAATTCCCCATTTCTTAACTGGTTCTAAAACCAATTGAGGATGAGGGTGTAGGGGAATCTTTGTTGAAAGAGTAGGTTGTCTAATTCACTGACAAGCATCATAGTGTCTAACATATCTTTTTACTTACTGATGAAGATGAGGCCAATAATATCTTGCTCCTAAGATTTTATGTATAGTTTTTTGAGTTGAGTAATGGCCTCCTCCTAGTTCATCATGACAAGCTCTGATGATATCATAAGCTTCACCATTTATCACACACCTGCAAAACACATGATCATGTCCATGTTTAAATAGCATTCCATTGATCTATTTAAAAAAGAACTTTCTTTGATTAAACATTTTTTTTTCTTTTTTGTGAAAAGTGCAGAGGAAACTTCCCTAGGGTGAGGTAATTAGCTATATCAAAAAACCACAGAGATTGTGTTGAAATAGAAAATAATTTTTGATCTAGAAAGTCATCTTCCACTGGTTCTTCTTCACCTGTAGTGTTCATTCTTGACAAGAAATCAGAAACCACATTAGACTTCCCTAGTTTGTCTATAATATTAACATCAAATTCTTGTAAGAGCAATAACCATCTAATAATCCTACCTCCCACAATTGGTTTGTTGGTAAGATATCTAATAGCTGAATGGTCTATATAGACAAATACCTTGTAACCTATTATGTAGTGTATGTAAATTACAGCTAAGAATTCCTTCTCAGTTGTGGTGTAATTTCTTTCAGCAGATGTCATGTTTTTGTTAATATAATATATAGCATACATGTTACCTTCTTCATTATTTTGTCCAAGAACTAATCCTAGTGTTGTATTAGAAGAATCTATGTATATATATAATGGCTTATTCCAATCTGTTACTCTTAATACTAGATCAGTAACAAGTTTAGTTTTAATGGTTTCAAAGGCCTACTAGCAACTATCACTCCATTCAAATGTACTATCTTTTGTAAGCAAGGCAAACATAGGGGTAGCTATTTGGCTAAACTTATCTATGAAGTGTTTGTAGTAACTAGCATGTCCTAAAAAACTCTTAACTTCAGTTTGTGTCTGTGGAATGGGCAAGTTGGAAACTATTTCAACTTTCTTTGGATCTACCTGAATGCCTTTTACAAAAAAATGATGTCCCAGGACTATTCCTTCATCCGCCATCAACAAAAATTTATCATTGCTCAAAGATAATTGATGTTCCTCACATATGATCAATACTCTTTCCAAGTTGGTAAGAGCTTCTTCATAAGTTTCACCATAAATAGTGAAATCATCCATATATACCACAACATAATCATTTGTAAGGTCAGAGAAGATTGCTAGAACCGCTCTTTAGAAGGTTGTTGGAGTATTATAGAGTCTAAATGGAAGTAATCGATAATAAAAAGTTACTCAAGGGTAGGTAAATGTGGTTTTATCTTGATCTTCAGTTGCTACCATTATTTGGTTATACCCACTGAACCCATCCAAGAAAGAAAAATATTTCTTTCCTGCCAAGTTATCAAGAACTTGATCAATAAAAGGTAAAGGAAAGTAATCCCTTAATGTTTATTTGTTTAATTCACTATAATCCACACATACTCTTAACTTTCCATTTTTATTGGGCATAATTACCAGAGGTTACACCCACTAGCTGTCTGAGATGGGGTAAATAAACCCAACTTCTAGTAACTTTTGGATTTCTATTTTGGCTATTTCCTTTAGTACTGGGTTTATTCTTGTTTGTGGTTGTCTGACTGGTTTGATAGATTCTGTGTAGATGTGATGAGTGCATATGCTAGGGTGAATTCCTTTTATATCGGTATAATCTCAAGCAAAATCCTTGATATGTCTTTCCAATACTTCAAAGAGTTGATCTTCCTATTCATTTGTTAACCAACTATTGATGTTCAAAAATTTTCTAGGTAATACCATGATTGGTTTTATACCTAGGTAGTTGGATTTTATTTGCTTAAACTCACTAATTAATGAGTTTAGAGGACATGGATGAGGAAGTAGCTTATGAAACATAGTTACATTATCAATAAACTCTTTTCTAGGAAGAATCAGTCTTGCTAAAGAATAATGAAATGCATCTAAGAAATGAGTTTGCTATTGTTCTACCAATTTCCACACACTTTTCTAAATCAATCTATGATCATATGATGAAGAAGTACTAGAAGAAGTAGAAGTGGAGGTTTCATAATTTTGCATCAAACCTAATAATCCTAAACTAAGGTAATCCATAGCTTTCAAACTGGTAGAGTCCATAGTTTTTAGACTGGCATAGTCTGTAGTTTATGGACTAGCAGAGTCCATAGATTCTGGGTATATGTCTCCATTCAATTCTTCCAAGTGTTTTTTATTGTGATCATGACTAAGGAGGAAATGTTTTTTAATTTTTTATCTGATTCATCCACCCAAAGTTCTTGTATATAATTTGTTGATGGTTTTGCAGAAGGATATAAAGAGATGCATTTAGATTTTAATCCATTGGAAATGGTCATGTCTCTTGACCTACAATAAATCAAGGCTTCTATAGTAGCCAACCATGGTCTAACTAGGATTATAAGATATCCTAGATTCTTTGTTTTGGGTTGCAAGACCATGAAATCTACTAGATATGCCTAAGATTCTATTAATATTTCAACATTTTCTATAGTTTCCTCTGGTTTTGTTAGCGACTAGTTTGCCATTTGAAGAATAGTAGTTGTAGGTTGCATTTTCATAAGAGATAATGAATGGAGAGCATCATTTATCATGACATTAATTACTGCTCCCAAATATACCAAGACATTAGGAATTTCTTTTCCTCTAATTGTGACTGTGATCACTAGGCTTCTTGGATCTACATATTTTGGAACTAATATTTTTCTTGCTAATAAATCAGCAACTTTTCCATCAACATGAATGGTTCTAGGATATTTTACCTTCCTCTCAAGTGTCTTAATATATAGGTTTTTGATGATCTAATTTAATTTAGGTATATCCCTAATAGATTGTGGAAGGGGTACCTTAATATTGATCTTTTGTAACTCATGGAGCAAGTTTGAGTCTAGTTTGATATCAATTTATCTTAATATTTAAGGAAAAGGAACTATTGGTATAGTAGTGTTTCCTTTGTTTTCTTCAGGGCTCATTTTGATTTTAGCTTCTCCAGTACTTAATTGAGATTATTTTGTCTATTCATTTTCATTAGGTATCTCAGAAATAAGTACTAGAGGTTTTTGTATAGTTTTTCCTAATCTCAAATGTATGTCTAAGCACTCAATAGCTCCCACATTGATTGTTTCTTCTTGTTCACTAACATAAACAAGTGCTGGTTGTTTATTTTTTGGATTCACTATTGGTTGTGCAAGCATTGAGGGCTAATTAATTTGTCCTTGTGGCTGAATAACTGGGGGTGGCATAATGGTTTGTTGTTGAAGTGGTCTTCTTAGTTGGGTGAATTGTGACCGTGAGTTCCACTATTGATTCCATTATTGATATGTTTGTCGCATCCAATGTTGTTGTGGTGCCCATTATTGTTATGGCTATGGCACCATCCATGGAAGTGTTGGCATCCAATCTTGTCTTGCCCATGGATTTTAAATTGATGGAATTTGGGGTTGATTTCAAAATGGTGAAGGAACTGAAACATTCCATGGTGCCATCCATAGATTAATTGGATTTTTTGCACTAAAATGTCCTTGAGCCTAGTTTTGTGGAGCAAAGTTTTATCTCTAGATATAATTTACTTCTTCAGTGGACTGAACTTGTATGTTCATTTGATTCTTTAAAACAAGTATAAGGGTGAAATATTTGGTATCATGATATATTGCATCACAAATCCCACATGATGAAATATTAGTTCTATCTAGAGGGCAGTCTCTAAGGGCATGTTTCTGTCTACACTTAGGATAGTAGATCTCTAAAAGCTTTATTGCATTTACCTTAGCTTAAAGGCCATCCAAAGTACTATTTAGTGTAACCAAAATATCTATTTTGAGATTATAAAATTCTTCCATTAATTTACCCACTTCATTAGATTTCCCCAACTTTCCTTTCCTAATTCTAGGTTTTGTTTGAGAGTAATTGGTACAAAGCTCAAAAAACTGATCGAAAGCTAACTTATTTATGTCTCCTCCACCCATCAGATTTAAGGCATCTCTAGTGTCTTCATCCAATCCTTTAAATAAAACCAATTTTTGAATGTCTTCAGTGAGTGGATAATTACTTCTTTTATGAGTGAACATGAATCTATCCAAATAATCTTCTAAAGATTCATCCTCATTTTGTTTGATTTTGAAGAAATCCTCTTTTCTTTCTCACACTCGGCAGTAATCTTGGTATTTGTTCAAGAATTATATTTCCATGTCATCCCATGTTCTAATAGAATTTCCAGGTAAACCCATGAACCATCTCATAGCTGCATCTTTAAGTGTAGAGGTAAATAGTTTTAATTTCTAGATATCAGTTGTGTAAATCATAGGTTTGACATAGAACTTTAAACTCAAATAGGAATTAATCAAGATCTTCTGTAGATTGTCCCCAAAAATTTGGCAAATTAGCTAGTGAAATATTTTTCATGGGGGTTTGATCATTAGGATCTGTAATGATAGGAAAGGAAAAAGTCCTTTCTGGTTGTGCTAATTATTTATTTTGTTGGAGAGCCATTTCTTCTTTTAATGATATTTTAAAACCAAAATGATCTTCCCATTGAATGTTTGTGGTCTTAGTTATAGGTTTTTCCAAGTTCTCAAAACTTTCTTCAGCTATGGATCTCTAAAATACTTCTTCTAAGTCTTTGGGAATTTATAAATAATGTCTTCCTATAAGAGATTGATTTTGAGGAATTTGTCCTATGGGGCTTGCATGTGGCAATGGCCTGGTTCCTATCCCAGTTTCATAAGATTCTTGCAAATATGTTTCACTTATATCTTTTGGTTCACTACTCAAAGATGTTGAAGGGGTGTCCACTTTTGTTCTTGGTGGAAAATTTGGAATAAATCATCCATTAGAATCTCTAGGATGGTACATCAATTTATTAATTATTTTTTAAACTCTAGATCAATAATTATTACCTTACTAAAACCTTATGTTCCCTAGAAATGGCACCAAAAATGATGAGTATCATCTAACTCCTTATTTAACCAATATTCAATTGGTGTCTTATCAACCAAGGCTAGTGTCCAAAGCTATTTGGATTAAGGTATGGGATGGTAGATCTAAAAGTCTACTTATGGGGGTGCTTGCTGATCCTATTCTAAATTTGACTGAACTACTTGATTAACGCTTTTGCAAAAAAATAAAGAAATCAAATCAATCCACTCTTTTTTTGGAAATAAAATATCACAGTCCTATTTTACGTTTATAGGGAAAATAAATTCACACTCCTACTTAAGAAAGGAAATTTGCTTCACACTTTTGATGTAAAAGAAAATATATTTTGTCTAGAAAAGAAATGAAATAAGAAAATGCTCTTTTTAAATTATGAATTTGTTTTGATATTTTTATAAATAAATACAAATAGTAACAAGATTCTAACTAATAAAACAAAACATAAATATCGTACACAGTTCTTGGTTCCAAGGAGAGTGGGTCCTTACTCCTCTTGGACTCAGGAACAAAGCTTATTCAGTGCTATAAACTTGAAGTAATAATTCATAGAAATGATATAATTACAATTTGATTGAAACCTATATGCTTCTCTAATTATCGATCCTCTATCTTTTCTATATCTTCTATTTTTTTCTCTCTCTTATATAGTAAAAATTCTTACACTTTATACTAATACAATCAACTCAAAATAGGATGCAAAAAGAATAGGACTCATGGTCGATCCGTTCATCCAGAGATTGGATTTCCAAGAGATCCAATTATTTTGATGAAATAAATATCCTATCCTATAATAGTCCTAAAATCTGATTATATAAAAATCTATCAAAAGTAGGTCCTTCAAAATAGCAGGTGGTTATTTTCCTTATGTGATTCTAGCTGAAATGGTTCTTTCTTATCCTATTTAGTCTCCAGCTTCCCATTATCCTTATAGAATTCTCAGTATTGACCCTACAGAGTCTATAAAAATGAGCCTGCAGAGTCTATAGAAATAGGCCTGCAGAGTCTATATAAATAAGCATGTGGAGTCTATAGAAATAAGCCTACAGAGTCCACAGAAATAAGCTTGCAGAGTCTATAGAAATGAGCCTGCAGATTTCATAGAAACAAGCCTATTGAGTCCATAGTTCTGCAGGATGGAGATAAAAAATGGAATGTTCACTATACATCACTTGTGTCTTCTTCTTGAGCATTCTTCACATAAAATATCACCAAAAGATGTTATATATTAGACATTAATGATAAAGCAAAGATTCAATCTTTAGTTTAATATAAACAAGACAAATATCTATTTTCCATATAATAGTTATCTAAGAATCTAAGATTTGTATAAGATAATATCCTTTGAGAGCTGATTTAAAGGAAATAACATGTTAATGATGAGCCATATTTTGAGCTCATCAGCCTACTTTGTGTGCCTCATATATTTTGTATATATGCTTTATTGTATGTGTCATGGCCATGATACTTGTCTCTTTTTTGTTACACACTCCAATTTTAGATGCCATGAGAGACCTCATGCATATACCCTTCCTACTTGGGTGTCATGATGGACATCATGCCCCATCCCCCTAATTAACTACCTAATTATTCTTAGATTTGTTGTTACATACATTATTGTATCTATTTTGACACCCTTATGAATGCTATACATCGCATATATCTTACATTAAAAACTTATGATCATATTATATTACATTCTCATGTTATCTATGCACATCATATTGGATTATTACATAGATATCATATCTGCTATATCTAACACACATTTTATAGAGCATTTTCATTTTAGGGTAGTTAATACATAGGTTCAACAACTCCCCTAAAAATAGGGGGTATTAATAGGGGTTTGTATCATAGTTCAAGATCATATATTGTGTTCACAATACATTTTATATCACATAGGCTCAAATTATAAAAAATGTGACTTAAATAAACATAGTGGAAAAATAGTGATGCAAAATGTAATATGATTGCATAGAAATTAGACCACAAGGACACTATCACCCAAATTTGGTTACCAACACCACTTGGAACTACTGTTAAATATATGGTTCTATTTCTAGTAGCCTCATATTCATAAAAACCTAAATTGGCTAGAAAATTCTAGCTGGTAAAATACAAGTTTATACAGATTCAGTTATAAATTAATCAATTTTGCTCAATTTTTCTAAGATTCATACTAGTTTAGATTAGATTTATATTAATTTTATTAAAGTAGGGCATCATGTGTAGCATGAACACTCCCATATTCAATTTATATACCTAGATAGAAATTATTGTAACTCAGTCTATAATATATATGCTTAGATATTAGATTTGGGGGCATGTGCAGAGCACACTATTTTCATATGCTCATTTACATATTAGTTGATCAAATGAGATGGAAAATTCCATGTCATTATCTATAATGTATACACCTAACATCATATTCTATGTTTCACACTAATTTCATGCTTTACTCCATCTACATTGGTTGACATTCCCAAGTGGCCTATAACTACCTAATATACATGAGTGATTTCATAGATGACATATCTAGTTAAATATACCCAAATAGACATTCCAAATTACATTGCATAGTTTTAGTTTTATATACATCTACTACACATGGGTGGGAAATAATGGATTCATATCCTACTTGAGTTCTTGAGCTACCTACATGAGAGGGTTTGACACATCATTAGTCTAATCCAAGTTATTCATAGGTCATGATCCACCAAGTCGGTGTGGGAAATAATGGAGTCAAAACCAAACTGAGTTATTAAGACACCCACACATGAGGATTGATCAAACCATTAGCTCAATTTAAGTTATTCACCCATTGATCACTATATACACATGCACACACATAGGTTATCACAAAATTTATGCATTGGTTCATGTACTTAGTGAGGTGTACTCATTCCTTTCCTCTCTCTTATCTCTCTACCCAATTTTACTAAATTTTACATCTTTACTCAATTTAGTCTTTTCCATTTCATATCTCTTAAATAAGGATTGATTTATGCATGTTTCACTTGCATGACATGCATTGGATCATGTTTCACATACTCAAATCTAGCTTCACATACTCGGACCTAGATTCATGGGCTTCCCCTTTTAAGTAAGTCAAGGTATGCTTATTTTTCATTTATCCTAGTCATTCCACTTTGTTACATTTCTATAATAAATGGGGGGAAATGTAATCACTTAAAATTGTTACTTGAGTGATAAGAGTGCTACTTGAGACTACTTATTTGTATTTTATCTCTAGACCTATCATAAATCCTATTATACACTTATCTAACCTTTATGTGGGCCAAAAACATTTCTAGTCAACCTTAAATCAGTCTCATACCCTCATTTCCTAATCTTATCCTTTCATGTATAGTGTTATACCACTTGGACACTAGCACCATAATAAGGATACTAGTGCCACATGACACTGGTGCCCTAAAAATGGTGATAATGTCATTTCCCTCTCATTTCCTTACATGGACATATTTTTAAATATAAAACTTCCTAGGGTCAGGCTATACCTCTTTCAACACCTACACAAGCATCAAAATAGTATAAATACACGAATTTTATCCTTATAACCACTAGATGAAAATTATATGCAAAATACACATTAAAATCAAAACAAGTTGTAAAAAATCAAGGATATCAATCCCTATTCTTCCCTACTTATACATACTACCATCTACAATAGTCCTAAGCTCAGATTATCCATATTTATAATCTCAAGCACATTCAATGAACTCAAGGCCACTATCATAAGATCTTCACTTGCACTTGCACCAACATTTATGTGGGGAGAACTACATCAATCTTGATCCCTCCTTGAAGTATTGGTATGTAGGCAAATATGATCATAGCGGGGTGTTGAGGATGTCCAACCTACACCACTAATAAACACACTTTTCATATAATATAAATTAAATGCCCTAGTTACATGGAGAATTAGGGTTTTATCATAAATTTATTCATAACAAACAAAATATAGGTTGTTAAGCATGGGATACTGAGAGTGGGGGTGAATCAATATATCATATATCTTATAAAATTTTAGTTAATTAAATTCCACTCAACCACTCATTCAAGATATGAAATAATACTAAAATAAATATGCACCACACAAGAGAGAGAAAGAGACACCAAATTTTTGTGTAGAAACCCAAAATGGGAAAAACCATTGAGAACAATCTCAAGTATATGAAAGAGCACCAACTCAAATTACAAAGTTCATAAGCACCAACTTGTAGGAGCACTAACCCTTTTATATATCACTAACATAAAAATTAATTATGAGTACTAACCCGCATGAGCACCAACCCCTCTTGTGTATAAAACATAATTATCTCTCAATGTTGCTTACTCAACAAATGATAGAACTCTACAATATCTATTTCTATTCTCTCCTCTTTTCTTATATAAAACAAATACAAATCATGTACTCTTTTGCATATTACAAATGACTTATGAATCCTTTATTTATAGCTTTGAAAATGACCTTTGGCATTCACCCTTTGTGACCCTTCAATCCTTATGGAAAATGGTGCCAAAATTTCATGATCCTTCATATCCTTTCATTTGAAAAGTCACATGGTGACCCTTCATGAGAAAATTCATCCTTTTCCCTTTTGTCTTTGTCTTCATAACATTTAAAATTCCTTAAGATGAATCTTCATTGGAAAATGCATCCCATTCCTCTTTTGTCTTTACCCCATGACTTTTTGACTTCTCCATGGGCCCTCTTTTGACTTTTACACAACCAAAAATATATTCATTAATATTAAATAAATACCAACACATGTTAGCTAAGATATGAATATTAAAATCACCTTTAAATTTTATGGGGCCTTTATCACCAATGCTAGACCTTTGACATCAATGACAATATTTCCAGCAATCTCCCTCTTTGTCATTGATGGTAACCTCAAACTAAAACTACCATATCCTAAAAATTTTATTGCACATACCAACCTACACATACTACCATCTAAAAAACATATAGTAACTCCCCCTTACTATAACAACCTCAACCTATTCCATGTACCTATTTTACACCTATTTCTATTCTTCTCCCCCTTTGACCTCAATGGCAAAGGGCCTATCCTGGAGCTAAAAATTAGCTCTCCCTCAACTAATGTTGATCCTAAATGGTAGGAAGTAAAATAAATTACTCCCAACTTCTCTCATAGATACTCAAATGTTTCTTTTGGTAGTGATTTTGTGAAAATATCTACAATCTATTCTATAGTACTGATATATTCTATCTTAACCTACTGATATGTAACCTGCTTTTTCAGGAAGTGATATCTGATGGGAATTGTTTTGTTCTTAAATTCATCATTGAATTCTTCAAAATATTAATATAACTTGTGTTGTCACAAAAAATAGAAATAGGTTCATCATATTTTACCTTGATATCTTCCAAAGTTTGCTTCATCTAAAGCACTTGAGTACAACACAACACTATTATAATGTATTATGCTTTAGTTGTAGAAAGTGATACCAAGTTTTGCTTCTGTCTTAGCCATGATACTAAGATATCACCAAGAAATAAAGATCCTCCACTTGTAATCTTTCTGTCACCTAAGCAACCTACCCAATATGAATCTGTATAAGTAACCAAAGTGAAATCTCTACCTGTGGGATACCACAATCCATAATCTAATGTCCCCTTGATATATCTAAATATTCTCTTCACCAACTGAACATGATTATTTTTTGGAGTTGATTGATATCTTACAACCATACCTATTACATGCATGATGTTTGGCCTTGATGTTATCAAATATAAAAGACTTCCAATCATAGATATATACAAAGATTGATTTACAATAGGTGAATCTTCATCTTTGCTCACCTTATTTCTATACTCATTAGTGTGCCAACCAGTGCATAATCCTCAAAACCAAATTTATTCAACATTTCCTTGGCATATTTACTTTGATATATGAAAAATATTTTATTTGATTGAAATATTTACAACCCTAAGAAAAATGACAATTCTCCAATCATAGACATCTCAAATTCTTTTTTCATATTATCAAAAAATTATTTTGTCATATTTTCGATGTTTACTCCAAAAATGATGTCATCAACATATACCACAACAATAAATTAATGCTCACTTTCTATTTTGATGTAGAGATTACTATTAGCAAATATTCTCTTGAAACCTTGATCTTGTAGGTACTTATCAAGTCTTGCATACCAAGCTTTGGGAGTTTGTTTCAATCCATACAATGCTTTATTCAATTTTCATACATGGATACTAAAATTTGAGAGAATAAATCCCTTAGGCTACTCAATGTAGACCTCTTCTTCTAGATTTTTATTTAGGAAGGTATATTTGACATCCATTTTAAACACTTTGAAAATTTTAAACACTGCATATGCAAGAAACATTCTAATAGCCTCTAGCCTTGCTATTGGTGCAAAAGTTTATTTAAAATCTATTCCCTCAATCTGAGCATATCCTTTACATACTAATATTTCTTTATTCTTGATCACTTCTCCATTTTTACTCAACTTATTTCTGTAAACCCATTTTGTTCCTATCACATTATGATCTTTTGGTCTAGGTACTAATTCCCAAGTATCATTCTTTTCTATCTAATTTAATTCTTCATCTATTGCCTTAACCCAATGATTATCATGTCTATCTTATGAAAAAGTTGTAGGCTAAATTTTGGATAACAAAGAGAAATTAACTTGCTCAGATTCATTTACAATCATTCTTCTAGTGCAAATTCCTTAATTTATGTCCTTGATGATGTCACTTTCATTATTATTTATCTAAACATATTTGGATGGGATTTTGGTGTCCTTTTTCTCCTTCCCATCTTCATCTGATTCTTCAAAATCTTCCTCTTCAATAATTTTAGGAATGTCTATTAGATAATTGATTCTTTGTGCTCCATCTTCTTCTATCCTGACACTTTCACTTTTAACTATTTTTTTGTTTTTTTATTATAACATTTATAAGCTTTACTTTTATAAGAATAACTAAGAAATATACCTTCATCTACTCTAGATTCAAACTTACCCAATTTTTCATTGGTTTTCTTTATGAAGCATTTGTTATCAAAAAATTTGAAATAATTAGTTGTAGCTAGTTTATCTTTCCATAACTCATAAGGATTTTTGTCACTATTGACTCTCAATAATGCTCTATTATGAATATGAACTATTGTACCAACTACCTTTCTCTAATATTTATTTGGTATCTTGGATTTATTTATCATTATCCTCACCATCTCTTGAACTATTATGTAGTTTTGGCTATTGAATAACATTTCTTTATTCCATGGTCTTCACAATACTCAATAAATTAATCTGACATGAATTATCCTCTTTGATTTGATCTCAAACACTTAATTTTCAAACTAGTTTCATTCTCAACTAATGCTTTGAATGCTTTGAAATTTTTGAAAGCTTTTGATTTTTATTTAAAAATATTACCCAAGTCATACATGAAAAATCATCAATAAGAAACATGAAATGTTTTTCAACTTAAGTGCTTTGAATTCTCATAGGTCCACATAAATTAGTGAAAAATATGTAACATCTTAGTGATTGAGTATTATTTTGTTTTGAACTACCTTTTGGCTTGCTTCCTATGCTAACAAGGTTCATAGAGTGTGTTCAATGGCTTTGTAATATTCAGAATATTTTTGACTACTTGCTTATTTTTTATGGTGACAAGATTGTCAAAATCTATGTGTCCCATTCTCTTATGCCCTAGGCAAATTTTTTTAATTTTAATTAAACAACATCTTTGACCTTTGATGTCTGATAACATATACAAATTATTGTCTATTCTCTGAGCATTTGCAACCAACACATCTAAATATTTTCTTTTAATTTCACAACCTTCTACATAAAAATTTAGTGTGTCTCTAATCATACATTTGAATTACCCTCAAAATATTATGCTTAAGACCTTCTACATATAAAACATTTCTAGTTTTAGTTCTACCATCATCCAAACTTAGTGTACCTTTTTTGACAATTTTGGTAGTAGTATTGTCTCCAAATTTCACTGTGCCACCATTGATATTCTTCAAGGTTATAAACTTGTTCATCTCCTATCATGTGCCTCAAACATCTATTGTCAATGAACCATGACTTTTCTTCATTTCTTGTATGTAAAGTTGTCTGGACCAACATAGACTTTTTAGGTTATTTCTTTTACCATGAACCTATCTAAACTTTCTTCTTGATGAATGGAGCCTTAAAAATATGGTCCTTATTGACTTACATGAACATGTTTCTATAGTATTAGGCTATGTGTCTGAATTTTTTGTACTTGTAACATATTATGACCTCTTCATTAAAGATTGATAGAGGAGCAAAAGAGTTGTGGCTTCTAATTGACTCTGCATTAGTTTCTTTCTCCTTGTTTCTAAAATTATTATCCCTTTTCTAAAATTATATTTTATTATGACCATATTCATTACAATAAAAATAGTAACCATAAAAATAGAACTTATTTGTGCAGCTCTGACCTGATTGCCTTTTGTAGCTTTGTTCCTTCTAGCCTTCATTATTTGAGATGTCCTCTATATTCTTAACTTCTTCCCCTTTTTTTCCCTCTTTTATAAGAGATTTAACATAGCTCCTTTTCTTTTCAAATATGATACATATCTTATTTGATATTTATTTTTGGATTTATAATATCTTATTCAATATATCAATGCTTTTCTCAAATTTTGAATTATTGGTTACTTTATCATTGATTTCTTTATTTGTTTTCTTGAGATCTGATTTTAAAGAAGTAATTTCAATAACATACCTTTCACATTCTTCACTTACTTTTTGCAACTATGCCATTAGAACTTTTTCATTCTTCTTGGCTTCTTCAAAGTGTGCTTGTAGATCTTCAATTGTTTTCTTTGACTCCTTTTTATTTTTCTCAATCTAGAGCTTCAATCTTCGATTCTTCTTCTCAAGATATTTTAACTCTTTTAAAAAAAAACCAAGTTCTCCTTCCAGATTCACTTTGGCTTCATCTTATTATTTTTCTTGATCATCTATACTTTTGCTTGTAAAGGAATTTTCATGTATGGCCATGAATATAATTTCTTCTTCTTTTGAATCACTGACTCCACTATCTTTAGTTGAGATAGGATCTTTAGAATATAAAATCTTCTTATTGAATCCCTTCTTGAAGATTAATTTGAAATTATTCTTTTATGTATACTTTCCTTCCTTCTTCATTGTCACCATTACCCTTATCTGGGTACTTAGCTATAAAATGTCCAATCTTTCCATAATTAAAACATCTAAAAGGCAATTTTCCTTGTTATTTACCTATGCACTTTTTTGGCTTGCAGATGAATAGAGATCCATTGTCATTTTCATCATCACTAGAGCTATCACTTGATTCTTGAATCTTATCCTTCTCTTTATTTGATTTTTTGAAAGTAGCTTCTCTCTTTAAGGGTTTCTCTTATTTGGTTTGCATCTCATATGCCGTAAGAATACCATGTAGCTCATCCATCTTTAGCTTGTATAAATTATTCATCTCTTTAATTTCTAAAACTTTTACATCATATCTCAATGGTAGAGATCTCAAAACTTTTTTTACCATGATTGATTCTTCTAACTTTTCTTTAAGACCTTGAATCTGATTAACTATTTGATCAACCCATAAAAGGTAACTCACTATATTTTCTTCCTCTTCCATATTCAAAATCTCAAACTATCTTTTGAAAGTCTAAATCTTAGCTTGTTGAACCTTTCCATCACCTTTGTAAATATTTTCAAGCTTTACCTAAGTTTTATGAGTATATTTACATTGCATAACTTTAACAAATTCTAATTCACATAAACTACATAAAATAACATTTAAATATTTAGCATTATTTTCACTTGCCTTCTTTTCTACCAGAGTAGTTGTAAGTATCTATGGCTCTTCATGTGATCCAACCATTGTGCTTTCCCTGATGATCTACCTTCAATCTATAAAACTTTTTCAAAAAGAACCTGATCTGATACCAATTGGTAAGCATGAGATATATGAAGAGGGGGGTGAGTTAGTATATCATATATCTTATAAACTTTTACTTAATTAAATTCTATTTAACCACTAATTCAATATATGTAATAAAACTAAAATCAATATGCACCACATAAGAGATATATAGAGACAATAGTTTTTTATGTGGAAACTCAAAATGTAAAAAACCATAGAGAATAATCTCAAGTATATGAAAGAGCACCAACTCAAATTACAAAGTTCACAAGCACCAACTTGCAAGAGCACCAACCCCTTTATTGAGTACCAACACAAAAATTATTTGTGAGTACCAACCCATAGGAGTATCAACCCCTCTTGTGTATAAAACATAACTATCTCTCAATGTTGCTTACTCAACAAATGATAGAACTCTACAATATCTCTTTCTATTATTTCCTCTTTTCTTATATAAAACAAATACAAGTAATGCACTCTCTTGCATATTAAAAATGACTTCTCAAGCCATTATTTATAGCTTTCCAAATGAATTTTGGCATTCACCCTTTGTGACCCTTCAATCCTCATGGAAACTGGTGCCAAACTTGTATGACCCTTCATATCCTTTCATTTGAAAAGTCACATGGTGACCCTTCATGAGCAAAATCATCCTTTCCCCTTTTGTCTTTGTCTTTGTGCCCTTTATAATTCCTTAAGATGACTCTTCATGGGAAAATGTGTCCCATTCCTCTTTTGTCTTTACCCCATGAATTTTTGACTTCTCCATGGGCCCTCTTTTGACTTTTATGCAACCAAAAATATATTCATTAATATTAAATAAATATCAACACACATTAGCCAAGATATGAATATTAAAAACACCATGAAATGGTATGGGGCCTTTATCACCAATGCTAGACCTTTGACATCAATGAAATATTTCCAACATAGGGTTTCAAAACTCATGAACATAGTAATATACCTCATAGATCCAAACACAAAAGCACCTAAAAGATCAGGATAGTCCTACACAAGAGACACTACTACCAATATCAAGACACTACCACAACATTTCTAATAATAGAACTAATGTTCAATTGTATCTCTATTGTCTAAGAGGGTTTCTAACATTGAGATCCTATTTAAGATACTTAGACTAACTTATACCTTAGTTTTTAATACCCAGATCATTCATCTTAGTTGTTTTCTATCTATGTTATTACTTTCATTATTTATTACTATTTTTAGAAAAGTCAAAGCTAGTCAATTTTTAAAAAAAACTAGTGGTTATATTTATTTTATATTATTAATCTAATTTAGTCTACTCAATTTTTAACAAACATAGGATTTAAACTTTCTAAGTACTAAAAGGTTAAAATAATGAGTATATAAAGATTGGCCAATATTGTATAATATTTAAATCAAAATCACACAAAACTCCATTACAAACATTTTTACATATGATGTGGCTCATATGTAGTATAAAATTATCTTTGTCAATACCAATTGTGTTGATACATCTCCATTGAAACTATGGGATAATTGAATTTGGTGATGAAGCCAAAGAGGTGATGCACAAGGGGATTCAATAAATGGTTAGCTCTCCATTTTATATGTTGAGAATGTTAAGTAAAATGTAATTAAGTCTACCTATAATGATTTAAGATCAATGAGGACCCTTCATCTTGAAATCAATATGAAAAATTATAGAAAAGTCCTCAATAATTAACAAGGATTATCACATGGATCATTGATGTGAGCCCTTCATCTTAATTGAGATGAAAGGTAGAGGATGATCTTTGAAAATATCAAATGAGAATTAATATAGTTACTTCATATTATTTCCAATATGAAGGGTGGATAATTCTCCTTCTTACATCTTTGTGAGAGTCCATTTAGACTATTCATCTTGTTTCCAAGATGATGGAAGGAGAATCATTCCCAAGAAGGCACATGGATCACCCATATGGTACCTTCATCTTGTTTCCAAGATGAAGGGTTGATAATACTCCTAAAATATTGCACAGGATGTATTAAGGGCCCTTTATCTTATCTCTAAGATGAATGGTGGAAAATAATCTTGTCTATTAATTCACTTTACCAAATATATTTAGCTCACAAAAGCATATTCTAAATAATCTCAAGATCCTTTCTCAAATTATTATGCCCCTTTAGAGGAAAAATCAAAATTAATTTAATGAAACAAAATTGTAATTCTATTTGTAATAGAATTATAATTTAGAAGAATGATTTGTAGAATAGGAATCTAATTACATTAATTGATCAGTGAAATGGGAATTATTAAATTGATCATAATGATATAAATACCCAAAGAAATTAACTAGAATAGTAATTGAATAGAGAAATTGACCAGAGTGATAATTGAATAGATTTAATATGGTGAATTATACCACCTATAAATGCTACAAGGTGAATTTGAACAAGTATATTAGATGAACATAATATTTTAGACTAAATTGTGTGCATTTCCTTGGAATCATTCCATTTTGTAATTTTGACACATAAGTGATAAAAGTGGAGTGTCTACATTTTCCCCTATATAAAAAATCATTGTGAGATGTAGATGAAGCAAAAAAATTTAAAATAATAAAAAAGTCATTAAAATTAGCGCATAATAAAATTTAATAGATGTTAGTTTTGAGAATTTTGCTAAAATTAATAGCAAATAGGTTCAAATGTGGCCATAAGTAGTGCTTAGTAAGTATTTTATGCCCCATCGAAGGGAGAGTTGATAAAATTTTAGCTAAGTGAACCCTCAAAATTATGAATTAATAATGTATAAATGACATAAAGGGAGAAAAAATGAAAGAGATAGGTGAAATAGGAAGAAAAATGGATACTTGGGCTAAAAATTGAGCCTCTAGAAAAAATAGCACATGGGAGAAAATATTTTTGAAGTAAAAGGATATAGATTCACTCTAGGGTGGAAATTTCATTCATTTTCACCCTCTTAATTCAAATTTACTTCTAATTTTTCATGATATTGACCTATAAAAAATCGATTGTAGACTGTGACTAAGGGAGCTTCCAGACCATGTACGAAATCATAGACAACCATAAGGCATAGGACCAGCAATTAATACCATTTTTTATTTATTAATATTATATTTAATAACATTCATTGCATGCAAAAGTTTAGAAAATGATGAATTTTCCATTTTCAAAATGGTGAGTTTGTCATCAAAAATTGTGAATTGGTCACCAAATTAGTGAATTGGTTATTAGTATCAATGATTTGGCCTTAAAAATGGTGAAATCATAAAACACTAAAATGGAATAGAGCTATTACATGAAAATAGTGAATTCATTCACCCAAAATGTTGAATTGGTTTGTCTAAATGATTAATTTTCTATTTAAAATAGCAAAAATTCCATAAGAATTTTGATGATGCCAAATGGTGAAATGGAATTGAGAATAGTAAAATTTTGAACAATATCATCAAAATCATCATGAAATTGATAAAATGGTTTGAAACCGATTTAATAGTGAATTCTTCATAGAAATGAAAAAATAGGCTTATTAAATGATGAATTCACTAAAAATGTGAAAACATCATAATTGCATAGAGGAATAGAGATTGAATAAATATAAATATGAAAATGATTTTATAAGGTGAAAAAGACTATATGACATGATTATATTATAAAAATAAATGTCATTATTAAGTAGAAATGTGATTGACTTAGTAACAAATCACTAATCATAGTGACTATGACTAGATTGTGTATCTCCAATAATTTGAATAGAGCCACTAAGGTTTGGCAGGGGGTACACAGGGTACTTAAGAAAACACCTGGAATGATAAAAGGCTTAGGGACATTATGGGATACTCATGACTAACATAAAACTATAGGTAGACTCGTAAACTAGGTTAAGACTAGCATGATCAAGCACATAAAGGATACAAGTATCTCTAATGGAAATAACCATAGTAAATCAAGAAATAAAAGGTTGACACTCAATGCATAAAGAATGAGAAAACAAGTTATTTGAACAAGATAACACTACCAAGCATGAAATACATATCAAAAACATGCAATCCTACCAATTGAAATGTGATTTTGGAAGGGAATTGATGTTTTCAATATATATATAGAGAGAGATATGGAGAGTACATGATTTAATAAACCTAAGCTAATACCTTTATCCAGATAAAGTTATCTCTATCATGTGAATGAATGAGGGAATGCTATTTTAACCAAACTAATTTTGCTAATTTAAACATAAGAGTATATACCAATCAAGGCAATGATTGAAAATAAATAAATCCTACATAATGAAAGACATTTTCAAAGGGGAAAGATGTTTTCAAGGCTAAGATAATGCATATAATTTATAATCTACTCTAAAACACGTTTAAACTAATTTAAACTAGCATGTAAATGATAATCCCTAGCATATATACTATAATACAATAATGGAGTTTATCTTTTCATAAAAAAATCCCTTAAAACAAGCTCAAAAATATTGTGTATATGTTCTACCAAGTAGGAATCCAAGATAGGAAGTAATGAAGGAGGAAGACCAAGTTGTGTGTGAGCCAAGTCCAAACCAGGAGTCAAAAATAATGAAGGAGGTGAAGTGAGAACTTTCAAGGGCATGATATCTCTAAAAAAGTGTATAGATTAGCTAAATCTACAAATGTAGAAGCTAGGAGCAAGCCATAAGGAAGTAGGAACAAGTGAGAGAAGTAATGGAGTCTCCAAGCCAATGTGTAGTAGTGCATGAAATCCCTTCCCACCAGTGTAGCTCAAGAGTGACAAGAATGAATCAATAAGGATTCAATTATGTATGAGAGTCAAGAAAGAGAATAAGATAGAATCATCTGGGGAAAAATAGACTAAATGGAGTGACATTAGGCATTCTCAATCTATAAAGGACCAAAAATTAGCTATTTTTGGCTGTTGGAGGCCGTAAAAGCACATTATATTTGGGTTATGGCCTAGGTCATGGATTTTTGAAGGAAACGTGTCACCTAGGCTATGGGTTTCCTTCAAAAAATCCATGGTATAGGTCAACAAACTTTCTTAGATGGTCAACAGGACCCTGAGAGGGCTCTAAGATGCATCTAGAGGATCTCTAAGTGTGCAAAGAGGTTAAGGAGGTGTCAGGCATGTCTGGGAGATAGATGTATGATGCAAGAGGATCCATGAAATTAGAAAATGTCTTGAAGTAGGATAAATAGGGATGATAGTCTATATGTGAGTTAATGAATTATCATAGGGGGGAATAGAGTAATGGGAAGTATGATTAAATATGCCCCCAAGGTATAATTAGTTAGTGTTTGAATTAAAAAGGAGTGTTATGTAGTACCTATAAGCCACATAAAAAAATAAAAATAAGAACTAAAATGATAAATGAGAAAATTACCTACACTTAATAGACAAAGATGGTGGTATAATAAGTTGAAGGCATGATCCATAAGTAAGATTACAAATGTTGTGTATTCCAAAACCAAAATCTAGATCTAGTTTTAGCTCCTACATAGAAGGGACACAAATGATATAAAATCATATCATATAATATAGAATGACATTAACTAGAGAGTCACCTCTAGTGTCCTCCCTATAAGGGATATGGGTGACCTAGATGTCCTTGAAGGAGGAGGGCACATCACATGCTACCTCAAAGAGGGAAAAAAAATCAAATCTAAGGATAGACCAAACATTAATGCGTTTGTACATGGCTAAGAGTGAGTGAGATAACAACTACACATAGCACATACCTAACCCATGGGCATCAATCAAGGCACCAATAATTACATGATACTCAGTAGCATTATTCATCTGCTAGTAAGGAGAAAACCAATTGTAAAAATCTCATGGTCCTATGGATCATGGATGACCCAAAACATAGTAGAAGGTCCTAGGTTGCATTGAATACCACCATTTATGTGACTAACCATTGAGATGTGCACCATGATGGGGGTTGAGGATGAAGGAATAATGGTTGCATAAGGACTATTTTAAGGAGAGTAGGGTAAACAAACTACACATGGGAGTTAGATAATGAAACCAAGCCACAATCAAAGCGATTGACCAATGTTGGCCATGGGGAGAGGTGACAAGGGAAGGTGATAGGAAGTGTATAGAAGATGAAGACCAAGCTATGTGTGAGCTAAGTCAAAACCAAGAGCCAAAAGTAATGGAGGAAGTGAAGTGAGAAATTAAAACAGTGTGAGAGATATAACCAAGTGCACAAATCAGGTGCAATGTTAAGATTAGAAGCTAAGAGTAGGCCATAAGGAAGCAGAAACAACTGAGAAAGATAATGGTTGTTTCCAAGCCAATGTGTAGTAGTGCATGAAATCCCTTCTCACTAATCCATCTAAAGAGTGCTAAGAATAAATCAATAGGGATTATATAAGGCATGAGAGTCAAGAGAGAGAAGAGAATCATTTAGGGAAAAATGGACCAAATAGAGTGCTATAGGGCCTTCTCAATCTATAAAGGACAAAAAAATAGCCATTTTTTTCCATTAGAGGCCCTAAAAGCACATTATATCTATGCTATGGCTTAGGCCATGGATTTTTTGAAGGAAATTTGTAGTTTGGGCTATGGGTTTCCTTCACAAAATCCATATATTTGGTTACTAGACTTTCTTAGATAGTCAACAAATTATAGGATCAAGTGGATGTGTTGATAGCATGTGAGTGATGATCACACATTATTTGATAGCCAATATTATGATTAGATGACATGCATGACTAATTTGATACTATGTCCTTTTGTACATAGTGAGGATGATAGTTATTTAAGTGAATTGGTTATTACTCAGTGCATTTAAAGAGCAATGGATATCAGATACATCTACCTTATAGCTATCGATAGGGTGGAGTATATGTTTTATATGACTAAAGTATGTTATATTATGTGTTAAAAATTTTATACCATTAATAGTTATAGGTCAAATAGACTACATATCTATTTTAGTTTGTAGTAGGATGTACCAATAAGACCTCACTAGTTTGCACATGTAGTGAGAGAGAGATGACATTGGGGACTAGCTCAAAATCAAGATAAATCCATAAAAAGTTTTTATTTGCTACCAAAATTAATATGGGTTAATGTAGGTGGGAACTTATATGTATGGGTGATAAGCATATGTATCATGGTGGGTTCAACATCAACCTTTGATATTGATTACTCCACTAGGTGGAAATGAGAAACAAGATTAGGGAGCTTAGAAGAGACATGTTTTAATATGTGTAGTGTTACCTATTCATATAGAAAGGATAGTGGATATCAAAGTAGAGGATTTGGGTGGATATTATAAGGATGTTACACCCTCAACCTATAGTGTGTATAAATATTTGTGTGATTGACTTATGGCTACACACCTTCATATTAGCTTGTTACATTTATCGATGTTCTTATTATTTTCAACCTATGAAATAACCATGTATAACTAGAGTATATATAAGGGGTGATTGAATTATGGATAAGTCATAATATTTAAGTATGTTATTCTTTCACCAATTGTTATTGTGGATCTGATTATTTTTCTCTTAATTATATGATATATAATTCTATTATTAGAAATCATCTAAGTAATTTCCTTACAAGTGGTATCAGATATTTGATTTGTTTAAGTTTATGCAGTGTAGGTTTTTTTAGAGCACTAGCAGGCTAATAAACATAACTTTTGATCTGGGGAGAATTGATTTTTTTTGTCATAGCAATTTTATTCATGAGATTTTATTACAAAAAGTAAAAAAAACTAAGGTAAAAAAAGTTTATAAATTTTTTAACTTGTAAAAACTATCAGTTGTTGGATTCATCTCTACAAGAGGATTGTAACATTATATTATATTAGTACATTTTTTGGGCTGAATTTTCACCTTTATGCACAATAGTAGTAGTTAGATTCATCTCGATAAGATGATTGCAATGGTGTATTCTAATAGTACACCTTTTTTAGGGATATAACCCTCATAGGGTTTGTGTATGGTTGTGATAAACACTTACAAATGTGAGAAAGGGTAAGACACTATGAAAACTATTGATAAAGATGACATAGAGTCTGGAACTTCTAATCCACATAATTCAGAGGTAGTTTAACAACTTAATCAGAGTTGCATGGCATGGTGAAAAAATATGATTTTGATACAGTTTAAGGGGATATTATAGGGTTAAGAGGGGACTTGGATAACATGATGGATCAATTACAATAAATATATAGGTAAATGTCTAACTTGTCTGCTTAACCACTACAAAATAACCTTGTACCACTTCACTTTGGTTATAGACATATAAAAGTTTGATGGTAATGATCCACTCACCTAACTCACTCAAATTTAAAATTTAATTTATCTACATCAGACTCAATTTTCACAAAAAGTGGTTATGGCCTCTCTATATATAGAACATGAGCTATTCATTTAGTATTGTTGGTTGTGTGATCAAAAGAAAAAGAAGGGTTTCCTAGTTTCACTTTTAATATTTTTAGAGGAGATATATTTCCAATATCACAAAAATGTCTATGAAAACTACTTCAATCAGCTAGCCAAGTTGTGCCAAATTAGGATAATCAAGGACTACATTCATCAATTTCAAAATCTCTCCTTAGTGGTAGACATCACTGAGGAAAATATGACTAACCTATTTTTGGGTGGCCTCAAAGATATCATCTAATTGGAGGTTTAGATGTTTCATCCCAATACTATATCTAAGGCCATACTAAAGGCATGCACATCTAAGGAATAAAAGCTAATCGAATGAAGACCTTTCACCAATTTCTATGAACACACCTTCCTAGCACCATCATTTTAGCAACCTACTAGATTGACACCTCAAAAAGTGGAATAAAAGTGTGTAAAGGGTTTGTGTTTTGGTTGTGATCTTAAATGGATAAAAATACATCAATGTGATGTAAATTAGTTTTTTTTACATTAATAGTGCCAATGAAGAGGAATAAGATGAGGAGGATTTAGGGGCAAGTTTAAAAGAACCTAATGATGAATCTTAAGACTATAAAACTATTATTTATTGTCATGCACTTTCAATCAATAGTAATCCTCAAACTCTAAAGGTGGAAAGTTTCCTAAATAAATAGAATGTGACTATTAACTGACTCTAGAAGTACACATAACTTCATCAATAATAAGTTGGATACTTGTTTAAATTGTTTCATTTACCCATATCTAGACTTTCAAGTCATGATTAAAAATGGTGGTATGGTCAACTATTATGAAAAATGTCATACAATTAATCTTGATATGGGAGACTTTTTTTTAGACTATCTTATGTTTTTTATTCCTATAGGAGGAGATAAAATTATTTTGGGAGTGTAGTGGCTCACCACTTTGGTCACTATTGAGATTAATTTCTAGGAACTATTCATAGGGTTCCATTAAGAAGGTAAGACCTTTGAATTACATTATTATGGATTAAGTATCCACAACTTGTTAGTTCCCACTAGATGATGTAGATTCTCAACAAAAGTGCATAAGTATTTTTGGCATGCTTATTTTCCATAGAGGCTCAACCAACCAAGGAGTCTTCACATCATAATTTTCAAAGGGTATTGGATGACCATTATGTTGTTTTTGGTGACATACCAAAAGGACTTCCTCCATGTCATGCACATGATCATGACATAAGGCTCATTTTAAGAAGTACACCACCCAACCTCATCTCCTATGGGTATTATTATGCCCATAAGATTGAAATTAAAAATATGGTACAAGAAATATGGTACCATTTGAAGTATGTGAAATAGGTGCTTTCAGTTTTATAACAATGTTAGCTTTATGCCAAACCTTATGAATGTGATTTTTGTGTCTAATAGGTTGAGTACTTATGTCATATAGTTTCATATGGAGTGAAATTTGATCCTAATAAATTACAAGAGATGATAGATTAGTAGGTTCCCAAGACCCTCAATAACCTTTGAGGATTTATGGGGATAACTGGTTACTATCATAGGTTTGTCAATAATTATTGTAGTATTGTAGACCCACTCACCTAGTTGTTTAAGAAAGACTCCTCCCAATGGATTGATTCAGCTAGTAAGGCATTTGAACAATTGAAAATGGATATGTGCATAACTCCAAGTTTGGATATTCCTAATTTTTCAAAAACTTTTTATTTGGAGTGTGATGTATCAGGATATGGCATGGGGGATGTACTCATGTGAGAAGGTAGACCAATGGAATTTGAAAATTTTTAATTGAAGGGAAAAAATAGGATCAAACCAATATATGAGAAAGAGATGATGGATATTTTTCATGCATTGAAGCAATAGAGACCTTATTTGATTGGTTATCACTTTTAAGTAAAGACTAATCATGACAACCTTAAATATTTTTTAAAATAGTGATTTTCATTAAACAACAATATAAATGGGTAACTAAAATGTTAGTATATTATTTTGAAATTGTTTAAAAGAAAGGAAAATATTATGTGCTGTCAAATTCAATTTCACAATGGGATGAATCAATTAATTCATTGTTATGCACCATGATATTGTGACAGGTGTATTGGCTAGAAGAAGCAAGATTAGAATGGGAGATTGACAATGCTACCAAGGATTTAATTCAACATCTTTAGTAAGGCTCTAGTGAATATGAAAATTTTACATGGAAAGGGAATAAATTATGGTATAAAGATATATCATACCTATATAAGCATTCTCTCCTCAAACATAAAATTATTTAGGAACTTCATGCCTCTGCACTAGGAGGTGCTCTAGATTTTTGAAAACATATCATAGAATCAAGCAATATTTATTTTAGGAAGGATTCAAGGGGGATTACATAAGCATGTGGCTAAGTGCATGGTATGTCAACAAAAGGTAAAACCATTAAGACCTTAGGACTTTTGTATCCTTTATCCATCCCTATCCAACATTGGGAAGAGGTTTCTATAGACTTCATTACGGGTCTACCACAGTCTGAGCATTAAAATGTTATCAATGTAGTTATAAATTGACTCACCAAATATGATCATTTTTTTCATATCATAGTCATTTATTGCCAATACAGTAGATTCTAATTTTCTCAATATGGTTTAGAAATTGGATGGTACTTCGAAGATCATTGTAAGTGACTAAGATCCCATATTTACTAGTAATTTTAAGACTAAATTATTTGCATTTTTGGGCACCTAGTTGGATCATACATTATCCTATCATCCTCAATTTGATGGAAAAACATAGGTAGTTAAAAAATGTCTGTAAGGATAAATTCATTGTTTTATTTTTGATAAAAAAGACAAATGGGTCTATTGGCTGCCACTTGTTGAATGGTGGTATAACACTTCTTTTCACACTTATTTTAAGATGTATCCATTTTTGGCATTATATGGGTATCACCCCCATCCATCATTTTAGCTTTGAAAATGAATTATAAGGTTTGATTTTTTGAGTAACACATTCACCATCAACATGAGTTGCTAGTCAATTTATGAAATTTTTTAGCAATGACACAAAATCTAATGAAGCCATAAGTTGATCAACACCATAGTGAGTGAAATTTCAATATAGGTGATCTAGTATTTGTATATTTTCAAAAATATAAGAATATGTATCTAAATTAAAAAAATAAATACAAAAATATATCACCTAAGTATTATGTGCCTTACCAGATCTTGTATAAAATTGATAGTATGGCTTATAAGCTGTAATTACCCCCTAGCCACTTGTATACATCTGATATTCCATGTATATTTCCTAATGAAAGTAATTAGACATAAATTTTACACATAAATTAAGTTATCTAAACTAGATAAATAAATATGAGTCATTATAGACCCTAAAGATATCCTTCACATGTGCACTAAGCAACTATAAACTAGAGCCATTAAGCAATATTTGATCAAATGGAAGAACCTACATTCTAAATATGCAACACAGGAGGATGAAGCATTCCTACAAAAACACCCTGGTTTGATTCAACATTGTGGACAACATTTATTTAATGGGAGGGGTAGTATATGCCCTTAACCTATATTTTATATAAGGATATGCATAGCTGACTAGTGGATTATACACCTTTATATTAGCTTGTTGCATTTCTTGATGTCCTTAGTATAGTCAGCCTATAGAATAACTATGGATAA
Source organism: Torreya grandis (assembly GCA_037957365.1). Lineage (NCBI taxonomy): Eukaryota > Viridiplantae > Streptophyta > Pinopsida > Cupressales > Taxaceae > Torreya > Torreya grandis. The sequence continues at coordinate 1,926,827 of JARHVA010000522.1, read as the reverse complement.
GTAAAGTATATATAAGAAGTATTGGTTAGTATTTTATCATCATATTTTTAATTCTATTCTTATTGCATTATTATGTATTTTACCTCCTCTTAGTGTCTTAGTCATAATATTCAAGTATTATACTCTTTCTCCAGTTAGTATTATGTGTCTACTTATTCTGCTCTTAATTTTATGATATATAATTCTATTATTGTAAATCATCTAAGTAATTTCCATATAAATGGAAAGGAAAGAGAGGAGGGAGAGGATATTTATGAGCTAGATGAGGGATATGACATGGAGATAGAATATGTGGAGGAGGAGTTTATGATAAACATATATGTAGAGATGGTAGATGTAACATAAGATGATCAAGGTGCATAGGTGCTAGGGGATGTAGGATAAGCTAGCTCCTCTAGACTCACATTGTTTACTAAGACTTGGGTTATTATTTATAGATTAAGATAAGAGATAAATGCTAGAGAAACTAATATTACTAGATTATAGGTGAGGTTGGACCATTGAACCTAATATTTATCCTCAACTCATTTGTATATTTTTGTAGATCAGGAGGAGATTTTCAAACTACATGTAGAGGTGGATAGGATGCATCAAATATAGGTAAATATTACCTCATATAAGGATTATAATTTTTAGCATAATGTTTTAGTACAAGGATAGGCATAAATTATTTATTAGAGAGACTCTATGATAGTAGAGTGGGATGTGGCATCAACTAAGAAGGATACAACATAGGTAAGGATGGGCAGAATATAGATAGATCTAGATGAGGGTTGAGTGCTTGATATAAAGAGAGTTTTTTTATTGATCTAAAATAATATCCTTCAAGCTAAGGATGAGGTGAGTTACTATAATAGTTTATATAAGGTAGTAGTGTTAATGGTAGATATGAGGCCTACATTTTATAAGTAAAGTGGATAGAGATTAGCCTCTAGATCAAGTTAGTTACATAGGACTTACACTTAAATGAGATCAATAGCTCAAACACATCTATAATCATTAGGTATGGGGCCTCTAACATAGTTAACCCCACTACATTATAGGATATGTGAGAACTCGTAGAATGCATATCCTTAGGTTAAAGTTACTATAGATAGGCACAACCATAGTTCACTTATAGAGATTTCACATTGCTATTTATGAGATGTAATGATTTATATTATGTGATTGGATGATCTAAGATGTACTTGTACTCTCTTTTTATGTACATGTCCCATTTTTAAAATTATGTATAAGTTGGACTATGTGATATATGAGATGTTATGATATTTAGTGTTATCTCATTTGATGCTTATTTCACTTACTTATGTATCTTGTACTTATATTTTAGACATGATGGATATGAATTTGATTTATAGATTCTCTTTATCTTAGTTTTGATGAGATGACTAGATGCTTTTTAGCTTATATCATTGGCCAAACTAATTCAAAATGCCCATGCAAGTAGACATTGCATAAATAGTCTTAAGTACCTCAGGCCAATGTAGTCCTTCTAATGATTTTCGATTGAATAAAATTAATGACAAGTTGATAAGACATAGTATATAAAAAAAATAGGAACATGGACTCTCAAAATGATAAGAGAATATAAGGAATAATTTTACCAAAATGGAAAGGGATATATTTGTAAATCATTGAGAACATAGGACAAGGGATGGTCGAATTGACATCATAAAATTGAGTACTACCTACATAGTCCAATTGGACCTCAAATCATTATATTTCAACCAAAAATTGAGCATAGAAAATGATAAGTATGATTAGAGGTAATAAAATAAACAATTTATATGGAATGGTTAAACTTGTAAAATCATGAGAGTGTAAAATAAAAATGCTCTCAAAATGGTGAGAGTATGGAATTAGCTCATAAAATGACTAGAGTGTGGGTTTAAAATACTCATAAATTGGTGAGAGTGTGGATTTAAAATTATCTCATAATGGTGAGAGTTTGATAAATTGGTCCCACATACAAGTGGATGTTACCTACATAGTTCTAATACTTCAGGATAGATGTAGTTTTCCAAAGGATTTAGGATTCAATAAAACTGATAACAAGTTAAAAAAAATAGATTATAGAAGAAAATTAAGAATAAGGACTTATAAAATGGTGGGAGTATATAAGTAATATTTTTTGCTTAAATATCAAGGAATATTCTCAAAAATCATCAAGAGCATGGGACAAGTGATGGCTGATCTAACCTCAAAAAATTGAACACTACCTACATGATCCAATTAGACCTCAATTCAATATAGTTCAACTAGAAATTAAGCACATAAAATCATAAGTATGATCAGAGATAAGAAAATGAATAATTGAGGTATAATGTTTAAACTCATAAAATGGATAAAGTGTGAAAAATTAATGCTCTAAAAATGGATAAAACATTTAATTAACTCACAAAATGGTGAGTGTGGGTTTAAAATGCTCACAAAATGGTGAGAATATGGGTTTAAAATTCTCAAAAAATAGCTAGAGGATGTGAAACTGGTCCCATTTTTTGGAATGTCATACTCACAAAGAAAATAAAATCACCAATGAGGTACTTTAGTATGTGCCATCTAGCTACAAACAACTAGGAATCCAATTGTAGTAATAGTATGACAACTAGTCAATTATTATCACTCAGGGGTGCACCCTTTTAAGAATGTGTGGATTTTATCACTCCTATTGAGAATTTAAACTCTCCAAGGTGTTGGTAGCCTTATATTAGAGATAATATGTATATGATGGGCTGGTTCCCTTAGTACACTCACCTTATTCACTTTAAAACTCTCTAATTTAGTGAAATCTTGACTAGGAAAAGGGTAAAGGGAGTAATATTCAAACTAAAATTGAGAATGAAAATTGGAAATTTGTGGTGATGCACCAATTTTATAGTAAATTATGCCTATAATTGACACACTTAGGAATATAAAAAACTTGCAAACATTCACTTCATATTCATATAATGACTCTTACATTAGTATTTCATATAAAGCTCTCGATAAGTATTCCCACTATAATGAAAGGAGTGAACAGTGGTTGAATTCACTTCCAAATTAGGTATAAATGAAACTTAGACAATTGATATGACCTAAAATATTTCTTATATGATATATAGAGGTGAAAAATACAGACATAAACATATGAAAATCAATCATTCATTAAGTTACATCAATAAATTTGAGGCACACATTTCATAAATAGCCTAAAAATTAAAGAAAATTAGCTTCTTATTGCTTCAAAGGTGATGTGTCATAAAATGTTTGAAAATTTTATGCATATCCAAAATCATAATCATTCTCATATTTAAAAAAATTAACACACATAAATAAATTAGAATTAAGATAGAAGAGACAAAACAACCCCAAACTAGGGATGAGTCATCATGCCTAGTCATCCTTATCACTTCCTTTCTCAACCACTAAACTTATATATAGTATATAAAGATATTAACCTCTTTATCTTGTAAAATGGCATAGAAGGGAGAATTAGTCTTATTTTAATGCATTTAATAAGTCATAGATCCTTATTCATGACCTATCATAAATGGAATTGGTGTCCTTGCATGCCTTGATTGTCTTCAATGCTTCAATAGACCTTAATCATCTTCATTTACTCTTTTTGATCATCCCATTCAAATTCATTAAGATTATACATCTTTTTATTGAATGGATTTAACTATCCTCCTTATCTCTTGGACTTTGACCTAATTATGCGTCTATATTCTTGCTTGCATGTTTCTCTCTCAACCTCCTCAAATATCTCTGAGATGGCATAGAAGGGAGAGGTTCATTTTTTATTGATGAATAATTATCATCCATGAAAATAGGCCTCCAAAGACTGATAAATTCTTCAAATAACCCCTCCATTCTTTCTTGATGTCTCTCCATCTTGATAGGGATGTTTTAAGGCTTCTTTATGTTGAGTTGACTTTTTCCTCAAATATCTCTAAGACAGCATAGGAGAGAGAGAAAAGGTCCTATTGAGGTTTTTTAATACTCCTTATAACCTTGAATCATTTTTGAAAATAAACTCTTGACCTTTTCTTGATATCCAAATGGCAAAAAACATAATTGATTGACTTGACAAGATTGGTGAAGATTTATATGCATTAGTGGAGTTTGTTAATACATAATAGGATTGTTATTTCTCCAACTTAGTCTAGAATTTAGTGGATTCATGTATTTTTTTATGTCTTCATGAAATAGCCTTGATGAGAGTGTACTTGATGATGAACAATCATAGCTCTCTATACTGATCTTTATTGGATATTGTATGCTATCAAAAATGCATCATGTCTATAAATAAATCATAACTTGAAGAAGATTGATCATACCATACACTTCCAATTGTGGATACATTTGTTAAGTGGGAACATGACCAACATGTGGATTTGATAGACCTAATTACAAGATATCTTACTATAAAACACCATGCTAAAAAGGGTTATAAAGCCTCCAATCTAACACAATCATGTAATAACCCTAAGGGGGGTCTTGAGTTTTGATATTTCATCTAAACTAATAAAAAGTAAAACAAATATAATCTAGTGCTCACCAAAGCTTATGGAAAAAAATGAGGGGTTATAAACAATAAAACCATGTATATTAAAATATCAATTAAGTTTTGTATGAGTAAGACCCTAATACATGGAATATGAAGAGTAATATTATTCAAAGCCAATACTTATTCTACTTCTATATATTAAAGAGAGGAATAAAGATAGAGAATACTTACCTAAATTATGAACCCATCAAGAATCAATTACTCTCTTGGCCAAAGTAGCTTTGAAAGAGGTTGTTTTGGTTTGTAAGGATCTATAATAAATGACAACGCATCCAAAACTTGTCCACAAGACTACATTATCCAAGTAGAAACCCTAATCTAAGACTCCATAATTAGAATGGTAGAAGAGCAGATTGTAAATAAGCATAGTAAATAATAACTCTTAATTTCATATTGAAATAATGATGAAATGATCTTACATATAGTCAACTGGGTTGATGGGGTCGACCCAATCGACCTAGCACAATTTTGAACAATTATTCACTAAGTCATGAGCTAGGTCAACCAAAGGTCAAACTAACTCCTAAGTTAAAATAATCTAAAACTATACAGGGTTGACCTAGTTGACCTAACATAACTAACTAAAAAAGGGACTTAAGGTGAGGAAAAGAGGGATAGAAAGTTGAAAAATACTGAAGGAGTGTGAAATATAGGATTAATAGCTTAGGAAATGGTTTTTAGGATTTGGTTGGGTTGGTAATAAGTGAAAATAAGGGACAACAATCCTACAAAGCACTAATGGTCTACCCATCCCTTTCTTGGTGCACCCCTTAAGGCATGCACTTAGAGATATTGAGACTTGATGCATTCCTACAAGGTTTAAAGCATTAATGTTTGATAAAAGTTAAAAATATTATGTATATACACATCTTTTAGTGTGATTCTAAATTTTGAAATTTGTATGTTGCCTTTTGTATATCATTTCCTTTTATTTCAAATGATTCGGATTTTAACTTTTTTGATGTATTTTTCTATTCCTCCTTCATAAAAATTTGGAAACCCAAACATGGGTGCTAAAGATGAATTTGATTTGAATACTTGGGAGTTGGTTTCTAAGAGAGAGAAATTCAAAGAGCATTGGGTCTAAGAGTCTCATAAACCTAGGTGAACTAGAAGTGTTATCTTGACTTTGACCTTATTTTATCTAATGTGGAGTGAAAGGAAATGAAATCAAGAGGAATGAGACATGAAATAATTTGAATTGCTTCAAATTGCAAAAAAAATTGACAAATGGAAAAAAAAGGATACAATGACAATAAAGTGTGATTATGTATCATAAGAATGAGGGTAATGTAGGAAAACATGCTAACATAGATTGTTATGCAAATTCCATCTATCAAAAGAATTAAAATCTAAGGGTGAGAATAAAGATCAATAACACATTATAGAAAAGTAATGACAATATGGTAAATTAATGAGGAAGGCCATGTCCTATCCATGGTCTTATATTGCAACTCATAAAAGATAAATCCATGAGGGTGCCACAAAGCATTGGAGAAATAAATGAGAAAACTAAAATATGGTATTTGTGAGGAGTACTAGCTCCTATTTATGGTTTTACAATTCAAATCATAAAAGATAAACCCAAGAATTGTAAAAAGTGTGTAAAAGAGCATGAAAATAAAGAAGACTATGGTACATCATGAAGAAGATAGGGTCTTATTCATAATTTTATAATGCAACTCATGAAATAAAAGGGAAACCAAAAGACCAAATAAGAAGGACTAAAGTTTTGTGAAAAGAGAGAACTGATGTAGAGGGAAAGACTCATGTAATTAACCTTTAAAAAGTGTTAGATAGATAACATATAGAAAGCATGATAAGAAGGGAAGCATCCTACACTAACATTTATATCAAGGATGAGCATGTAAGAGACAAGCCTATGTATCTTGAAAGGTTTCTTAAAGTTAAACTGGTTTGGTAACATTCCAATTATAATAAGAGTGGACATCAAAATATGCCCCAAAGGGTAATTAGATGTATGGATGAGCATCACAAGATGCCCCAAAGTCTAAAATTATACATAGGTGGGAATTGTAAAATGACCCAAAGGCTAAATGAATGTGTGGATAAGAATCATATGATGCCTCAGAATCTAAAAAGGGGAAGAAAAGATAGGAAAATACAAGAACCAAATAGAATCCCATATAGTATCTAAATGGATTCAAGTTTTCCAAGAATATTTTGATAGGGGACATGATGCTTGAGATAAATAAACAAGATGCTAAAAAAGATAAATAGATAACTGGGTCAGTACATTAGGAATGCATAAAAAGGTACAAAGTTGATTGGGTTGACATAGTACAAATAATAGGATTTGAAAATTGTATGGAGTTAATAGAGTCAACCTAGTACAGTAGGTAATGGAAAAATAAATAATTTGTAAGAGACTGTGTTGATGAAAAAGATTGTATACTGAGACAATAATTTTTTTCAAGTACTTATGAAAGTAGGAAATAAAATGAAACACACAATCAATTGGATCAATGAGGCCGATATAATTGAGGCGCACAACATAATACCTTGCACCATTACTGGCTAATGCAAGTTTTTGTAATACAACATACAATTGAGAAAATAGAAATAAAACAACTTAGAAAGTAAAAGATAACTAATTTTTCAACCTAAATGTTGTCATATTATTAGATTATAAGTTTAGATGTGATAAGAAGTTAGATGTAAGCAAGGAACTAGAAAGTAATATAAAGATAGTTTCAAGATGTTTGGGCTGAAAGGGATCTCTATTGGTAATGGTATTGGCTTGGTATTAGGGCTTAACCCCTCAATTCACACACCATAGTGATAAGAGTGTTGGGTACTTAGCCAAAATATAACATTAACCACATGTTTATACTTGTCTAGAAAACCAAGTCAGCTTCCCCCTTAGTGATGAAATCCAAGTAGGTAGGCCTTGGGTAGATAATTGTTAAAATGCATTTTAATATTTTATGATTTGGTAGTGTGTGAATAAAGTAAAACATAGTGAAACTAAATGGTATATTAAAAACAACCTAATTATACTATATGATCTATTATAATCATGCAACAAATAAGAAATGAAAGTGTGAGCTAATTACTAGCATATGAGGGTTAATTCCAAATTTAAAACATGGTACAATGTCAATTTAGTTGATAGTGTATGAATAGAATAAAAAATAGGGTTGATAGTGTCACCCCTATACTACATAATAATTTTTTTTGAAAGTGAATTACTTTGATAGAGTCAACCTAGATTTCTAGACTACACACATAATATAGAGTTATGTTGACAGGGTCAACCTAGTTGACTATATAGGGGAAGTTTTAAAGACTACAAACTAAGAAAAATAGAATTATGAAAAATGCTATAAATTACAAAGAAGGATAGAAAGTAACCTTGGTGGGTTGGAGGATGGATATTAGAATAATATTGTTGTTGAAGAACCTTGATTTTTACTTATAAATTATGCTAAATGTGTATATTGGGTTGACTAAGCTTTGCATAAACCTATTGTTGACAACCTAAAAAAGTACAAGGTTAACTGGTTTGACCTAATATGATAAACTTGATGCTTGAGAGTGTATATTGTTGATTGGATCAAACTAATAGTCTAAACTAGAATTCTGGAAAACTTGCACAAACATAATAGAGTCATTTTGATGCGATTGTATTAAACTTGTGCATAGAAGTTAATATTATGTTAATATAGTCAACCCAACATCACAAATATATGAAAAATAAAATGGTAAAAAAATGAAATAAGTGAAGCAAAACCTACAAGGTTTAGATTTATGTCGGGTTCACTAGAATGTATTTAATCAGAAATGCATCATGTCTATAAATAAATAATAAATCAGAGAACATAAATCATACCATATACTTCTAATTGGGAATACATTTATTAAGTGGGAATATGACCAATATGGATATCTTCTAGATTTGATTAGGGGATCTCTTGATATAGTACACCATACTAAAGAGGGTTAAAAATCTTCTAGTCTAGCATAATCATGCAGTAACCTTAAGGGGTCCTTGAGTTTTGATATTTCACCTAAACTAATAATAAGTAAATCTAATCTAGTTCTCACCAAAGCTTGTGGCACTACATGAGGGGTTAGAAAAAATCAAAACATGTATAAGAGAATCTTAATTAATCTATGTATGATTAAGAACCTACTATATGGAATATGAAGAGTAATATTATTTTAAGCCAATACTTATGCTACTTCTATCTACTAAAGAGAAGAGCAAAGTTAGAGAATACTTACCTGGATGATGAAATCATCAATACTCAATCTCTCCCTTATCCAAAGGGGATTCATAAGAGGTTTTTGTGGTTTATAAGGATCACTAATAAATTCCAAATCATCTAATATTTATCCATAAGACTATATTCTCTAATTAGAAACCCTAATCTAAGACTCCTCAAGTAAAATGGTGGAAGAGCAAATTATAAAGAAGTACGAGTGAATAATAACTCTTAATTATATTTTAAAATAATGAAAAAATGATCTTATATATGTAGGAATATTTTACCCTAAGCCCTTCTAAAAATCTCAACTAATATGGTTGACCTAATCGACCTAGTATAATTTTGGACAATTATTCACTAGGTCATCAGCTAGGTCAGCCAAAGGCCAAACTAATTCCTAAATGAAAATAACCCAAAATTGTATAGGGTCTACCTAGTAGATATAACATACATGACTAACAAAATATACTTAAGGTGAGGAAAAGAGGTGATCCAAAACTTATAATTTCTACTTGATAAATATTTGAAGAACACAAAAATAACATAGTAACAATGAATTCTCTAAGAAGAGATGTTTTATTACTCAAGATCACAATACAACTATATTCTTATCTCTAGGAAGAGATCTATAATTTTACATTTTAGGTTACATATTAATTTATACATATTTTTAAATTAGGGGGATGATGTGGAAGGTAACCAATATTGAGGGATATTAAGTGGTTTGACTTCCATGATTTAAAATAATATAGAATTTGAGAAATTACTATTTTTAGAAACATACTATTTTTAGAATACACTACTAAAATTGAAATATAAAGCACTTCCATTGGGTTTTTGAGGGTAAAAATACAATTATCAGAGTTTAATACCATCTCACCACATTCTACTCATTCTTATCTTTCGAACGGTGAGTCAATTGGAGGCACGGTACAAAAGCTATGGCTCCCAGAAGTTCCATCATCAATTGGGGTGGAACCATCACCCAAATTGTCCCTTGAATTTCTACCTGGATCATTCTTCCCTAATTGAAAAGCAATCATCCCCATTACATCAATGTTCCTTATCAAGTGTGGAAGTTGTGTCTTTATTTTATTCTCTATGAGTCACTCACCTTAGTGGCTAAGCTAGCCCATTTTGATCACCTGATAAAGCAAAATAAAGCATCCTCTTGTTGTCTTCATCTAGGTGTCCACAATCTGATCCACCATCATTGGAGTAAAACTATGTGAATCAAGCTCATCAATGTCCAATTTTTATACTATGATTGAAGAGTCTAATAGAGGTGGATGATATGTTTTGAGGAGCTCCACATTGAATATTGGATGCAGACCAAGGTAGGCTGGTAGGTTTAACTCAAAATCATTTCTCCAAATTTTTCGGTGATGGTGTAGGGACCATATCATAGAGGCCAATGTTTTTTGTGTGGGCCTACAATTCATCTTCTCCAGGATGTCATAAAATTGCTACTAGATGTGTTCCATTTGTTCAATGCACTTTGTTACTTTTGATACCTCAGATCTTCCATGAGGTGTGTATTCTATGGTGGAGAATGGAATGGCTATATCAATTGGTGACATGAGTTAGAACCCAAAGCATGTTTGGAATAGATTGTGCTTGGTCAAGCTGTGTAGGGCTTGATTATATCCATGTTGTATGAAAATAATCCCCTCATCCCATGTGCATGGATGTTTAGAGTGATACATCTAAATCATGTGAAAAATCAAGTAGTTCACCACCTCTGTCTGACCATTCATTTGTGGATGGAAGTCTATGGACTTCATTAGCTTGGTATCCATCATTTTCTATAGAGTGAACCATAAGATGCTCAGGAACCTACTGTCTCGATCTAAGATAATGGACTTGGGGAGACCAAAATGGAGCCATGCATGACTAAAATATAGTTGAGCATTTTCTTCAGTAGATATATTTTTCTCACAATAAATCATGATAGACATTTTTGAAAAATGATCAACTACAACAAAAATATAGTCCTTACCATGTTTTAAAGTGGGAAAACCTAAGAGAAAATCCATTGAGATAGATTCCCAAGGACTGGTTGGTTCTGGTAATGGCATGTATAATCCTTGTTCCTTATTTATTGGATTGGCTATAGCACATGGGGTGAAATATTTGAGATATGTTTCCACATCCTTTCACATATGGGTCTAGTAAAAGTGTTTTTGAATAATTTCCAATGTCTTTTATATACTAAAGTGTCCAATTGTCCTACTAAAATGTGCTTCCCATATCATCTTCTATTGCTCTATAGCTAGAGCACAAATGTATCCCATATGATAGAGGACATTATCTTTCAAACATAAATTAGAAACATGTTTACCTTTTTGAAGCACCTGATATGTATCAGGAAAGGCATGATCTGCTTCATATAGAGCACCCCAAGTGGCAGTCGCATGTCTGCATAGGTTAAGAATTGTTATGAGTGTAATAATTGGTGAGTGGCTTAGACAATCTGTAGATGTATTTTAGCTCCCCTTTTTGTGTTTGATTATCAAATGGAATTCCTAAAGATATGTGGCCCACTTTTGATGCCTCTAATTTCATAGTTTGATTTGTGTTTGGATGAATTCCAATAGTCTATGGTTAGTGTGGATGACTGTCTCTTTCCCCAAGATGTAGTGTTTACATTATTTGTAGGCTTGCACAATAGCATAGAGATCCTTATCATATGTCAGATATTTCATGACTGTATCAATGAAATTTTTACTATGATATGCAATAGGATGGCCATGTTACATGATGACAACTCCCATGGCATATTCAGATGCATCTATCATCAACTCAAAAGGTTGATGCAAATCTAGCAAAGTAAGAACAGGGGCTGAGCAAAGTTTGTTCTTCAAATTCTCAAATTCCCTTTTTTGTATTTCACCCCACTAAAATTTAGCTTTAGCTCCTCCTTTAGTCACTTTGGTTAGTAACCAAGAAACATGTGAAAATCCAAGAACAAACTTGTGATACAAATTTGCAAGACCCAAGAAGCTGTGAAGTTCTATGAGGGTCCTTGGTGTGAGCCATTCTTGAATAACCCAAATATTTTATGGATCAACATGGACCCCTTCCTCATTCACAATGTGCCCAAGTTACTAAATTATTTTCATCTTAAATGTGTATTTTTTGAGGTTTACATACAATTTGTGTTCATAAAGAGTTTGAAGCACCTTAAAATATATTGCAAATGTTTCTAACATGTTCTATTATAGATGAGTATGTCATCCAGGTAGATAACCACAAATGAGTTGGTGAAGGGTCATAGGATGTCATCCATCATCCTCATGAAGGTTTTAGGTGTGTTAGTTAAGCTGAAAGGCATAACCAACCATTCAAAGAGCCCCTCCTTAGATTTGAATGTAGTCTTCCAGACATTGGTGGGATTGATGGGAATTTGGTGATGGCCAAATTTGAGATCAATTTTGGTGAAGAACTTCACACCATAGAGTTAGTCTAGTAGGTCATCAATCCTAGGGAGATGGTAGCAATTCTTCATAGTGATTTTATTTAGGGCTCGATAGTCAATGAAAAGCCTCCATGTTCCATCCTTCTTTGGTGTCAAGATAATTAGGCTGCCATAAGGTGAAGATCTTGGCCTGATGTGACCTTTTTGGATGAATTATTGAATTTGTCTTTTTATCTCATCATTCTCCAAAATTAATCTATGATACATAGGACTATTAGGCAAACATGACCCTGGGATCAAATCGATAGAATGATTTACTTGGAAATGTAGGGGAATTGTGGGTGACTTGAATAAGTCATCATATTCTCCTATGATTCATCTTATCTGCTTTTATTGTTATGTTAATTGTGTAGTTAGGACTACAACACTAGCCTTCTTGGATTTTAATGGTTTAACCACCATGAAAATGAATTACTTTGTCTTCTCCACCAATCTCTTACATTCCTTGGCATTGATTAAGGAGATAGATGTGGGATGTGGTACTTCTACTACCATGTAGCATCATATTCCAAGAGTAAGGGTGATTATTCAGGTTCATGATTCATAGATGCCATGTCGATCATACATGAATGAATGACCAAGGAGTACATCACAAACATATAAATTGACCACATCACAGAAAGCTTCATCTTGGAAAAGTTTTATTGCATATGAAAGAAGACACTAATGGGTGACACAGAGGTCTCTCCCTTGGCTCAATCATCCAATACTATATGGATTTAGATGAGGCTTCATGGATAGATTTAGAATTTTCACAAATTTAGTAGAGATTAAACTATTTTGATTCCCACTATCAAGAATGAAATGTAGAGGCTTACCTTTTACATATAATTTTAGAGTGAAACAATCTTTCCTTGTCATCTGGCCTTTCTTCATGGGTCTGTGATAAAGCAATGATGGTGTCAGGCTCAGTATCTATAATTTCTTCTTCATCCTCATTGAATATAGGTTGTATATGAGATAGATTAGTTTATGTTGAGTATTGTGACTCAAAAATTAGTGACTTGATGGCTCGACATTCTTCTTTAGAGTGAGTTCTAGTTTTGTGGTAATCACACCATTTTCAAGCCTTCCCCTTCTAGGGTTTCTTATCTTGAAACTTCTTTTTCTTCCAATTTTGGCCTCATGTTTGACCTTCCTTATCACTTTTCCATTTTTAAGGTTGACTCTTTGTATTCTTTCTACCATGCTTCTAATCAATCTTCACTACAAACTTGTATGCCTTACAGAGGGTTTCCAAATTGAAGATTTCTATTTCCCCCATATGTACCATTACAATCCACCATTAAATTTGAGTCTTATGTTTCTCACTTTATTGGATGTCTAATCTTGCAGACAAAGAATGAAAAATGTCTATGTAATCTTGAATAGATTGGTCCTTACCTTGGCAAAGTTTTTGCCACTATATGTACAAATCATCATATGGTCCAATGGGATAGTATTCTTATTTCACCACTTTAAAAAAATGATCCTAGGTAGGCTCCACCTCAAGGAATGTCATCTATACTGAACCTCTTTTTTTACACTTCCCACCAATTTTTCATGGGCAATGATGCTTTTAAAAGATCAAAAGTGATCTTTTCTCCATTGATGAATTTTATTACAAAGAAGTAGGAATACAATTGATCCAACTAGTTTTCTAATGTATCAACATTGATTTTGTCTTCAAATTTATAAATATCAAAATTCACCTAAACCTTGAAGGGTGTTGGGGCACTGAAAGGAAATTCCATGGATGAGGAGCTAGGAAGTGCAGTTGAGGAGCCAAAATTTCCCATCAAGAGTTTTTGAAGAATTTGGCAAAATTACTACAACATATGTGCTTATTTCAATTAGAGGGCTTCATTCACAATTTCCTTGAAAGGATCAGATGTCTTGATGTTGTCTACCATTTAACGTCATTTGGAGTGAATAGGTGGATAGTTTGGAAGCAGTTTTATTTTCCACCCAAGTTTCTTGTAGCTCGACCTTGTCCTTAAGATCATACACTCTCAAGACAAACCACTTTGATACCACTGATCCAAAATGTAGAAGTTCTAGTTGATAAATATTTTAAAAACACAAAAATAACATAGTAAAAATGAATTCTCTAATAAGATATGTTTATTACTCAAGATCGCAATACAACTATATGCTTATCTCTAGGAAGAGATGTTTGATTTTCCATTTTGGGTTACATCTTAATTTATACACATTTTGAAAGTAAGGGGAGGATGTGTAAGGTCACCAACATTAAGGGAGATTAAGTGGTTCAACATCCATGATTTAAAATAATATAGATTTTGACGAATTGTTATTTTTAGAAACATACTATTTTTAGACTGCACTACTAAAATTGAAATTTGGGGAACTTCCATTGGGTTTTCAAGGGTCAAAATAAATTTAACATATCTCAATTCCATCTCAACACATTATCCTCATTCTTAGCTTTACAATGGTTCAAATAGTGAGAAAATTGGAGCTACATTGCAAAAGTTATGGCTCCTAGAAGTTTTGTCATCAATCAAGGTGGAACCGTCACCAAAATTATCACCTGAATTACTACCCAAATCATTCCTCCCTCCTTCAAAATAAATGGTCTCCATTACATCAAGTTTACTCATTAGGTAGGCAGCGGTGTCTTGACTTGATTCTTTATGAGCCACTCACTTTGGTGGCTAAGTTGGCCCATTTTGACCACCAAATAAAGTGGAAAAGAGACCTCTCTTGTTGTCTTCATTCAAGTGTCCACAATATGATCCTCCTTCACTGGATAAAAACTCTATGGATCAAGCTCATCAATGTCCAATTATTCTACTATGACTAAAGTGTCCAATAGAGGTGGATGATATGGTTTGAGGAGCTTCACATTGAATATTGGATGTAGACCACGGTAGGTCGATAGGTTCAACTCAAAAGAATTTTCTCCAACCTTTTTGGTGATGGTGTAGGGACCATATCATAGAGGCTGAATTTTTTTATGTGGGCATACAAGTCATTCCTTCTAAACCCATAACCAAATCTTATCACCCATAGTAAAATGGTGTGTAATCCTATGTTTTTCAAGGTGTTGCTTATGCTTTTGATTCATCTTCTCTAGGATGTCATGAACTTGCTGCTGGATGTGTTGCATTTGTTCAATGAACTTTGTTGCTTTTGTTTCCTCAGATCTTCCATGAGGTGTGTATTCCACGGTGGAGAATGGAATGGCTATATCAATTGGTGCCATGGGTTAGAACTTGAAGCATACTTGGAATGGACTATGCTTGGTCGAGCTGTGTAGGGCTCGATTGTATCCATGTTGTCTGAAAAGAAGCCCCTCATCCCATGTGCATGGATGTTTAGAGTGATACATCCAAATCATGTGAAAAATCAAGTGGTTCACCACCTCTGTCTGACCATCAGTCTATGGATGGAAGGTAATGGACTTTATCAGCTTGGTATCCATCATATTCCATAGAGTGGACCAGAAGATGCTTAGAAACCTATTGTCTTGATCTGAGACAATGGACTTGGGGTGACCAAAATGGAGCCATACATAACTAAAATATAGTTGAGTAGTTTCTTCAGTAGATGTATTTTTCTTACAACTAATCATGATAGCTATTTTTTTAAAAATGATCAACTATAATAAAAATATAGTCCTTGCCTTGCTTTGAAGTGGGCAAACCTGAGAGAAAATCCATTGAGATAAATTCCCAAGGCCTGGTTGGTTTTGGTAATGGTGTGTACAATCCTTGCTTCTTAATTGTTGGCTTAGCTATAACACATGGGGTGCAATATTTGAGATATCTTTCCACATGCTTTTGCATATGGGGCCAGTAGAAGTGTTTTTGAAGAACTACAAATATCTTTTCTATACCAAAGTGTCTAGCTATCCTACTGAAATGTGCTTCCCATATCATATTTTATTGCTCTATAGTTGGAACACAGATGTACCCTATATGATAGAGAAAATTATCTTGAAAATATAAATTAGAAACATGTTTACCTTTTTGAAGCACCTGATATGTACCAACAAAGGTAGGATTTCATTTCATATAAAACACCCCAAGTGGTAGTCTCATGTCTGCACAGGTCAAGAAATGTTGTGAGTGTAGTAATTAGCACGTAGCTCAGATAATCTACAGCCATATCTAAGCTCCCTATTTTGTGTTTGATTATCAGATGGAATTTTTGAAGATATGTGGCCCACTTTTGATTCCTCTCATTTCATAATTTTCTCTATGTCTTGATGAATTCTAATGGTTTGTGGTCGGTGTGGATGATCGTCTCTTTCCCTAAGATGTAGTGTTTCCATTGTTTATAGGCTTGCACAATGGCATAGAGATCCTTATCATATGTTAGATATTTCTTGACTATATCAGTGAAATTTTGACTATGATATGTAATAGGATGGCCATGTTGCATGATGATAGCTCCCATGGCATATTTAGATGCATCTATCATCAGCTCAAAAGGTTGATGCAAATTTGGCAAGGTAAGAATAAGGGCTGAGTAAAGTCTATTCTTCAAATTCTCAAATGCCCTTTGTTGTGTTTCACCCCACTTAAATATAGATTTAGCTCCTCTTTTAGTCACTTGGGTTAGTGACCAAGAAACATGCGAAAATATAAGAACAAACCTACAATATAAATTTACAAGACCCAAGAAGTTGTGAAGTTATGTGAGGGTCCTTGGTGTGGGCCATTCTTGAATAACCTGAATCTTTTCTAGACCAACATGGACCCCTTCCTCATTCACAATATACTCAAGGTACTAAATTGTTGTCATCTCGAATATGCACGTGTCAATATTTGCATATAACTTGTGCTCTCAAAGAGTTTGAAGCACCTTACGAACATGTTACAGATGTTCCTCCCATGTTCTATTGTAGATGAGTATGTCATCCAAGTAGACAACCATGAATGAGTTGGTGAAGGGTCATAGGATGTCATCCATCATCCTCATAAAATTTGTAGGTGTGTTAGTTAAGCTGAAAGGCATAACCAACCATTCAAAGATCCCCTCCTTAGATTTGAATGTAGTATTCCAGACATTAGTAGGATCGATGGGAATTTGGTGATAGCCAGATTTGAGATCAATTTTGGTGAAGAACTTCACACCATGGAGTTGGTCTAGAAGGTCATAAATCCTAGGGAGAGGGTAGTGATTCTTCACAGTGATTTTATTTAGGGCTTGATAGTAAATATAAAGCCTCCATGTTCCATCTTTATTTGGTGCTAAGACAATTGGGAAACCAAAAGGTGAACAGCTTGGCCTGATGTGACCCTTTTGGATCAATTCTTGAATCTATCTTTTTATCTCATCATTCTCCAAAACTAATCTATAATACATAGGATTGTTAGACAAAGGTGATCTTGGGATCAAATTGATAGAATTTTTTACCTAGTAATGCAGTGGAACTCCTATGGGTGACTTGAATAAGTCATCATATTCTCTTGTGATTCATCCTATCTGGTTCTATTTTTATGTTGATTATGTATTTAGGACTGCAACACCAAACTTCTTGGATTTCTTGGTTTGACCACCATGAGAATTAATTGCTTTATCTTTTCCACCAATCTCTTACATTGCTTGGCACTGATCAGGGAAACAAATGTGGGAGGTGATACCTCTTATAACCTATAGCACTGTGTTCCAAGAGTGAGGGTGATTCTTTGAGTTCCTAATTCATAGAAACCATATCAATCATACATGAATGGCTAACAACGGAGTACGTCAAAAACATCTATATTGACCACATCACATAATACTTCATCTTGGAAAGGTTTTATTTCATATGAAATAAGACACTGATGGGTGACATGGAGGTATTTCCTTGGGCTCAACCATCTAATAATGTATGGCTTTGTATGAGGCTTCATGGATAGAATTATAATTTTCACAAATTTAGCATAGATTAAATTATTTTGACTCCCACTATCAATAATGAAATGCAGAGGCTTACCTTTTACCCATAATTTGGAGTGAAGCAATCTTTCCTTGTCATCTAGCCTTTCCTCATAGGTCTATGACGAAGTAACTATGGTGTCAGGCTCAACATCTAAAATTTCTTCTTCATCCTCTTTGACTGTAGGTTTTGAATGAGACAGAGTAGTGGATGTCAAGTATTGTGACTCAAAAAGTAGTGACTTGATAGCTCGACATTCTTTTTTAAAGTAAGTTATAGTTTTGTGGTAATCATACCATTTTTCAGCCTTCCCCTTCTAGGGTTTCTTATCTTGAAACTCCTTTTTCTTCTAATTTTGGCCTCATGTTTGACCTTCCTTATTACTTTTCCATTTTGATGTTTGACTCTTTGTATTCTTTCTACCATGCTTCTACTCAATCTTCACTACGAACTTGTATGCCTTACCAATGGTTTCCAAATTGAAGAGTTCTATTTCCCCCCATATGTACCATTGTATTCCACCATGATATTTGGGAGTCTTATGTTTCTCACTTTCTTGGATGCCCAATCTTGTAGACAAATAATTTAAAATGTCTATGTAATCTTGAAAATATTTGTCCTTACCTTAGCAAAGTTGTTGCCACTGTATGTACAGATCATCATATTCTCCAATCGGATAGTATTCTTTTTTTACCACTTTTCATCCTAGGTAGGTTCCACCTCAAGGCCAATGTCATATGTACTGAACCTTTTTTGTACACTTCCCACCAATTTTTCACAGGCAATGATGCTTTCAAAAGAGCAAAAGTGATCTTTTCTCCATTGATGAATTTATTTACAGAGAAGTAAGAAGACAATTAATATAACAAATTTTATACTATAGTATCATTGATATTTCCTTCAAATATAGGAATATCAAACTTCACCTAAACCTTAAAGGCTGTTGGGGCATAGAAAGGATGTTTCATGGATGAGGAGCCAAGAAGTACAACTGAGGTGCTAGAAAATCCCATTAGGAGTTGTTAAAGAATTTGAGAAAATTGTTGTAGCATCTATGCTTATTGCCATTGGAGGGCTTCATTCACCATTTCCTTGAAAATATTAGATGTCTCAGTGATGTCCACCATTTGAAGTCATTTGGAGTGAATAGGTGGATAGTTTGGAAGCTCTGTTGTTTTCCACCCAAGCTTCTTATAGCCTGACCTCATCTTTAGGATCATACAATCTCAAGACAAACTACTTTGATAGCACTGATCCAAAACTCAGAAGTTCTAGTTGATTAATATTTGAAGAACATAGAAATAACATAGTAACAATGAATTGTCTAAGAAGATATTTTTTATTACTTAAGATTACAATACAACTATATGCTTATCTCTGGAAGAGATGTCTGATTTTACATTTCAAGTTACATCTTCATTTATACACATTTTGAAAGTATAGGGAGGATGTGTAATTCCACAAATCTTGTGGGAGATTAATTTTTTTGACTTTTATGATTTAAAAAATATAGAATTCAAGGAATTACTATTTTTATAAACTTACTATTTTTAGACTGCACTACTAAAATTAAAATTTGGGGCACTTCTATTCAGTTTTTGGGGGTAAAAAATCATTGAGTGGACCGCAATTTTATCTCACCATGTTCTTCTCATTCTTATCTTTCCAACAGTTACAATGATGAGTCAATTAGAGCTACAGTGAAAAATTTATGTCTCCTAGAAGTTCCATCATCAATTAGGGTGGATTAATCACCTGAATTGCTACCCAGATCATTCCTCCCTCCTTGAAAAGAAATGGTCCCCATTGCATCAATGTTCCTCATTAGGTGTGGTAGTTGTGTGCTGATTTGATTCTCTATGAGCCACTCACCTTGGTGGCTAAGTTGGCCCCTTTTGACCACCTAATAAATCAGAATAGAGTGCCCTCTTGTTGTCTTCATCCAAGTGTCCACAATCTGATCCACCATCATTGGAGTAAAACTATGTGGATCGAGCTCATCAATGTATAGTTGTTTTACTATGACTGAAGTTTCCAATAGAGGTGTATGATATGGTTTGAGGAGCTCCACATTGAATATTAGATATAGACCAAGGTAGGCTATTAGGTTCAACTCAAAAGCATTATCTCCAACTTTTGTGGTGATGGTGTAGGGACCATATCGTAGAGACTATTTTTTTTGTGTGGGCTTACAAGTCATTCCATCTGAAGCTACAACTAGACCTTGTCACCTATAGAAAAATGGTGTGCAATCATATGTTTTTCATGTCATTGCTTATACTTCTGATTCATCTTCTTCAAGATGTCATGAACTTGCTACTAGATGTGTTGCATTTGTTTAATGAACTTTGTTTCTTTTGCTACCTCAGATCTTTCATGAGGTGTGTATTCCATGGTGGAAAATGAAACAGTTATGTCAACTGGTGCGATGGGTTGGAACCTGAAGTGTACTTGGAATGGATTGTGCTTGGTTGAGTTGTGTAGGGCTTTATTGTATCCATGTTGTATGAAAAGAAACCCCTCATCTCATGTGTATGGATTTTTGAAGTGATACATTCGAATCATGTAAATAATAAAGTGATTCACCACCTCTATCTGACCATCAATTTATGGATGGAAGGCTATGGAATTTATCAGCTTGGTATCCATCATCTTACATAGAGTGGACCAAAAGATGCTCAGGAACCTACTATCTCGATCTGAGACAATGGACTTGGGAAGACCAAAATGGATCCATACATGACTAAAATATAGTTGAGCAATTTCTTAAGTATATATATTCTTCTTACAAGCAATCATGATAGCCATTTTTAAAAAATGATCAACTACAACAAAAATATATTCCTTGCCATGTTTTGTAGTGGGCAAACTTGAGAGAGAATCCATTAAGATAGATTCCCAAGGACTAGTTGGTTTTGGAAATGGCGTATGCAATCCTTGCTTCTTATTTTTTAGCTTGGCTATCACACATGGGGTGCAAGATTTGAGATATATTTCCACATCCTTTCACATATGGGGCCAGTAGAAGTGTTTTTGAAGAACTACCAATGTCTTTTCTATACCAAAGTGTCCAACTGTTCTACTAAAATTTGCTTCCCATATCATCTTCTATTTCTCTATAGCTAGAACATAGATGTGAGCCATATGATAGAGGACATTATCTTGCAAATATAAATTAAAAACATGTTTACCTTTTTGAAGCACCTAATATGTATCAACAAAGGCAAGATTTGCTTCATACAGATCACACCAAGTGGTAGTCTCATGTCCACATAGGTCAAGAACTATTGTGAGAGTTGTAATTGGTGAGCGGCTTAGATAAATTATAGCCATATTTGAGCTCCCCTTTTTGTGTTTGATTAACATATGGAATTGCTAAATATATGTGGCCCACTTTTGATGCCTCTCATTTCATAGTTTGTTATGTGTCTAGATGAATTCCAATGGTCTGTGGTTAGTGGGGTGTAGTGTTTCTATTATTTGCAAGCTTGCACAATGGCATAGATCTCCTTATCATATGTTAGATATTTCCTAATTGTATCTATAAAAGTTTCATTGTGATATGAAATAGGATGGCCATGTTGCATGATTATAACTCCCATGGCATATTCAGATGCATCTATCATCAACTCAAAAGGTTGATGTAAATCTAGCAAGGCAAGAATAGGGGTTGAACAAAGTTTATTCTTCAAATTATCAAATGCCTTTTTTTGTATTTCACCCCACTAAAATATATATTTAGATCCCCCTTTAGTCACTTGGGTTTGTGACTAAGAAATATGTGAAAATCCAAGAACAAACCTGTGATAGAAATTTTCAAGACCCAAGAAGCTACGAAGTTCTATGACGGTCCTTAGTATGGGCCATTCTCAAATAACCTTAATCTTTTTTGGATCAAAATGGACCCCTTAATCATTCAAAATGTACTTGAGGTACTAAATTATTGTCATCCTAAATGTACATTTGTTGAGATTTGCATACAACTTGTGCTCCTGAAGAGTTTGAAGCTTATGAACATGTTGTAGATGTTCCTCCCATGTTCTATTGTAGATGATTATTTCATCTAGGTAGACAACCATGAATGAGTTGGTGAAGGGTCATAATATGTCATCCATCATCCTCATGAAGGTTGTAGGTGTGTTAGTTAAGCTGAAAGGCATAACCAACCATTCAAAGGTCCCCTCCTTCAATTTGGATGTAGTCTTCCAGACATCGTTAAGATCAATGGGAATTTGGTGATAGCTAGATTTGAGATAAAATTTGGTGAATAACTTTGCATGATGGAGTTGGTCCAGCAGGTCATCAATCCTAGGAAGAGGGTAGTGATTCTTTATAGTGATTTTATTTAGGGCTCGATAGTCAATGTAAAGCCTCCATGTTCCATCTTTCTTTGGTGCTAGGATAATTAGGCTACCACAAGGTAAAGAGATTGGCTTGATGTGACCCTTTTGGATAAATTATTGAATCTATCTTTTTATCTCATCATTTTCCAAAACTAATCTATGATACACAAGATTGTTAGGCAAAGGTGATCTTGGGATCAAATCAATAGAATGTTTTATCTGGCAATGTAGTGGAACTCCTATGGGTGGCTTGAATAAGTCATCATATTCTCCTATGATTCATCATATATACTTTTGTTGTTGTGTTGATTGTGTAGTTAGGACTGCAACACCAACCTTCTTGGATTTCTCTAGTTTGACCACCATGAGAATGAATTGCTTTATCTTCTCCACCAATCTATTACATTTCTTAGCACTGATCAAGGAGATAGATGTGGGAGGTGGTACCTCTGGTACCCTGTAGCACCATGTTCCAAGAGTGAGGGTGATTTTTTAGGTTCATGATTCATAGACGCCATGTTGATCATACATGAATGATTGACCAAGGAGTACATCACAAACATCTAGATTGACCACTTCACACAAGACTTCATCTTGGAAAGGTTTTATTGCATATGAAAGAAGACACTGATGGGTGACATGGAGGTCTCTCCCTAGGCTCAACCATCCACTATTGTATGGTTTTAGATGAGGCTTCATGGATAGATTTAGTCTTTTCACAACATTAGCAGAGATTAAAGTCTTTTGACTCCCACTATCAAGAATGAAATGCAGAGGCTTACCTTTTACCCATAATTTAGAGTGAAATAATCTTTCCTTGTCATCTAGCCTTTCCTCATAGGTCTATGATGAAGCGATGATGGTGTCAAGCTTAGCATCTATAATTTCTTCTTCATCCACATTGACTGTAGGTTATGTATGTGATAGACTAGTGAATGTCAAGTATTGTGACTCAGAAAGTAGTGACTTGATGGCTCAACATTCTTTTTCAAAGTGAGTTCTAGTTTTGTGGTAATCACACCATTTTATATCCTTCTAGGGTTTCTTACCTTGAAACTCCTTTTTCTTCCAATTTTGGCCTCATGTTTGACCTTCCTTGTCACTTTTCCATTTTGAGGGCTAACTCTTTGTATTCTTTCTGCCATGCTTCTGCTCAATCTTCACTGTGGACTTGTATGCCTCACTGAGGGTTTCCAAATTAAAGAGTTCCATTTCCCCCCATATGTACAATTGCAGTCCACCATGATATTTGAGAGTATTATGTTTCTCACTTTCTTGGATGCCTAATATTTTAGACAAATAATGTAAAATGTCTATGTAATCTTAAACAGATTAGTCCTTACCTTGGAAAAGTTGTTGCCACTGTATGTACAAATCATCATATGCTCCAATGGGATAGTATTCTTCTTTTACCACTTCTACGAAATCATCCTAGGTAGGTTCCACCTCAAGGCCAATGTCATTTATAATGAACCTCTTTTTGCACACTTCCTACCAATTTTTCATGGGAAATGATGCTTTCAAAAGAGCAAAAGTGATCTTTTCTCTATCGATGAATTTATTTATAGAGAAGTAAGAATACAATTGATCTAACCAATTTTCTACTACATCAACATTGATTTTGCCTTCAAATGTAGGAATATCAAAACTCACCTAAACCTTGAAGGGTGTTGGGACATTGAAATCATGTTCCATGGATGGGGAGCTAGGAAGTACAATTGAGGAGCTAGAATTTCCCATTTAGAGTTATTGAAGAATTTGGGAAAATTGTTGTATCATCTATGCTTGTTACTATTGGAGGGCTTCATTCACCATTTCCTTAAAAAGATTAGATGTCTCAGTGTCAACCACCATTTGAAGTCATTTAGAATGAATAGGTGGATAATTTGGAAGCTCTATCATTTTCCACCCAAGCTTCTTGTAACCTGACCTCATCCTCAGGATCATACACTCTCAAGACAAACTACTCTAATAGCACTGATCCAAAACTCAGAAGTTCTAGTTGATAAATATTTGAAGAACATAGAAATAACATAGTAACAATGAATTATCTAAGAAGATATTTTTTACTACTCAAGATCACAATACAACTATATGCTTATATCTGGGAAGAGATGTCTGATTTTCCATTTCAAGTTACATATTCATTTATACACATTTTGAAATTAGTGGGAGGATGTGGAAGGTCATCACTCTTGAGGGATATTAAGTGGTTTGACTTTCATGATTTAAAATAATACAAAATTTGAGGAATTACTATTTTTAGATAGCACTACTAAAATTAAAATATGGGGTACTTCCATTAAATTTTTTGGGGTCAACATCCATTGAGCATATTTCAAAGCCATCTCACTATGTTATCCTCATTCTTAGCTTTAAAATAGTTCAAATGATGAGTCAATTGGAGCCATGGTGTAAAAGTTATGGCTCCCAAAAGTTTTGTCATCAATTGGGGTGGATCCGTCACCCAAATTGTCACCTAAATTGTTGCGTGGATCATTCCTACCTCCTTGAAAATAAATTATCCTCATTACATAAATGTTCCTCATTAGGTGTGGTAGTTGTGTCTTGATTTGATTCTCTATGAGCTAATCACCTTGGAGGCTAAGCTCACCCCTTTTGACCACCCAATAAAGAGGAATAGAGTGTCCTCTTGTTGTCTTCATCTAGGTGTCCACAATCTGATCCTCCTCAACTGAAGCCAAAATATGTGGATCAAGCTCATCAATGTCTAGTTATTCTATCCAATATAGGTGGATGATATGTTTTGAGGAGCTCCACATTGAATATTGGATGCAAACCAAGGTAGGCTAGTAGGTTCAACTCAAAAGAATTTTCTCCAAAATTTTTGGTGATGGTGTAGGGACTATATCATAGAGGCCAATTTTTTTTGTGTGGGCCTATAATTTATTCCTTCTAAATTTGAAACTAAACCTTGTCACCCATAGCAAAATCGTGTGTAATCCTATGTTTGTCATGACATTTCTTATACTTCTAATTCATCTTCTCCAAGATGTCATAAACTTGCTGCTGGATGTGTCGCATTTGTTCAATGAACTTTATTGATTTTACTGCCTCAGATCATCCATGAGGTGTGTATTCCATTGTGGATAATTTAATGGCTATATCAATTTGTGCCATGGGTTAGAACCCAAAACATACTTAGAATGGATTGTGCTTGGTTGAGCTATGCAGGGCCTGATTGAATTCATGTTGTTTAAAAAGAAGCCTCTCATCCCATGTGAATGGATTTTTGGAGTGATACATTTGAATTATGTGAAAAATCAAGTGGTTCACCACCTCTGTCTAACTATAAATATATTGATGGAAGGCTATGGAGTTCATCATATTGGTATCCATCATCTTCCATAGAGTGGACTAGAAGATGCCCAGGAACCTGTTGTATCAATCTAAGATAATGGACTTGGGGAGACCAAAATGGATCCATACATGACTAAAATATAGTTGAGTATTTTTTTAGTAGATATATTTTTCTTACAAGAAATCATTATAGCCATTTCTAAAAACTGATCAACTACAACAAAAATACAGCCCTTGCCATGTTTTGAATTGGGCAAACTTGAGAGAAAATCCATTGAGATAGATTCCCAAGGCCTAATTGGTTCTATCAATGGCTTGTAAAATCCTTGCTTCTTATTTATTAGCTTGGATATCACACATGGGGTGAAAGATTTAAGATATATTTCCACTCCTTTCTCATATGGGGCCAGTAGAAGTGTTTTTGAAGAACTACTAATGTATTTTCTATACCAAAGTGTCTAGCTATCCTACTAAAATATGATTCACATATCATCTTTTGTTTCTCTATAGCTGGAACATGGATGTGCCCCATATGATAGAGGATATTATCTTGAAAATATAAATTAGAAAAATGTTTACCTTTTTGAAGCACCTAATATATATCATCAAAGGCAGGATCTACTTCATACAGAGCACCCCCAGTGGTAGTCTCATGTTCACATAGGTCAAGAACTATTGTGAGTGTAGTAATTTGTGGGTAGCTCAAACAATCTATAGCCATATTTTAGATCCCCTTTTTGTGTTTAATTATTTGATGGAATTGTTGAAGATATGTGGCCCACTTTTGGTGCCTCTCATTTTGTAGTTTGCTCTATGTTTGGATGAATTTCATTGGTCTATGGTCAATGTGGATGACCATCTCTTTCCCCAAGATGTAGTGTTTACATTATTTGTAGGCTTGCATAATGGCATAGAGATCTTTATCATATGTTAGATATTTCCTGACTGTATCAATGAAAGTTTCACTATGATATGCAATAGTATGGCCATGTTGCATGATGACAACTCTCATGGCATATTCAGATGCGTCTATCATCAACTCAAAAGGTTGATGCAAATCTGGCAAGGCAAGAATAGGGGCTAAGCAAATTCTATTCCTCAAATTCTCAAATGCCCTTTGTTTTATTTCACCACACTTAAATGTATCTTTATCTCCTCATTTAGTCACTTGGGTTAGTGACCAAGGAACATGTGAAAATCCAAGAAAAAACCTATGATAGAAATTTTCAAGACCCAAAAATATGTGAAGTTTTGTGAAGGTCCTTGGTGTGGGCCATTCTTGAATAACCCAAATCTTTTATAGATCAACATGGACCCCTTCCTCATTCACAACGTACCTAAGTTACTGAATTCTTGTCATCTCAAATGTGGGTTTGTTGAGATTTGAATACAACTTATGCTCCCAAAGAGTTTGAAGCACCTTACAAACATGTTACAGATGTTCCTCCCATGTTCTAATGTAAATGAGTATGTCATCTAGGTAGACAACCATGAATGAGTTGGTGAAGGGTCATAAGATGCCATCCATCATCCTCATGAAAGTTTTAGGTGCATTAGTTAAGCCTAAAGGCATAACCAACCATTGAAAGAGCCCCTCCTTAGATTTGAATGTAGTCTTCTAGACATTGGTGGGATCGATGGGAATTTGGTGATAGCTAGATTTGATATCAGTTTTACTGAAGAACTTCACACCATAGAGTTGGTCCAGCAGGTCATCAATCCTAGGGAGAGGGTAGTGATTCTTCATAGTGATTTTATTTTAATCTCAATAGTTAATGCAAAGCCTCCATGTTCCATCTCTCTTTGGTGCTAAGATAATTCAAATACCATAAGGTGAAGAGCTTGGCTTGATGTGACCCTTTTGGATCGATTCTGGAATCTATCTTTTTATCTCATCATTCTCCAAAACTAATCTATGATACATAAGATTGTTAGGCAAAGGTGATCTTGGGATCAAATCGATAGAATGTTTTACCTAGTAATGCAGTAGAACTCCTATGGGTGACTTGAATAAGTCATCATATTCTCCTGTGATTCATCCTATCTACTTTTTTTATTGTGTTGATTGTGTATTCAAGACTGCAACATGAACCTTCTTAGATTTATCTGGTTTGACCACCATGAGAACAAATTTCTTTGTCTTCTCCACCAATATCTTACATTCCTTAGCATTGATCAGGGAGATAGATGTGGGAGGTGGTACCTTTGGTACCCTATAGCACCATGTTCCAAGAGTGAGGGTGATTATCTAGGTTCATGATTCATAGACACCATGTTGATCATACATGAATGGTTAACCAAGGAGTACATACAAATATCTAGATTAACCACATCACATAAGACTTCATTTTGGAAATGTTTTATTACATATGAACGAAGACACTGATGGATGACATGGAGGTCTCACCCTGGGCTCAACCATCCAATACTATATGGCTTTGGATGAGGCTTCATGGATAGATTTAGACTTTTCACAACTTTAGTAGAGATTAAATTATTTTTACTCCCACTATCAAGAATGAAATGTAGAGGCTTACCTTTTACCTATAATTTGGAGTGAAACAATATTTACTTATCATTTGGCCTTTCCTCATGGGTTTATGATGAAGCGATGATGGTGTTAGGCTCAACATCTATAATTTATTCTTCATCCTCTTGGACTGTAGGTTGTGTATGAGATAGAGTAGTGGATGTTGAGTATTGTGACTCAAAAAGTAGTGACTTGATGGCTCAACATTCTTCTTTAGAGTGAGTTCTAGTTTTGTGGTAATCACACCATTTTATAGCCTTCCCTTTCTGGGGTTTCTTATCTTAAAACTCCTTTTTCTTCCATTTTTTTCCTCATGTATGAGCTTTCTTATCACTTTTCCATTTTGAGGCCTGACTCTTTATATTCTTTCTACCATGCTTCTGCTCAATCTTCACTGTGAACTTGTATGCATCATTGAGGGTTTCCAAATTGAAGAGTTCCATTTCCCCCAATATGTACCATTGTATTCCACCATGATATTTTAGAGTCTTATGTTTCTCACTTTCTTGGATGCCCAATCTTGTAGACAAAGAATGAAAAATGTCTTTGTAATCTTGAACAGATTGATCCTTACCTTAGCAAAGTTATTACCACTATATGTATAGATCATCATATGCTCCAATGAGATAGTATTCTTCTTTTACCACTTCCATGAAATCATTCTAGTTAGATTCCACATCAATTCCAATGTCATCTATATTGAACCTCTTTTTGTACACTTCCCACCAATTTTTATTGGGCAATGATGCTTTCAAAAGAGTGAAAGCGATATTTTCTCCATCAGTGAATTTATTTATCAAGTAGGAAGATAATTGATCCAACCAATTTTATACTGCACCAACATTGATTTTTCCTTCAAATATAAAAATATCAAAATTCACGTGAACCGGATGCTCTATGGATGAGGAGTCAAGAAGTACAGATGAGGAGCTAGAATTTCCCATCAAGAGTTATTGAAAAATTTGGGAAAATTATTGTAGCATATGTGATTGTTTCTATTAGAGGGATTCATTAACCATTTCGTTGAAAGGATTAGATGTCTCAGTGTCATACACCATTTAAAGTAATTTGGAGTGAATAGGTGGATAGTTTGGAAGCTCTGTTGTTTTCCACCCAAGATTATTGTAGCCTAACCTCATCCTTAAGATCATAGACTCTCAAGACAAACTAATCTGATACCATTGATATAAAAATTATAAGTTCTAGTTGATAAATATTTAAATAACATACTAACAATGAATTCTCTAAGAAGAGATGTTTTATTACTTAAGATCACAATACAACTATATGCTTATCTCTAAGAAGAGATGTCTGATTTTCCATTTTAGGTTACATCTTCATTTCTACACATTTTTAAAGTAGTGAAAGGATTTTTAAGGTCACTAATATTGAGGGAGATTAAGTGGTTTGAATTTTATAATTTAAAACAATACAAAATTTGAGGAATTACTATTTTTAGACTGTATTACTAAAATTGAAATTTGGGGCATTTACATTGGTTTTTTAGAGGTAAAAATCCATGGAGTGGATATTTACACTATCTCACCATGTTTTCCTCATTCTTATCTTTCCAATGGTTTAAACGGCGAGTCAATTGGACCAATGGTGCAAAAGTTATGGCTCCTAGAAGTTCCATCATCAATTGGGGTGGACTGTCACTCGAATTATCGCTTGAATTGTTGCCCAGATCAAGAGGGATGGAAAGGGGGAAAATACTAGAGTGTTTAACAAAGGATTAATAGATTAAGGAATTGTTTTAGGATTTGTTTGGATTGGTAATAAGTGACAATAAGAGACAAAAATCCTATGAATCACCAATGGTTTACCCACCCCTTTCCTAGTACAACCCTTAGGGCATGCACTTAGAGATATTGAGACTCGATGGGTTTGTACAAGATGTAAAGCATCATTATTTGAAAAAAAAATTATAATATTATGTTTATACACATCTTTTGGCATGATTTTGAATTTTGAAATTTTTATGTTTCCTTTTGTATATCAGTTCCTATTGTTTCAAATGATTTGGCTTTTAAATTTCTTGATGGCAATTTCTATCCTACCTCCATACAAATTTAAGAAACCAAACATGAGTGATAAATATTACTATCATTTTAATACATAGGACTTGGTTTCTAAGATAGAGAACTTTAGAGAGCATGCTATTTAAGAGTCTCATAAATTTAGGTGAAATAAAAGTGTTATCTTAACTTTGACCTTTTTTATCCAATTTGGAGTGAAATTAAAGGAAATGAAGAGGAATGACACATGGAATAATTTAAATTTCCTCAAATCATAAAAAATATGACAAAGGGCAAAAAAAGGATGCAATGATAGTAAAGAGTGATTCTATATCATAAGAATGAGAGAAATGAAGGAAAACATGATAACATAGATTGTTGTGCAAATTCCATATATCAAAAGAATCAAAATATAAGGGTGAGAATAAGGATCAATAACACATTCTAGAAAAGGAATGACAAGATGGTAATTTTATGAGTAAGGCCAAGTCCTATCAATAGTGAAGACCTATATTTTACCATTTTCTCTCTCATCAGGGGGTATACAATATTTAAACCACTTAGAAATATTCAAGGAAATAAAAATATACCATGTCAATTTTCCTGATATTTCAATTATTAAAACCTAAAATATGCACTCTTTAGTTATTTTGAGGTTGTATTTTCTCATTTATACATGATTTTAGGTCTGTATTTTAGCATTTTCTTAAGTTTTATAAGGCCTAAATATGCCATTACTTTTGAATTATAACCAATAATATCCCATATAACCATTCCAACCTTGGATACCCTCAATAAATCACTTAAACATTTTTAAAAACCCCTTTTTTGACAATCTACCTTGAATTCTTGAAACCCTACAACCTATACCTATAGCTTTCACCATTATTTACATTAAACATTTGATTGAATAAGGTGTTGGAAGGTTATTTATTCCATATAAGAGCTCACACAACATTATATTTTCAAAAAATAGAAAAAAATGTAATCATATTTCCTAAAATTGAGTTATTAGGGGTTTAGATCACTTTTCCTTCTTAGCAATGGTTCATAAAGTAAAGCCCTTATAACCTATAACTAATGCATGGAATATTTAGGGCATAGAAGCCCCTATATTACCCTAAGATCATTTTAACCAAATATTGAATAGAAATTATTTTTTTTTAATGTAACTTTTTAAAAATATTTATTAACTCCAGTAAACAATTGTGAAAAAATGCACAACTGATTGCAACAAATTAATGATTCAAAAACTAGGGTTTCACCCCACACAAATTTTTCAAATCAAAGATATGATATTAATTTTTATTATACACACTATAATAATTGGAATAATTAATAATATAATTTATTTAAACACAACATAAAATATATATGTGGGTTAAGCTACCCAAATATTCAATATATCTATAAATAGAATAATCACCCTTAAGATAGGGTAACACCAGAAAATAATCCTTTAGGAAGGAATAACTCCACAATGTCTCTTTAAGGGAAAAACCTCCAATATTATCTTAAAATATAAGACTCAATACTTACTTTATTAATTTACAATGATATTCACCTCCTTTATAGAGACATCTATATAGATAACAATGGATGGGTAACCTCTTAATCCCAACGTAGGCCAACCATTACCCAATGCACTACTTCCACAAGTTACTCATTTATACTAATATATTAGACCATATAACTAAATAAGGGTATGTTTTACACATTTTATCATATCCATCAACACGTATACATTAATATATCATATACCTATGTACATAGAAAAATAACCCTTACTTACTTACAATGAGCTTCATGGAGAAATGGAGGAAACTTTTGCTATTTTTGACCCTATGAGCTGTTACTGAGAATAGTTTTGGATTGATGAAGGTTTTAAGATGTTTTTTATATCTTCTTAAATTCTCACTCTATAAATTGAGTCTTCAAAAAGACCCACAAATAAGTAACTAAACATGTCAATATGCATGTTTCCACTTTTTCTGTGCTTTGAAGATGTTTTAGAGCAATCACAAAAAAACATGGGAATATTAAAATGAGCTTTAATGTACTGATGATAAATTTTACTTGATCCACTATCACATTAAATGACTTAAAATGATATTCAACATAATTAGCTTGACTCACTCTCAAGACATTTTCAAAGGTTTTGATAGACTTTATAAGAAATAATTTAGACTCACTTTACCTTAACTTTTGAAAAGCTATCTTAATATATTGAAAACATGTTATAAACCACTAACCAAAAATAAATGACCTCAAATTGGTTCTACACATAACTGTAGAGTAAAAAATACTCTACATTTTATATTGATTCAGTGGCACATGATCTAGGTTGCAGTCCCTACATACTTGGGTTCGAGACGGTGAAGTTCTAGAAATAGAATGTAGGCTCTAATTTACTTTTGATGCATTTTTAGCTAAGTGTTTAAGTCAAGCAGAAGCTGCCAAGTGTCACTTTCTAAAACACTTTCATATTTCAATAAGGCCACTAAATGTGCCAAGTATCTCGTAGCAACTTAATGGAATGTGCCAAGTGTCAGCATCCATAGTTTCATAATAGCACATATGTTTCATCTCTTTTCAGTGGAAGGTTTCAAAAGCTAAGTATTGAGATCAAGGAGAAAGCACCAAGTGGCAGTAGCAAAAGATCTCAATGTTGCTTTTCTAAAAGTGATGAAAGATGCCATGTACCCCAATAAAAGCTAGCAGAAGACACCACGTGTCGTGATCCAAATTATCATTATTTTTTCTTCACTGATATAGTAAAGACCGTGGTGGGTCCCAAGTTTTGTGTCTAAAGCAAGCGAAAGCAGCCAGGTGTCATTGTCTATGTAAATATGAAATGAGACCCATTTGTTTCTATGGTATAAACAGAGTAAAGTGGGAGACCACCACACATCATCCTCTGTAGGTTTCTAAAAGGTATCTAAAAGAAGTGGAGGCTACCACATAACCTCATATAAGTAAAGTAGATATTGCCATGTGTCCTTTAATAAAGTAGCAGAGATTGACACTTGTCCCTATGTCACTTTTAAAATTACTTAGATAAGAAATGTTATGGGTCTTATTTTCTTTTAAGTTGTTGAAATTTTGAGGAAGCATATAGCGATAAGTGTCAAAGGTAGAACATGGCTGAACAAAGATATAAAAGAGTATAAGTTATGAGAAAAGTGCCGCGTGTCTTCGATAGGTGTTGCAAAACATGCCAAGTGTCATTTTTTGGTGTCTCTGAAGTAATAGGAATATTTTCAAAGAATTGGCTAAGTGTTACATAGCATTTAAGAGAAGGGAGCGTCAGGCAATCCGTTTTAGCCAATGAATTACCAAAAGGCCAAGCATTTTAGAGTCTATAAAATATCTTTTGCTAGACACTTTTAGTTAGAGGAGATTTCATTTGGGCCGTTATATTGGGAGCAAGCAGACAATCCAGAGTGAATCCAAGGCTATAAATAAGGGCGTAGAGATCACCAAAGGATCCATTATCAGAGAGAATTTTGAGAGAAAAATATTATAAAAAGTTTAGACTTTCTAGAGCTGTGACTAGTAATATCATTTGATTTTGTTCTATCTTCTCAAGTTGGAAGGTTTATGTAATTGTGTGTGTTTTTGTGCCTCTTATGTGACTAGAGAATTAATGAGAAGATTGAATCCTATGCCTTTGTTGATATTTTCTGTGTCATTTGCAAAAGTAGTCTAGGCTATAGATTTTTTAGAGCTCTGATTAGGAATGCCATTTGATTTTGTCTCATTTTCTTGAGTTGAAAAGTTTATATAACTGTACATGTTTCTGCACCTCTTATATGACTAGAAAATTCAAATAAGAAGATTGAACCCTATGCCTTTGTTGACATTTTCTGTATCACTGTGAAAGAAGTCTATGCTATGAGCCTCTATTTCTATTGTTTCCATCTTTTACATTGATCATGCACTTGTTTGCTCTTAAATGTAAATGAATCCTACATATAGTATAATTGTGCTCAGGATTAAGGTCAAATTATATTTAGGTGCATTGCCATAGATTAGATTTCCTTTCTTGCATTTGTGTTTCCGATTTAAATTCCTATCCCTTTTCCCAATATATACTTAATATAAAGAACAACCAGCTTCTCAAAATTTTGGAGGTTGTTTCAAGATGCAAGTCCCATATCTTGAAACTTCCCATTATTGTTGATTAGAATTAAGCACAATTTTAAATCATCAATAGTTTTTAGCATACCTGGTGGGATCAATTTTGAAGTCTCTTTCAAGGTTGTATGAACCAAAGAGCTATGAAAAGTCATAGCTATGAACCAGTAACTAGATCACAATCTGTTATAAATCTAGGTATTATTTTTCCACCTTTGGTAACTAGTCCAAGAAGAAGAGCTAACCATTTTATACCAATACCAAGAGAGAATATGGGAGCCCCTATACCCCCAAGAAATTATGCAAGCTAGAACACTGGTAGTCCCTTGATTTTCCCAATACCACCAAACACTTGGGACCTTATCCTAGTGAATGCCCTAAAAGCTCTACCCATATTTAGTGGGCAAGACTTTAAAACACCTGAGGAACATCTTTAGGATGTATCAGATGTCTGTGCTATACATGTTGTCACATAGTAAAATGTGGCCATAAGATTATTACCAGCTTCTTTTAAAGGGAAGGCTCTAGAATGGTATTGGTCTTTGACCCCAAATACCATATCTACATGGGATCAACTTAGAGATATTTTATTTAAAAGATTTGAAGAGAAGGGTGATAATTCTTCTTTGTTATAGCAATTAATTACCATTCAAAGGGGACAAAAAGAAGCCATGACTGACTTTAATTCTAGATTTCAAAAGACTTGGGACAAAATCCCTATTACAACTAGACCATTACCAGGTATGGCCATAGTGTGGCTTTGAATTCAGATATATCTATTATGATTCAGTCACTTGGAGGACACACTTTGCCAGAGGCTTATAAATATGTGGTCAGAGCTGAAAACAATTTAATAGGTGCTGGAAAGTTACCTCCAAGGCCTCCCATGCCCATGTTTCCAAAAATTTCCTTGCCATTACCTCAATAAGTCCCTAAATTTGTAAGCCCACCTATGTCTATGTACACTTACCCTCAACCATCTGCTAAATAAATTGTCCCCACTTAGTTATCTAAGTTGGATGATATCAAGAATATCCTAAGGACATTTTCTAATGAGCTGATCAATATAAAAAGACAATAGAATACTTTCTCTAAGCCTCCATGTCAAGGCTATCAAGGAAACAAATTTTCATCTCAGCCAAACCAATACCAGGGTCCTCCAAGACAAAATAACCATTAGCTAGCAAACCAATTGGTTGCAGTCCCCACACCCTCACAGACTATTCCTCCCAATTTAAATAGGGAGATTGTTCCAAGGCAAAATAACTATGTGGATAACACTAATTCCTGTTGTTTCCCTTGTAATAATGCTCATACACCTAGAGATTGTCCTATGGGTAATCTACAACAAAAGGTTACAGAGATAAAAAGAATGGATGGTTAGTTTGTAGGTTATAGTGACAATCAAGCCTACCAGTCTTTTGGTATACAAAATTTAGTCCTAGTGGCTCAGATGTAAGGTACATCCTTACAACAAGAAGAATAAATAGCCCCAAAATATGATTTTTTTCATGGGTTGAAGATGAAGAATTAGTATTTTTGAATGAAGCTTCTATTTCCAAGAAACTAGTGGTGAAATCAGACAACTGTACTGGAACAAAGAGAAGAATGCTAGAATAGCCTGAAGTTGTAAACAATGAAGTTATGAGGGATCCTTCATTTAAATATCATCAACACACAGCTATGAGACAAGAAATGCTTTGGCCATTGCAAAATCAAGAAGTTCCTAAATAAGTTCAAGGAAAAACAAGATATCCTAATCTTTCAAGAATTCAAACTTTGGGATCAATGAATGTGGTTGATCAATTGAAGATGACCCCAGCACAAGTATCTATTTGGGACATATTATCTATTCCTAAACAATGAACACTGTTACAAGAAGCTCTTCAAAATCAAACAATGCCCAAATGCACTGAAGGACCTGCTAGAAAAGAAGAACTCAAAGATACAGTTCATTTATAGACAATAGCCATAGTGAACAATGTATCATAGGTAATCAAATCCAAACTGGATCCATTCTATTCAACTAAGATAGGTGACTGGACTAAGCATAATCAAGAAAAAGAAAATAATCAATTGTTAACGCATAATGACCCCTATGAAAATTATAACTCTACTGGTCTGGGGACTTAATTTATTTTTTATGAGGATCATGAAATCCCAAATGTTTTAATGAAATAAATGCTAATTAATCAAGGATCCAAAAAGGAGTCAGAGATTTGGACTTTAAATTTTGATGGGGCTAGAAGTAAAAATGGTGTTGGAGCAGGAATTTGTCTTACTACTCCAAATGGTGAAATATTTTTAAGGGCTATCCATTTTCAATTTGCTTGTACTAATAATAATGCTAAGTATGAATCTTTAGTACATGTGCTCCTATTAGCCAAGAAAAAGGGAATAAATCATCTAATAGTAAAAGGAGATTTAAAATTAGTAGTAAAGCAAATCAGAGAAAAGGCAATAATAAAGAATGTCAGAATGAAATCCTACAAGCACATAATTTGGGACTTAATAGAAGATTTTGAAGCTTTTAATATTGAAGTAGTTCCCAAGATTCAAAATTCTAAAGCCGATAAGATGGCACATGTTGGTTCATAGTTTGATCCAGCAACTAGCCTATTAATTAATAATGAGTTAGTAAAGGTTATAATAAGGCTAGCTATTCCTGATAATGATGAGAATTAGCAAGTATTTGAGAATGATTTTCAAGTACTTTCATTCTTGCAACAATCAGGGGAATTCACTAATCAATTGCAACCAAAGATTGAAGAAGCATATGGGGATCAAATCATAAAATTAAAGAACAATAAACTTCTTAAAGGTTTAATCACTTTAGAGAGTCTTTTTAATCCAGAAGATGTAAGCCTAGAGAAGAAAAGGTTTCAAGCAAACAAAGTAGATTATTCTAAAATAGAGTTGAGTGAAGGAAAAAAATTAAAAGTTGGAAACTCTGTAACTCAAGAAGAAAAGGAAAGCTAATTGAATTATGTAAAAAATATGACAGAGTAATAGCCTGGAGCTATGAAGATCTTCATGGATATAATAGAGACATCATTCAGCACACAATAGAAATGACTAAAGGATCTAAGCTTATTAGACAAAAATAGAGGCTAGTGAATCCAAAGATTGAACCTCTAATGGTGGATGAGTTGTAGAAACTTTCAGATTCTAAAATAATTTTTCCAATCAAACACTCAACATGGGTATCAAATTTGGTATCAGTTAGAAAAAAGAATGGTGATATAAGACTTTGTGTAGATTTTAGAGATCTAAATAAAGTGTCTTTGAAGGATCATTATCCCTTGCCCTCCATGGAACAAATTCTATAAACTATGGCTGGATCAAAGAGATTCTCTTTGCTAGATGGTTTCTCTAGATACAATTAGATTTGGTTGGCTAAAGAAGATCAATACAAAACTACTTTTACCACCGAATGGGGAACATTTGCATATGTGAAGACGTTGTTTGGTATATCAAATGCTAGAGCCACTTTTCAGAGAGCTATGGATGTTGCATTTGGAGAAATGATAAATAAAATCATCCTGATTTATCTTGATGATCTTACTATTTTTTCAAAAAATGCTGCTGATCATTTTGATCATTTAGAAGCTATGTTTAAAAATGTCAAGAATTTGGAATATCCTTGAATCCTAAGAAATGTATCTTTGTTGTCCCTTAAGGCAAATTATTGTGACATATAGTATCTAAAGAAGGAGTTTCCATAGACCCAAAAAGAGTGATAGATATAATGAACTTACCTCTTCCAGTAAATAAGAAAGAAATTCAATCTTTCTTGGGAAAGATTAATTTTGTCAGTCGGTTCATATCTGACTTTGTAGGCTTAGTAAGACCAGTGACACTCTTGCTAAAAAAAGACATAATTTTCAAGTGGACTACAGAAGGAAGGCAAGCCTTTGAAGAGGTCAAGAAATCTATCTCAATATCTCCAGTACTTAAAAACCCAAATTTTTCTAAGCCTTTTGTAATGTATGTATATGGAGGAGAGCTCAGTATTGCTACTGTTCTAACACAAAAGGATGATAAACAGGAAGGAGAATATCTGATAGCCTTTTTCTCGAGGACTCTTAGGGAATATGAAACTAGATATAAATTTTTGGAAAAACAAGCATATGTTATGATAAAATCTGTCAAAAAGTTTAGTCATATAGTATCAAGAAGTAAAATTTTGATACTTGTAGCACATCCAAGTGTCAGAGAATATATCATGGAAGGGGAAATTACTAAGAAAAGAGCAAACTAGATAACTAAGATCCTTGAATATGATGTATAAGTCAAACCCACTAAATTATTTAGAGGTAGGGGTTTGTGCCAATATATGACTCAAGAGATTGAAAAGATGATACCTGAAGAAACAAATTCAGGAACAGAAGAAGAAATTGTATTGAGAATATAAGAAGTTGATCAAGAATCTTGGGTTACAAGCATGATTCATTTTATGAAAAATGGGATTTACCCAAGAGAACTCCCTCAAAATAAGAGAAGATACTATAGGATATAAGGAGTTCATTTTATTTTAATTGAATAGGTTCTTTCAAAATAAATTTTGATGGCAAAATATTAAGAAGTGTGTAAAAGGATGAGGCTAAGAAAATACTACATGAAATGCATCATGGAGTATCAGGTGGACATTTTTTTGCCAAGACCATGGCTATAAAGATAAGTGAAGCAGGTTATTTCTAGCCTACTTTATTTATAGATTGTTATCAATTTGTTAAAAAATGTCAATCTTGTCAATATTATGTAGGGATGAGAAGGAATGCAGCAATGCCTCTTAATCCTATAATTGTAGATGAACCTTTTGCTCAATGGGGTTTAGACTTCATTAGAATGATAAATCTAGTGTCTAGCATGGGTCACAAATGGATCTTAACAGCCACAGATTATTTCACCAGATGGATCGAGGCAGTGCCACTCAAGGAAGCAATAGAAAATGTGATCCTAGATTTTCTAGGGAGTATCACTACTCATTTTGGGGCTCCTCACACAATAATTTTAGATAATGCTAAAGCATTTTTAGGGTCTAAAATATCTGATTTTGCCTTATAACATGGAATATATTTGAAAACTTATTCTAATTATTACCCTTAGGGTAATGGTTTGGCAAAATCAACTAATAAGAACCTAATTAGACTCATCAAAAGAATAGGCATTGATCATCACAAGGAGTGGCATAAAGTGCTTAATTTAGCATTATGGGCTGATAGAATTACACTTAAATAGGTAATCAAAATGTCCCCATATGAATTAGTATATGGGAAACCTATTGTAATCCCCTTAAGTTTGGAGATTCTTGCTCTCCAGCTAATAAAACATATTGAAATTGAAGAAAATGGCCCCATGTAGGTCAAACTCGCAGAACTTCTAGAAGTTCAAGAAAAGAGGGATGCAACACATGATTCATTGATAAAGCATCAAAAAATAGTTAAAGACTATTTTGATAAAAAGACTTCAAATCCCCATTTCAAAATAGGCTCAATTATTTTAAAATGGGACGCAAGAGCTGCCAAACCAGGTCAATACACTAAATTTGAAGCATTATGGACTGGTCCTTATAAAATTTGGGAATGTAAACAACAAATTTTTTTTGAGCTAGAAATGATGGAAGGTGAACCTGAAGAGATTCCTATAAATGGAATCTATTTGAAACATTTTAGTTAAAATTATGTTTTCTAGCAATTTTAGATCATGTGGGAGTTGTAGATTCTTTTTGAGCAGGCTCAAAAGTCCTTGGGGTTGCCAATAACTATAGAGTAAAAATTACTCTACTTTTTATATTGATTCAGTAGTGCATGATCTAGGTCACAGTCCCCACATACTTGGGTTCGAGAGGGCTAAGTTTTGGAAACAGAATGCAAGCTCTAATTTCCTTTTGATGCATTTTTATCTAAGTGTTTAAGTCAAGGGGAAGCTGCCAAGTGTCACTTTTCAAAACACTTTCATATTTCAATAAGGCCATGGAATATGCCAAGTATCTTGTAGTTTCATATTAGCACCCATGTTTCATCTCTTTTCAGTGGAAGGTTTCAAAAGCTAAGTATCGAGATCAAGCAAAAAGTGCCAAGTGGTAGTTGTGAAATATCTCAATGTTTCTTTTCTAAAAGTGATAGAAGATGCCATGTACCCCAACAAAAGCTAGCAGAAGCCACCATGTGTCACAATCCAAATTATCTTTATTTTTGCTTCACTAATATAGCAAAGACCGTGGTGGTTCCTAAGTTTTGTGTCTGAAGCAAGCGAAAGTATCCAGGTGTTGATGTCCATGTAAATATGAAATGAGACCCATTTATTTCTATGGTATAAATAGAGTAAAGTAGAGACTACCACACATCATCCTTTGTAGGTTTCTAAAAGGTAGCTAAAAGAAGCGGAGGCTACCATGTAACCTTAGATAAGTAAAGCGGAGATTGCCATGTTTCCTTTAATAAAGCAGTAGAGATTGACACATGTCCCTATGTCACTTTTAAAATTACTCAGGTAAGAAATGTTGTGGGTCTTATTTTCTTTTAAGTTGTTGAAATTTTGTGGAATCGAATAGCAACAAGTGTCAAAGGCAGAACATGGTTGAGCAAAGATACAAAAGAGTATAAGTTACACGAAAAGTGTCGTGTGTCTTTGATAGGTGCTGCGGAACATGCCAAGTGTCATTTTTTGATGTCTCCAAATTAATAAGAAGATTTTAAGAGAATTGGCTAAGTGTTAAATAGCATTCAAGAGAAGGGAGCATCAGGCAATCTATTTCAGCCAATGAATTACCAGAAGGCCAAGCATTTTAGAATCTATAAAATATCTTTTGCTAGTCACTTTCAGTTAGAGGAGATTTCATTTGGGGCATTAGATTAGGAGAAAGTAGACAATCTGGAGTGAATAGAAGGCTATAAATAAGGGTTCAGATATCACCAAAGGATCCATTATCAGAGAGAATTTTGAGAGAAAAAGATTGTAAAAAGTTTAGACTTTCTAGAGCTGTGACTAGTAATATCATTTGCTTTTGTTCTATCTTCTCAAGTTGGAAGGTTTATGTAACTGTTCATGTTTGTGTGCCTCTTATTTGAATGGAGAATTAATGAGAAGATTGAATCCTATGCCTTTGTTGATATTTTCTGTGTCATTTTCAAAAGTAGTCTAGGCTGTAGATTTTCTAGAGCTGTGATTAGGAATGTCGTTTGCTTTTGTCTCATTTTCTTGAGTTGAAAAGTTTATATAATTGTACATGTTTTTGTGCCTCTTATATGACTATAAAATTCAAATAAGAATATTGAACCCTATGCCTTTTTTGACATTTCCTGTATCACTGTGAAAGAAGTCTATGATGTGAGCCTCTGTTTCTATTGTTTCCATCTTTTACATTGATCATGTGCTTGTTTGCTCTTAAATGTAAATGAATCATACATATAGTCTCATTGTGCTTAGGATTAAGGTTAAATTATATTTAGGTGCATCACCAAATATTAGATTTCCTTTCTTTCATTTGTGTTTCTGATTTAAATTCCTATCCCTTTTCCCAGTATATACTTAATATAAAGAAGAACCAACTTCTCAAAAATATGGAGGTTGTTTCAAGACCCTTAACCAATGATGAAATAAATTTCTAACATTCTTAATGAACTCTCAAGGGTGTTTGCCTGATAAACACTCAAGACTAGTATACTTGGTAGTCCATTAGGCTATGAAGTCATAAAAATAATCACCAAATCTAATTTGAACATGATAAATGCTTCAGTATATTTTGATGCAAATATAAAACTAAAAATGTCTTATCTGATCAACAAAACTTGTGTAGAAGCATTGAGGGAATTGAAACTAATAAAAATACCAACTTAAAATTTGTAATATAACACTTAAAGTAAAATGAAAATCTAAAACTACTATGTACAATGAAGAACCTATCTTTAGCAACACTACTTAAGATGAATCCCATTTACTCGGATTGGAAGCTCTTCACCATCTATCTTGGCTAGTTGGAAGGTTTTATGAGGATTTCAACTAGAAATCATGTAAGGACCACTCTAAAGTTATTCAAGAATTTTGTGAATTCTTGGTTTGGCCCTATCATCATCCCATTTGAGAACCAAGTCAACTTCCTTGAATACCCTTTAAGATGATCTTCTATCAAATTTTTTATTCACTTGTGCTTAATGCATCACCATACCTAATATGGACTAATTTTTTATTTATTCTATCTCTATAAGTTTAGAATATCTCATTTTGATAGGCTCACTCTCTAATAATTCTAGTTGATGCATTAGCTCAAAAGTAAGGAGCTCAAGTAATTTAGTTTCTCTTCCATATAGTTGCTTGTAGGGTGAATTGGAAATAAACCTCTTGAAGGTGATTTTATCAGCCCATGTATTTAACTTTAACTTAAAATTCTAAGTCTTTGATTATATTCAATGGTTCTCTTAATGATATTCAACAAGTTTTTGTTACTAGACTCAGTAAGGCCATTACAATGTGGATAATAATTGGAAGAAATGTTGAGATACACACCATTTTGAATATCCCATTTATTTATTTTATCCCTTACAAATACCATAACATTATCTAAAATTATATTGGAAGTAACACTAAAACTTGTAAGTAAACCTTCATATAAGTCCAAGACACTAGATTCATTTGCTTCATTTTGAATATCCCATTTATTTATTTTATCCCTTACAAATACCATAACATTATCTAAAATTATAGTGGAAGTAACACTAAAAATTGTAAGTAAACCTTCATATAAGTCCAAGACACTAGATTCATTGCTTATGCCCATCTAGTAAAGTAATATGTGGTTGTGAGCATACACTTTTGGCCCAAGGTAGAAGGTAGATTTATGAGACCAATGAATTCCAAAACCCATTGTACAAAGTGATGATCTACTAAGATAGGTTGAAGAGGTAAGTTAGCAAGTTTTTCCTTTCCTCTAAGCAATGCACTCTTCTTTCAATTCCATACCCAAGCATGATAATCTATAAAATTTTTGGCTAATAATATCCACCCCTAATTATCTTTAGGGATATTATCCTTGATGACAAGTGGCCTCTACCTTGTCCATAATGAAATTATTCAATTAACCTTTCAACTTGACTTGGATCTATGCATTTCAATAATATGTCATTAACATCCTTTTTAAATAACATACCATCAACCAATAGAAAAGGAATATATTTCAACCTAAAATACCTTCTCTTTGAACCACTTAAGTTTTGGGGATACATGCCACTTTGAAGGTGCCTTATCATATCTTGAAACTAGCTTGTTGAAGGTGTATTATTAGGTGAAATATCTTCATCATTCAAGACCAAAACTACCTCTTTACTTTATTTCAAGTCTTGAGCCGAATGCTCACACATCCCTTTGCCTTTAATAATCTTGGTTACCTTTATTTACACATCATATTCCATGACCCTTGGTATCCATGCTGCTCTCTTTTCACTTATATCATTATTCAATAAGAACTCTGTAATGCTAGGATGGATAACCATCACATGGATATTGTTGTCA
The DNA here is from genome assembly GCA_037957365.1 of Torreya grandis. NCBI lineage: Eukaryota > Viridiplantae > Streptophyta > Pinopsida > Cupressales > Taxaceae > Torreya > Torreya grandis. The sequence continues at coordinate 1,882,837 of JARHVA010000522.1, read as the reverse complement.
GATAGTAGGTGCCTAAAGTTTTTGAGACATGATTATGGAAAGCACATGGTTATCAATAAATGTGTATATTATTTCATACTCTTTCAAGCCTTAACTAAAAAATATTATGGGTTGATCCAAACATTGCTAATTTTATTGTGTCAATATTCTTGAAATTGTATCAACATTAGCATATGCATAAAAGAAAAAATCCTTTGAAAAATTAGGATTGATAAGAGTGGGAGAGCTAGATATGGCTTGATTGATTTATTCAAAAAAAATTATGCCTTCCTTGGTCCAAGTAAAATTTTGATTTGTCTTGAGCATAGTTGTAAGAGGCCTTGACAAAATTTCAAAATCAGATATATATACCTTCTTATAAATTTAATCTTGCCAAAGAATTTTTTTAATTATTTATTATTCTTGGGCAAGGACAATTAAATAATTGAGTCTATTATTTCTAGGTCAATACTCAAACCATGCTTAGAAACAACATGACAAAGGAGTTTATCTTCATGCACAAAAAACACATAATTATTGAGGTTAAGTGGCACCCCATATTTCCTACATATCTCAAATACCTCTCTAAGATGAAGCATGTGATCACTTGACTTCTCTGAAAAAATTATAACATCATCCAAATATATGAGAACAAAACTATTAATCAAACCTTGAAATTCCATATCCATGGATCTTTAGAATGTTTCTCCTACATTGGACAACCCAAATGGTATTTTTTGGTATACAAAGGTTCCCCACTTGGTGGTAAATGTTTCTTTCAACTAATCCTCTTCCTTAAAAACTATTGGTTATACCCACTGTAACCATCTAGCAATGAAAACCTTTCCAAACCAGCCACTAACTACAATATATGTTCCATTGATGGCAAGGGATAATGGTCCTTAAGTGAGGCATTGTTCAAGTCATGGAAGTCCACACACAATTTGATTTATCCATTTGTATTCTTCATGAGAACAAGGTCAGCCACCCAAGTTTAATTCTTGATGGTAAAGGTGATCCCTGATTCAATTAGTTTGTGAAGCTTTATTCTTATCAAAGGTTCTAGCTTCAAGTCGATTGTTATTTGTCTTTACCTCACTAGTTTTGTATCTACTTCTAGTTTAATGGTGTGTTGATCTACTCTAAGATCAAATAATTTTAAATAACTATAATCCCATGCAAACACATTAGTAAACTCTTTACATAAATCAACAATGTATTTTTTTTATCTTGAGTGCATACTTTATCAAGATTGAGAGCTTTCCCATCAACTATGTAAATGCTTGTATAATGTTCTTATTTAATAGACATAGAATCTTTCTCCCATATTACCTCATCATTCCTAATGAAAATATTCTAAAGTGTGATAAGACCCTTGGGTAACTTTTTATACTTGAGTTAAACTATTTGATCTATTATATTTCACCAAGATCTCTGAATAGCAAGCATTTAGTAATGTTGAATTCCTGTAGAGGCAAAATGAGAGTTCCAAAAACAATAAAATTTCATAAAGGAAATGTTTGCATTGGCCAAATTAGAATAAGAAAGTACATATAGGTTTAAATTAGGTCACCAAAAAGGTAAAATCCTAATTCATAAATATAACCCATTTAAAGGTAAATAACCCCTAATGAATTAATTAACTAACCTAAGTAAGTTAAAAAGATGTGTAGGTAAAACCATTAGGCTATAAAATGCCTACATTAACACCCCCTTAAATTGTATCTTAGGTGGGTAGAAGAATTGGGTCCCAACAATGAGGTTTGATGAGGTACCCAATCACAATGCAACTCTAATAAACTAGGGTAAAAGAGAAAACCTATAGGAATAAAATGCCTCCTCAAAAGAAAGAAAAGAAGAGAAGAGAGATAAAAATCCCCACTAAGGTCTACAATTTTTGTATCCACCTGATGTCAATACACTTATACTATCATATTTATCTATTAAAAAATCTTCATTTTTTATATAAAAATAATGGAAATTTCTTGCCTATCTATTATCTCAATGTTATTCAAGCCTTGATAAGGCTCTATGTCTTCAATCTGCTTCACTACTTCCATCAATGTTTCCTCTTTCTATCCTTTATCCTTCATTTTGTGAGCCTAATCTATTACAACCAATACCTTCTCTTCATTATCCATATTTTCACCATGTAAGGCTCTCTATAATGTTGATCTCTCTCTCTCTCTCTCTCTCTCTCTCTCTCTCTCTCTCTCTCTCTCTCTCTCTCTCTCTCTCTCTCTCTCTCTCTCTCTCTCTCTCTCTCTCTCTCTCTCTCTCTAAGTTCTCTTGAATATTTTAAACAAATGTGTAATCAAATTTCTTACCTTGGTCAATCAATTTCACTTCATTTTCCAATCCCTCAATGAGTCCTTCAAACCGATCTGCTTCTTCTTTGTCCTTCCAATCACATACATGGCTGCAACTATCTTCATTTTCCTCATTTAATCTTAGATCATCCATCTTTAAATGATTTTCACCTTCAATACCTTATTCACTCATTCTATACTTCATCATGTCACTCTTGAGTTGCTTGCAAAGAAACTTATTTTCTTCTCTTTCCTCTCTCATGGCTTCCCTCTTTCTCTTTTTCATTTATAGCCTTTTTGGTCATTTGAGGGTCTTATTACTCATGAGACATCCACATTATGGGCTCTCACTTTCCTTAATTTTCTCAATTATGATTATCAACTCATCCAATTGTTACCTTACTTATATCATCTCTTTATACATCTCTCTTCTCTTGGTGTCTTATTTTACCTTCCTTTATTTATGATATCTCACATCACCCATGACCTATTTCTTATTACCTTTATCTTTCTTCATCTTATCTACTATTGTGGCATATAATTTCATCCTTATAGGAGAGTTCTTTATGCCCTCCCACTCCCAACCATAATATGGAAACAAACCTTAGGTTGTGGGTATCTTGTAGTGAGGTTGAACCTATGGAGAAGGTTGACTTCCTCTTGGTAGATCACCTGAAATAATGCTTCTACTTGTAAAATGGATAAAAAGTGGGTATAGGGTTACTAATAGAGATAAAAAGGTGATATAAAAAATTAAATGAGAACTCACATGAGCTTGAAACCAACACTAATTCATTATAAGACAATATTCGCTCACATAATCTCACAAACTAGCTAATTTTGTATAAGTATTTCATAAACTAGGTTCACTAAGTAATGAATGAAGCAAAGAGGAATTTTAAGATTCATACCAAGAGTCCATTAATGGTAGTATGAGCACAATTTTAGACCTATAAATATCTTGAAAACACCTTAAAAGAGGTAATAAGGAAGTAAAATGATCATGGAAGCATGCTTCTTCACAAAGCCATCATGCACAGGTTTACTAAACACAAGTTAAGGCAAGAGATAGGTAAAAATTAATCTTATTAATTCAAGAGGTAGTTTTTACAAATTTTGATAGGGTTTCTCCTAGTCAAATGTGAGAGTCTCCCTCATACTAAAAAATGTGAGTATATATTCCTCAAAATGGGAAAAAAATGGTAGATATAGAAGAAAGTGGCAAAAAGAGGAGAAACATGTAATCAAAAATAATTAAATGAGCTACAAAAACCTTCCATGAAGTCTCAATAAACTTTTAATCTATTAGCATTGATTCCTTCTTAGAAAATTAACCTTCATCATCTCTAAATCATCTTCAAACCCTCTTATTGTCTTAGAAACACATTAGAAGACAAAAAATTGTTGAAGATGATGAGTCATGATCTACTAAGAAGGAAGAGCCTCCAAAGACTCTAAAAAAACATTTAATGCTCCATCTGCACTTTTCAACTACCAGATCTCTCTCTTAGATTTCTACAACATCCTCCACTTGAATTTTTTATAAAAACAAAATCCTCATAGCCATGGACTTGATTGAACCATGACTATGTCTATTTTAAGTGTCTACATGTACTTGCTAAAAGTGGATGATATGATTATGTCGAAAGATAAGACACTCCTTTCATAATCATAACTTTACCCCTACATCAAACCCTAAACATAGGTCCACTATAGATGAAAATAAATCCCATTTATTGGTTTTCATATAATCATCATATCAAAAGAGATCCATAGGCATTTAGATTTAATGGTAAATAAGACTTAAATTCAAAACCCAAGATAGACTTCATAATTTGATTGAGTATATCTTTGCATATAACTGAGCTTCAATGGTGGCATATAAATTTTTAGGGTTTGCTTATTCTCATTTCTTTGTATTTGTACTTTTGCATTCTTGGGTGATGAAATATTTTGATCTGACATGTCTACCTATGTGGCATTTCTTTGGGCTTATTCTCATTTTAAAACTTGACTATTTTTTCCTTGGACATGTGTCTTCATCCTGTGCCCTTCTGGAACTTGATCAAGTTTGATCATTAAATTTTTGCAGGAGTATCTTGGTTTTAACCTTCATTTTTGGCCATTAATATTTGATTTGTATTTGAAATTACAATGCTTCAAAGCCATTCATTGATTTTTATCTTAGCTTTCAAAAATTTGATATTTATAAGTCCTACATGCCTCTCATAGACCTTGTTGTTAGTCTCCATTTGGTTGGCATGTTTACACCACATTGTAGCCTTGTGTATAATATGGGCTCATTAAATTTTTGACCTTGATCTACACTATAGATCTACTTTTACACATTTGAATGTGCATTGTATATATTTAGTTTACCAAATTGAATACACATCATTGATTTACTCAAGATTCACCATGATTGAGACAATTGACACCATCACATTTTTTCTCAAGATATTCTAACCTTTAGACTTCATTCTCATCATTGATCTTCTAATGCAAGATGAATTTGCACCATAGATATGCATTGACTTATTGACCTTACTATCACCTATGTGTCATTGATCTATTAATCTAATTGAGCAAGTCTTTGACACTTGGCAGCCCTGTATATCACTTCTATTTTTTTAATCTAAATAACTATTTCTTGTAGTTTTAAATTGATGTTTCTTGGCACATCCAACACTACTAGATCATTTTTGAAGGCTTATATCTTGATATATAAAAACATCAAGACACCAAATTCATAAGGGATGACCTTGACATAGAATACATAATTTTTATGCAATCCTTTAACTTTGGTTGATTTCCCAAATACACTTGTGAAATACACAACCAAACTTATGAAATGCAATCCTTCAATTTTCATGCAATCCTACATGACATGCCATGATGGTCTGGCTCTCTAAATAACCAAATTCACACTTTAATCTTTCTTAAATTATTTCAAAAGATTGTAAATGACATGTGATAGGGTCGTGAAGTCTATTTTCTCCCTCTAACATTAGATCATTCACTTAACTAGGACATTGGTTAGCTTCTCTCACCACATCTAGGCAAAAGTTTATTATGTGTGCCAATTTTAGCCAACATTTTTGGTGACCTCCTGGGATTGCATGTCTGTTATGCAATAGAATAGTTGCCTTGTCTGATCTAATGGGTACATGGAGATACAAGTATTTCTTCCCATTTAAAGTGAAACTGATACAAGGTTGTCCTTTTCTTAAAATCTCTTCTTAAAGCAACAAAGACCATAAGAAACAAAAATAATAATGTACCCAAGGAACTTATTGAAGGGAAACACACAAATGAAAAGATGTGCACAAGGCATTTAGGAGAAAACATAAAAATATACTATAATATATACAATGGTCAAATATTACAAGTGTCTTCCTCCTGGATCAAATGGGAAATATTTAGCATCATTCACTTGTAATGGAAAAGGATGAAGAATACCTTGGTTTTGAGATCTCATACTAGGTGGGATAGGATGCTTGATTGGTGACTCTTTTGGCTTGTTATCTGATGGGTGGTGTGGGACAAACATGTATCTAATGTATACATACTAGTCTAAGTCTTCAATAATTTCTTCATGTTGAATGAAAAAGAGGCTTGTAGAAATACAAGGAAATTATAAGCCTATTTGTGAGCGTAGAGAGTGAAAGAAAATAAAATAACATATTGAAGATTAGAATGAGGTCTTATAGACCATCATAGGAGTATAGAGGATCTATTATGAATATTTGATAGAGGTTATATATATGAGGATTAAGCTCATATGACCTAATCAATCTTAAAGAGACCTAATTGAGTGAAGAGACCTAGAAGGTAGTTTGAGAGAGCAATGAGTGTAAAGAGATAAAGAGGTTTTCATCATCATTTGGTTGAGTAACAAGGTGTCTTGAAGGAGATCAAATAAATTAGGTGGCTGAGTTGGTTCTGAGTCATCTATGGTATTGTTGTCTCCTTGAAAGTTGGTACTTGTTAAAGCCTAGTTGAGTTGGTGCTTAGCTAGTTGGTATTTGCAGTCCATCTAAAGTGGGTGATTCACTAAATTTGATGTTTGTCTTATAGTAATATATTTAATTTTCAAATATTAGTGGTTTTTATTCTCCTTGAAGGTTTACCACATATGTGATGTGTTCTTGTGTTTCATGCTTATGTGGATATTTGTTTATGTTTGCTAGCTCTATATGCTTGTTTGAATGGTTCATGATTGATTAAGTGAAATTGATAATAAAGTTTTAAAAGATTGATTCACCCCCTCTCAATAATTTTTCTTCCAATAAATGTGACAAGGAAAGGGTCATTAACAAAAGCCTCATTTAAAAAATGATAGTCTCCACAAACTCTTATCTCATCGGTCATATTTTGTTGAACTACGATAGGACTCATCAAGTCAAATTTATCCATAGGAAAGATAATTTTGGCCTCTTAAATATAGTATAGCTTATATTTAACCTTTAGCTTCATGTTATATTTCAAATGGTATGGTCTTTTCTTAATCAGTCATGCACACTCTATATACACAATATTTTCAACTTTTATCAAATAATAATATTTTCTATCTTACAGGAACCCATCAAGACTCAATCTCTTTGAGTGCATGCCTTAAAAGGTGCACTGGGAAAGGGGTGGGTAGACCATTGGTGATTCGCAAGATTTTTGTCACTTATTAACACTTATTACCAGTCCAATTATCTCCTAAAACATTCCCCTAAGTTATTACTCCTCTTTTGCACACACATTCAGTCTTTTCCCACTTTCCATCCCTATTTTCATCACCTTAAGCCCATTTTGATAGTCTACTATACTAGGTCAACTGGGTTAACACTATACTATTTTGGGTAAAATTCATTTAGGGTCTCGGTTGGCTCTTGGTTGACCTAGACCATGACCTAGTGAATTGTTGTCCATAATTGTACTAGGTCAATTGGATTGACCCTATTAGCTAAAAATTTTAGGAGGGTTTAGGGTTAAATTTTCCTATATATACAAGATTATTTCATCATTATTTAGATAATAAATATGAGTTATTATTTAATGTGATTCTTTACAATCTACTCTTCCACCATTCTACTTGAGGAGTCATAGCTTATGGTTTTTACTTATAGAATATAGTCTTGTGGAGAAGTATTGGGTGCTTTGGCCTTTATTAATAACCTTACAAACCACAAAAACCTCTTGTGGATCCCCTTTGGCTAATGGAGAGATTGAGTCTCAATGGGTTCATTTCTTAGGTAAATATTCTCTAACTTTGTTCCTCTCTTTAGTAGATAGAAGTAGAATAAGTATTGACTTTGAATAATATTACTCTTCTTCTTCTATGTATTAGGATCTTACTCATACATAGATTAATTGATATCTCCTATGCATGTTTGTTTGTTTATTTATTAACCCTCATATTGTTCCATAAGCTTTGGTGAGCACTATATTATATGTTTTTACTTTATTTATTATTAGTTTAGTGAGATATGAAAACATGGGATGTATTTAGGTTTATTAAATGATTATTATTAACTAGAGGCTTTTAAACCCTCTCTATCATTGTGTATTGTGATAAGAGATACCCTAATTGGGTCTAGTGTACACACTCCTTTAACTCAATGTGCATCTCATCCAGATATGCGTTCACACCCTTGAATTTAGTGAACTTGGTTGGGAAGAGATCCTAATAATCTTTTAAAATTTATAATACATGGGATATGTCTTATTATGATCTGGGAAAAAATTTAGATGACAAATCGGGTGATGTGTCCACCCCAATTGATGGCAGAACTTCTGGGAGCCATAACTTTTGCACCGTAGCTCGAATTGACTCACTGTTTGAACCATTGGAAAGCTAATAATGGGGAACATCATGATATGACATTGATATTTGATCAATGAAGTTTTATCCATGAAAACCCAATGGAAGTGCCCCAAATTTTAATTTTAGTAGTGCAATCTAAAAATAGTAAGTTTCTAAAAATAGTAATTCATCAAATTTTGTATTGTTGTAAATCATGGAAGTCAAACCACTGAATCTCCCTTGAGATTGGTGACCTTACAAATCCTCCTCACACCTTCAAAACATGTATAAATGAATATGTAACATGAAATGGAAATTAGACATCTCTTCTCAGAGATAGGCATATGTTTGGGTCTGCAATTTTGATAAATAAAACATCTCTTTTCAGAGATACCATTATTTGAATTGTGTTGTTCTTATTTTTGAATTATCTTTCAACCAAAGCTTTCAAGTTCTGGATTAGTGGTATCATATTGGTTTGTCTTTAGAGTGTATGATCCTAAGAATGAGGTCAGATTATAGGAAGCTTGGGTGGAAAATTAAACCAACAGACTATGCACCTATTCACTCCAAATGACTTCAAATGGTAGACAACACTGAGACATTTGATCCTTTCAAGGAAATGGTAAATGAAGCCCTCTAACATCAAGCATAGATGCTACAAAAAATTTCTCAAATTCTCTAATAAATCTTGATGGGAAACTCTAGCTCCTCATCTGCACCTACACATCCTTTTAGTGCTCCAACACCCTTCAAAGTTCAGGTGAATTTTGATATCCCTACATTTGAAGGCAAAATAAATGCTGATGTAGTAGAAAATTGGTTGGATTAATTGTCATCTTATTTTTCTATAAATAATTTCACTGATAAAGAGAAGATTACTTTTGCTCTTTTGAAAGCATCATTACCTATCAAAAATTGGTGGGAAGTGTACAAAAAGAGATTTAGTGCAGATGATATTGGCCTTGAGATGGAACCTATATGGGATGATTTCATAGAAGATATAAAGGAAGAATACTACCCCATTAAAGCATATGATGATCTGTATATAGAGTGGCAACAACTTCACAAAGGTAAGGAATAGTCTATTCAAGATTACACTGATATTTTTTATTCTCTATCTGTGAGATTGGGCATCCAAGAAAGTACGAAACATAAGGCTCTCAAATATCATGGTGGACTACAATGGTACATATGGGGAGAAATGGAACTCTTCAATTTGGAAACCATCAGTGAGGCATATAAGTTCATAGTGAAGATTGAGCAGAAGCATGGAAGAATGAATATAAAGAATAAGCCTTCAAAATGGAAAAATGACAAAGAAGGTCAAACACAAGGCCAAAATTGGAAGCAAAAGGAAGGAAAGACTGGTAAGTGGTGTGATTATCACAAATCTGGAACTCACTCCAAATAAGAAAGTCGAGCCATCAAGTCCCTAATTTTTGAGTCACAATCCTCAATATCTAATATTTTACCTCATACAAACCCTACAATTGAAGAGGTTGAATAAGAAATTGTAGATGCTGATCCTGAAGCCGTTGTTGCTTCATCATAGGCCCATAAGGAGAGGCTAGATGACAAGGAAAGGTTTTTTCACTCTAAGTTGTGGGTGAAAGGTAAGCCTCTGCATTTCATTCTTGATAGTGAAAGTCAAAAGGATTTAATCTCTGCTAATGTTGTGAAAAGCCTAAATCTATCCATGAAGCCTCACCCAAAGCCATACAGTATTGGATGGTTGAGCCCAAGGAGAAACCTCTGTGTCACCCACCAATGTCTTCTCTCATATGCAATAAAACCTTTCCAAGATGAGGTCTTATGTGGTGTGGTTAATCTAGATGTTTGTGATATACTCTTTGGTCAACCATTCTCGTATGATTGACATGGCATCTATGAATCAAGAACTCAAAGGATCATTCTCACTCTTGGAACACAATGTTATAGGATACTAGAGGTACCACCTTCTACATCTATCTCTCTGATTAGTGCCAAGAAATTTGTTCTCATGGTGGTCAAGCCACAAGAATCCAAAAGGGCTGATGTTATAGCCTTGACTACACAAACAAAATAACAACATAAGCAAATATATATCAATCTAAAGAAGTTCATGGTCTTCCATCCACAGACTGATGGTCAGATAGAAATGGTGAACAATCAGGCCCTGCACAGTTCTATAAATCACAGTCCCTTTCAAGTATGCATTGAGAATAAAATCAAAGTAAAACTACCACACTTGATTAAAAATCTTGATGCAATGGGGACCATTTCTTCTCAAGGAGGGAGGAATGATCCAGGCAACAATTCAGATGACAATTCGGGTGATGGGTCCACCCCAATTGATTGTGGAACTTTTGGGAGCCATAACTTTTACACCGTAGCTCCAATTGACTCACCGTTTGAACCATTAGAAAGATAATAATGAGGGGAACATTGTGAGATGACATAAATATTTTCTTGATGAATTTTGATCCCTAAAATCCTAATGAAAGTGCCCCAAATTTTAATTTTAGTAGTGAAATATAAAAACAGTAAGTTTCTAAAAAATAGTAATTCCTTGAATTCTGTATTGCTGTAAATCATGGAAGTCAAACAACTTAATCTTCCTCAAGATTGGTGACCTTCCACATCCTCCTCACACCTTCAAAACATTTATAAATGAAGATGTAACCTAAAATGGAAATTGGACATCTCTTCTTAGAGATAGGCATATGTTTAGGTCTGCAATTTTGATAAATAAAACATCTCTTTTTAGAGATATCATTACTTGAATTGTATTGTTCTTATTTCTAAATTATATTTCAACCAAAGCTTTCAATTTTTGTATTAGTGGTATAAGATTAGTTTGTCTTTAGAGTGTATGATCCCAAGAATGAGGTTAGATTACAGGAAGCTTGGGTGGAAATTGAACCAGCAGACTATCCACCTATTTGCTCCAAATGACTTCAAATGGAAGACAACACCAAGACATCCAATCCTTTCAAGAAAATGGTGAATGAAGCCCTCCCAAAACAATAAGCATAGATGCTAGAACAATTTTTTCAAATTATCTAACAAATCTCGATGAGAAATTATAGCTCCTCATCTGCACCTGCACATCCTTTCAGTGCCCCAACACCCTTCAAGGTTCAGGTGAATTTTGATATCCATACATTTGAAGGAAAAATAAATGTTGATGCAGTAGAAAATTGGTTGGATCAATTGTCATCTTATTTTTTTGTAAATAATTTCACTGATAAAGATAAAATTACTTTTGCTCTTCTAAAAGCATCATTAACTATCAAAAATTGGTGGGATGTGTACAAGAAGAGATTTAGTGTAGATGATATTGGAATTGAGACAAAACCTACATGGGATTATTTCATAGAAGCTATAAAGGAAGAATACTACCCCATTGGAGCATATGATGATCCGTATATAAAGTGGCAACAACTTTGTCAAGGTAAAGAACAATCTATTCAAGATTACACTGATATTTTTCATTCTCTATCTGTGAGATTGGGCATCTAAAAAAGTGAGAAACATAAGGTTCTCAAATATCATGGTGGACTACAATGGTACATAAAGGGAGAAATGGAACTCTTCAATTTAGAAACCATCAGTGAGGCATACAAGTTCACAGTGAAGATTGGGAAGAAGCATGGAAGAATGAATATAAAGAATCAGCCTTCAAAAGGGAAAAGTGACAAAGAAGGTCAAACACAAGGCCAAAATTAGAATAAAAAGGAAGGAAAGACTGGTAAGTGGTGTGATTATCACAAATATGGAACTCACTCCAAATAAGAATGTCAAGCCATCAAGTCCTTACTTTTTTAGTCACAATCCTCAAAATCTACTACTTTACCTCATATAGACCCTGAAGTTGAAGAGGTTGAATAAGAAATTGTAGATGTTGATCTTGAAGCCATTTTTACTTCATCACAAACCCACAAGGAGAGGCTAGATGACAAGGAAAGGTTGTTTCACTCCAGGTTATGGGTCTTATGTGGTGTGGTTAATCTAGATGTTTATGATGTACTCTTTGGTCAACCATTCATGTATGATCAACATGGCATCTATGAATCAAGAACTCAAAGTATCACTCTCACTCTTGGAACACGGTGATAGAGGGTACTAGAGGTACCACCTTCTACATATATCTCTCTCATTAGTGTCAAGAAATTTGTTCTCATGGTGGTCAAGCCACAAGAATCTAAAAGGGCTGATGTTACAACCCTGAATACATAAACAATACAACAACATAAGCAAATAGATACCAAGCTAAAGAATTTCATGGCCTTCCATCCACAAACTGATGGTCGGATAAAAATGGTGAATAATCGGGCCCTGCACAGTTCTATAAATCACAGTCCCTTCCAAGTATGAATAGAGAATGAAATCAAAGTAAAACTACCACACTTGATGAAAAATATTGATACAATGTGGACCATTGCTTCTCAAGGAGGGAGGAATGATCCAGGAAATAATTCAGATGACAATTCGGGTGATGGGTCCACCCCAATTGATGGCAGAACTTCTAGGAGCCATAACCTTTGCACCATAGCTCTAATTGACTCATCATTTGAACCATTGGAAAGCTAATAATGAGGGGAACATCATGAGATGGCATTGAGCTTTGATTGATGAAGTTTGACCCCTAAAAACCCAATGGAAGTGCCCTAAATTTTAATTTTAGTAGTGCAATCTAAAAATAGTAAGTTTCTAAAAATATTCATTCCTCAAATTCTATATTGTTGTAAATCATGAAAGTCAAACCACTTAATCTCCCTCAAGATTGGTGACCTTCCACATCCTCCTCACACCTTAAAAACATGTATAAATGAAGATGTAACCTAAAATGGAAATCAGCCATCTCTTCTCAGAGATAGGCATATGTTTGGGTCTACAATTTTGATAAATAAAACATCTCTCTTTAGAGACACCATTATTTGAATTGTGTTGTTCTTATTTCTGAATTATTTTTCAACCAAAGCTTTCAAGTTTTGGATCATATTATGACCAATAGTCACCATTATGCACCAATTTTAGAATTCCCTTGGTTACAATATTCTAAATGTGCTCCTTCAATGGGTCATGGTAAATATTATGTTCTTCCTCAAGAATGTAATAAAATAGTAACTATTTAGGTTCCCATTCTAGAATATTAATATTTTGTAACATTTCTTCTTTAGATGATTTTACGACTAGCCCTAAGAGTGTCTCAAATTCCCAATCTAAATTGAATAATTTTAGGATAGCTAGATCCTCCTCCTCAACTGAATCTATTATCCACTCATCTTCATCTTGTATTCTATGACATGGTTGAACAAATACCTTTGCCTTATCCTTCTCGAATTTATATTCCTGTAGATCTTTATTTAAATTGTAGGATGTGATGTGGGAGGATGATGAATTAGTTAATCCATCTAAGTATTCAATCCTCCTATGACATAGAAAAAAATTAGATTATGTAATGTCTTATGTGTTATAAGGTTTTCATCTTTAAAAATAAAGGTCTGAATGAAATCGCCTTGAATTGATGCCCATTGTCTTGTCTCCCTTGTATGCTCCTAGTGTATGACCAAGGAGTAGGAAGGGTACATAGATTCTAATGGAATATATGTGGTCAATACTCTAAGTTTAAATACTTTGCATTCTGTACCTTAACAAAATAGTAAATATGAAGCTTAGGGAAATATCCTTCATAAAATATTGTCCAGTCTTTCCTTACTCCTTCTAGTAACCACAACTGAGCTAGAAATATTTCACAAGATTCATACCATTGCATATGTACCTCATTATGTACAGACCACTAGTTCATATAAATACCCTTCATTAATTTGTGAGATCAATAACTCTCTAGTTGATATCAGGAACATATTATTGAAATCATAGGATAAACTGACCAATATCCTTGATGGCAAATTAGTGTGGTAGTTGGTGTTCCATTGAAAAAACCATGCATAGAGGTCATAATTCATGGTCACCCTTCATCAAATTAAGAATGTGAGTGTCATAATATCCACTTATAATATAATCCCTATCCCAAGTTAAAATTCCTTCTCTCATTAATTCTATGTAATATTGATTTGTGTAACTAACCTAATATAAGAAATCTATGTCTGACTAAGTTGGTGACCTTATGGATATGGAATTTACATCATCTATCAATAATGGTGGAATATCTATAAGTGGTAACATATACTTGAGAGGTAACTCATCTAAACACAATGGTACCTTTAGTGGGCATGTACAATTATAGAGGAAATTACATTTAGTGGCTCTCAAGGACTATTGTTTATCTTTAGTATTCACCTTCATCTAACTATTCTCATCAAAGACATAGGGAGAGTCAGGTTCTCTATGGATACAATATGCCTTTTATCCATACTTATTTAAAGGAATCACTTTAATATTGTATCCCTAATGAGATTATAACTAGTTCTGTACTATATTGATGGTCATCTAATTATCATAAGCCCATTTTTTTCCAATGAGAATAGGATAGTTCATCTCATCCATATTCATATATATGACTTCAAAGTTACCATTCAAACTCATTTTTGTGAATTTTATATCCATGTCCTTGCTACGCCCCTAACCTATCACATGTATGAGGATAGTATTAGCTGACTTGTGGCTTACTTATCCCTCTTTGACATTATATTATGGCCAACTTGTGGCTGACTTGTGGCTTTCTTTAGATTAGTAGGTCGGCCTATGGAGTAACCATGGCCTAGTTAGACTATATATAGGAGGTAGTGGGTAATCATTTATCATCATATTGTGAATTTTGCTCTTATTGAAGCTTGTGGAGGTTGCCCCCTCGAAGTGGCTTATCTTTTATCATATATTTGGATATATTTCAGTCATATTTGGATATAATTCTGCTGTTATACTTAATTCTTGAAGTAATTTCATTACAAGTGGTATCAGAGCTGTGATTTGGGCAATCGTGTGGGCGAAACACTAATTTTGCGATATATAAAAAAAAGTTGTGAATTTCTCTGAAATTTTTTTACTAGAGGAGAGAAATCACCACATTAAGATTTAATTAAAATTTCAAATCATTTGGATCTGTTTTTCAAAAGTTATCACTATTTTATGGGTTTTCATAAAATTGCTCTATTGTGCACAATTAAAAGAATTTTTCTAAGTTGCTTACATTTTTGGAAAGCTTAGAAAAATTTGGCTATGATTTTTTCTTTGTATATTTTGAATTGAGGCTGACATAATTCCAAAATCACTTGGTCAAAGTTGGGTCAAAAGTGTCAATAAGGGTCGACATCGTAAAACCCTTTTATGGCAGGTCCACAAACTCAGGGCCAAGGAAAGGGTGCTGAAACTCTAGGAAAAACTCCTAACAAGGATGAGATGGAGTCATAAGGGGGGTGTAATAGACCCTTTGTACCAAGGTTTTCTGACATAGATCACAAAGTGAGCCAGCTTGACTATAGTGTGCAAGGCATTTAGAGTGAGGTGCAAGACATACAATCTAATATGCAATCCATACAAGATAGTTTGGGATATATCATGATAGATTTGAATATTAATCAATCAAATCCTCAAGCTAACTCTATTTCACAAACCCACCAGGGTGGTTCTCCTAACCAGTCTACTTCAAATCCAACTCCATGGCCACAAAAGAACCTATTACCAAAAGTGGATATGCACAAATTCGATGGAAAAGATCCACTCAATTGGCTCAACCAAATGGAGAGATTTTTTGACCTACATCAGATTCCAAGTGGATAAAAGGTTACCATAGAATCCTTGTATCTTGAACCTGAGCAATTCATTTGGTATCGATGGTTGTGTGATCAAAAGAAAAAGATGGGTCTCAATGTCACTTGGTCAATTTTTCAAGAGCAACTATAATTACACTATGGCAATAGTGTGATAGATAATTACTTCAGCCAACTGGCAAAATTGTGACAAACTATCTCTGTCAAGGATTATATTCATCATTTTCAGAACCTATCCTTACGTGTGGAGACAATTTTTGATGCAAACTTGAATGACCTATTTTAGGGTGGACTCAAGGACCACATTCAACATGAGGTATGCATGTTTAATCTACTTAATATTTCTGAATCTATTATCCTAACACGTAGAGCTGAGGAAAAATTCATAGCCAACAAGAAGCAACCATTCACTCACTTCAAAGATCGTAGCATATCATCATCAACATTTCCTCCACCTACTAGATTGACCCCTCAACAAATTGAAGAAAAGCGTGCAAAAGGATTATGTTTTGGTTGTGATAGCAAGTGGCGTAAAGGACATAGATGTGTTGAGAAGAAGTTATTCTACATTGAGGGACCAAATGAAGATGAAGAAGCAGATGATGCCTCCCATGATGATGAGGAAGATATAGAGGAGGTACATAAAGATTCCCAACCTACAATCTCTTGTCATGCACTTGTAGGTATTAGCACTCCACAAAATCTTAAGGTGGTGGGTTTCCTCAATAAATAGAAGGTGATAGTGTTGATTGATTCAGGGAGCACACATAACTTTATAAACCATAAGTTGGACACTCGATTGAACTGTTTCATCTACCGAGCACTAGAATTTTAGGTCATGATTACAGATGGTGGCACAATTAATTGTTCAGGCAAATGCCATAGTATTAAGCTTACTATGGGTGGGTACAATCTTGACTCTCCTATGTTTGCTATTCCCATGGGTAACACAGACATTGTTTTGGGAGTCCAATGGCTCACAACCCTAATTAAGTACCATTGAGATGAACTTCCAAGAACTATTCATGCGCTTTCACTCTGAAGGTAAGAAAATTGAACTACATGGATTACATGCAAAATCTCCACAATTGGTTAGCTCACATCAGATGACCAAGATGCTAAAAAAGGGGGTAGAGGGAATTATTGCATGATTATGCTCTATAAAATTTCAACCCCCAAAGGTATCTACACATCCTGATTTGCAAATAATTCTTGAAGATCACTCATCTATTTTTGGGGCCATGCCAAAAGGACTACCACCAAAAAGAGAACATGATCATGCCATTCAACTAATTCCAGGTAGTCAACCACCAAATATTAGACCATATAGATATCCATATGCACAAAAGAGTGAAATTGACAAGATAGTCCATGAGATGCTGGAGGCAGGGATCATCAAGCATAGCCAAAGTGCATATTCATCACTAGTGGTCATGGTGCGGAAGAAGGATGACACATGGAGGATGTGCCCTAATTATAGGGAACTCAACAAGTACACCATCAAAGATAATTTTCCTATTCTAGTAATTAATGATTTACTTGATGAGTTGCATGGTGCTTATTATTTCACAAAATTGGATCTTCGCTCGGGGTACCATCAAATTAGAATCAAGGATGAAGATGTTCATAAAACTGCTTTTAGAACACATGAGGGCCATTATGAGTTTTTGGTAGTGCCCTTTAGTCTTAAAAATGCACCATCTACTTTTCAGAGCTTGAGGAACACTATTTTTAGGCCTTTTTTAAGGAAGTTTGTGCTAGTTTTCTTTGATGACATATTGATTTATAGTCAGACATGGGAAGCACATCTGCAACATGTGAAACAGGTATTGATAGTTTTGGAGAAGCACCAACTTTATGCGAAGCCATCTAAATGTGCTTTTGGAGTACAGGAGGTAGAGTACCTTGGTCACATTATTTCCCATGAAGGGGTCAAACTTGATCCTCAGAAGATCAAAGCGATAATGGAATGGCCCATGCCAAAAACTCTCAAAAACCTTCGAGGTTTTCTTGGACTAACAAGTTACTATAGAAGATTTGTGAAAGGTTATGGTAGCATAGCAGCTCCACTCACTGCATTGCTAAAGAAGGATGCTTTCCATTGGAATGATGATGCCACCAAAGCATTTGAGAAACTAAAAGTAGCTATGTGCACCACTCCAATTTTGGCTACTCTAGACTTCTCACAAACATTCATTATTGAATGTGATGCTTCTAGGTCTGGATTGGGGGCAGTACTAATGCAAGAAGGAAGACCCATCACATTTGAAAGTCATCAATTCAAAGTTAAGAATCTACAAAAACCTATCTATGAGAAAGAAATGATGGCTATTCTTCATGCAGTCAAACAATGGAGGCCTTATCTGATGGGTAGACACTTTAAGGTAAAAACAGATCATGATAGTCTCAAATACTTTTTGGAGCAAAGATTATCATCTGAGGAACAACAAAAATGGGTAACCAAAATGTTGGGTTATGATTTTGAAATCATCTACAAGAAGGGTAAAGATAATGTAGTAGCAGATGCACTATCTAGATAGGATGCATCCACATAATCATTACTTGGTACAATGTCCATATTGCAAGTAGATTGGGTGGATGAAGCTAGGTTAGAATGGGAGCAAGACAAGGATACATAGGTTTTGATTCAGAATCTCTAGCAAGGTAATTTATCCTCTGACAAATTTGAATGGAAAGGTAATGTCCTATGGTATAAGGGTAGGTTATACTTATGTAAAACTTCAGAGCTTAAGCATAAGATTCTTGTAGAGTTGCATGCATCTCCACTTGGGGGACACTCAGGGTTCTTAAAAACTTATCATAGAATTAAGAAAGAATTATTTTTGGAAGGAATCAAAGGAGATGTACAAAATTTTGTGGAAGAATGCATGATATGCCAACAGAATAAAGGTGAAACAGTTAAGACCCCAGGTTTGTTATAACCATTAGCAATTCCTAGTCAAAGGTAGGAGGAGGTTTCCATGGATTTCATCACTGGGTTGCCTTATTCTGAAGATAATAATGTTATTTTGGTCATTGTGGATAGGCTTACAAAATATTCCCATTTTTGTGCTCTCTCACACCCATTTTCAGCAAGTATAGTTGCGGCTATTTTTATGGAAGTAGTTCTCAAATTACATGGAACCCCAAAAATAATTGTAAGTGATCATGATCCTATTTTCACTAGTAATTTCTAGACTAAACTATTTTCTTGTTTGGGTACTCAGCTAGCTCATAGCTCATCTTACCACCCCCAATCTGATGGATAAACTGAAGTGGTTAAAAAATGTTTAGAGGGGTATCTCCGTTTTTTTGTATCAAATAAACAAGATCATTGGGTTAAATGGCTACCACTTGTAGAATGGTGGTATAAAACATCTTTCCATACCTCTTCTAAAATGTCTCCATTTCTAGCACTATATGGTTACCATCCACCTTCAATCACTTCTTCATGAAAGGTGCACACCAAGGTTTGAGATGTGGAAGAGTACATTCAACATCAACAAGAGGTTTTGGCTAGTTTGAGAGAGAATTTAGCCTTGGCACAAAATAGGATGAAGAAACAAGCAGATCAACACCGGAGTGAGTGAAATTTTGAGGTGGGTGACTGGGTATTTGTTTGTTTTCAACCTTACAAGTAGATGTCCTTAAAGCAATAGAAAAATGACAACAAACTTGTTCCAAAGTATTATGGACCTTATCAGGTTCTACAAAAAATTGTAAGTGTGGCTTACAAGCTTGAGTTACCTCATTCATCTCACATACACCCAGTATTTCATGTTTGTTGTTTGAATAAGGTCATTTGACAAAAAGTTTCTGCTCAGATAGAGCTCCCAGAACTAGATGAAGAAGGACGAGTCATTTTGGAACCAAAGAAGATCCTCCAAACACGTACTAAGAGATTGAGAACCAGAGAGATTAAGGAATATTTGATCAAGTGGAAAAACCAAAGCAGTGAAGATGCAACTTGGAAAGGTGAAGAATTTATGCAACAACATCCATAGTTGTTCAACATTAAGGACAACGTTGGTTTGAAGGGGAAGGGCATGCTACACCCCTAACCTATCACATGTATGAGGATAGTATTAGCCGACTTGTGGCTTACTTATCCCTCTTTGACATTATATTGTGGCCGACTTGTGGCTTTCTTTAGATTAGTAGGTTAGCCTATGGAGTAACCATGGCCTAGTTAGACTATATATAGGAGGTAGTGGGTAATCATTTATCATCATATTGTGAATTCTGCTCTTATTGAGGCTTGTGGAGGTTGCCCCCTCGAAGTGGCTTATCTTTTATCATATATTTGGATATATTTCAGTCATATTTGGATATAATTCTACTGTTATACTTAATTCTTGAAGTAATTTCATTACAGTCCTTCAGTCAAACAATTGATTCAATGTGCCCATAATCCACAAGATTCAGTGTAACTTGGTTATAAATTAATGCATGTTAGCTCATAGCAATCCATGTTGACCAAGGGATCATATTAAAAATGTTGTCAAAATATAACACTAAATTGGGTACCTCATACCCTATTATTTCAATTTCCATTATTGAATTAACATCCCATTTGTTTTTGGTTTTTACATACCATATCATCTAATCCACTCGTTATTGGCCCTTTTGTACACAATCTAGTGGATTATGAAGAAAATTGGTGATGTTTTGTGAGATGTAATAACTATACAGTGTACTAAGGAGCTTCATTAAGTCTATCAAGGTAGTGACAACACCATATTGTCAAATTATGTGCACTATCTACCCATAAATTTGTACATCTATAGATTTAGCATTATCTTTAGTGGTCTCTTATTACTGAATCATTTTTAGAATCTATACTATTTTCCATATTAACCCTTTATTTATGATGGGTTATGGATACTTGTCTAGTTATGATTTCTTGATCCTGTGGTCCTATGGAAATTTGTAATGATTTAATCCATTATCTACATGTTTTTGATAAGTGATAGATTGTAAGAATGCATCCTCTAGGGGTTGTATAATTACCATATTTATGTTTATTATATCTTTGTCATCGTAATGTTTAGACAACATTTGACAACAATCTATATCATGTTGTTCAAAAACCCTATAATATGTGTAGTAGGATTGATGTTATGAATTCATAAGGAATTTCCTTTGTACATGGTTGATTTCACTGCATATATATCATTGAATTGAGGGTCAAGGTCCATTTTATCTACCTCCTTGTGGTCCTCCTTAGTAACCTCCCCATGTTACTCCATGGTATGCTCCTCTATTCATTTATAAACCCTAGTTACCAAACTATTATGGTTCATATTTTTAAAAATTATGTTGAGAATTCCACCCTTGTAATTGTTGGTTTCCCCTATATCTTCCATATTGAGACTGAGTTAGTTGCGGTGTCTAGTTAGACTACATTAGCTATGGAATCATAAAATTTCAAGAATTACAATTTTACGTAGGGGATATCTAGTTATGAACAAGTGGATTATAATTAGGTGTGTTTATAGGTTGGTAGGATGGTAACAATGGTGCCCAAGGTACAACCATTGGATTAGTGCTAGACCTATTCACTTCAAGTGTGATGATAACGTACATTGTCATATTTGGTTTTTGTGTAGCTATTACAAAGATGTTTTTGGTGACATATTATCTTCATTCTTGTAATGCTTAGTAGTTATTCTCATCATGATTATGGTATTTAAAAAATTTTAAGTAGAAATTATATGTGTTCCTTACATACTATTTTAGCAGATGACATTAAGATGTTTCATGTCGTACTATGGGATATATATCATAGAACTCAATTTTTATTTTTGGATATTCATTCCTATGTCTCCCTTATTTTCCAAACTCCATACATCAATTATTTGACCTAGGTATATATGTTTATTCTTTTTGTTATTCTAATATTTTTATGAGGAGTTTTAAAGTGTTATCTATATACAAACTAGGAGCTGAAGCTATCCCATAATCTTCAATCTACTCCACTCAGATTGCAAATATTCTAGATTATGCTTTATTAATGAACTAGGTTTGTGTAATAATAAATCTTCCCTTTAGTCATAGTACCTATACAAACCAAGTAATATTATATTTATCTACAATAAAAAACTTGACTTTGTTCATTATGTCTAAAAATCTATGATCATATTTGAAAATAGTCTCTTTGGCTCCTTGCCTAATTTCTTTGAGATCTTGTAAAGTTTAACTAGAGCATTTCTGGACTTTAAATTTTATTATTAGCATTATTTTAACTTCTTGAAATGTACCTTGGTCAAAACCTTTGTAGAATATAAATTTTAATGCTCTATAAACTAATGCTCCAATTAAATCACACTTTATCACCACTTCATTGGTGATTCCTTTAGAATTCTATGTCATAGTGTAGGTGAGTAGGTACTATTCTAGGTTTACATACCCATCATAAGGAGCCAAGTGGGTTATAACTCATAATTTATCTTCCATAATGGATTTTATTATAGGTATCATAGTTTATTTTGTTGTAATTAGCATCAGGGATGGTTTTGGTTTTGGGGGCTTCCATGTAATTTAGGGTACCTCCTAGTTTGGTTATAGTTTTGTGTTTCCTCTAGTTCTATGGATCTAGTAGTTGTAGATAAATCTACGTCATCTCCTTACTCTTATTCAAATATTTGAAGTTTTTTAATGACATCCTTAGTATGAGAAAGAATTAAAGGATATTTATTTATAGATATTAATATTATTATATTCTTCTTTTGTTGGTTTGAAAAACTCTGCACAACTTCATGATATATAGTCTATTAAGCACGGAATATACTAAGAGGGGGGTGAATCAATATATTATATATCTTATAAAACATTCCCTTTATCAAATTCCACTTAATCAAACATTCAAGATATGAAATAAAACTGAAACAATAAACATCACACAAGGTAGAGAGAGACACCAGATATAATGTGGAAACCCAATGTGAGAAAAACCATAGAGAACAATCTCAAGTATATTCATGAGAACAAACCCATAGGAACACCATACCCCTTTTCCAAGTACCAACCCAGATACAATTCATGAGCACCAACCCACAAGAGCTTCAAACCCCTTTGTCAAGCACCAACCCAGCTACTATTTGTGAGTAACAACCCACAGGAGCACCAACCCCTTTGCTGAGCACCAACCTAGCAACAATTCATGAGCACCAACCCACAGGAGCACCAACCGCTTTATGTATACCACACACCTATCTCTCAATGTTGCTATCTCAACAAATGATAGATCAATACAACATCTCATTGCTCTCTCTCACCTTTGCTCTTCTAAGGTAGATATAACAAATAGAAGTCATATTCATCTCTCATAATTTCTCTTCTAAGCTAGATATTACAATATCAAATCAACCTCTCACTTCCATATTACAAATGGCTTCTCAAGCCTTTATTTATAGCTTTCCAAATGACCTTTGGCCTTCCCCCTTTGTGACCCTTCAATCCTCATGGAAAATGGTGCTAAACTTGTATGACCCTTCATATTCAAGCCTTTGAAAAGTCATGTGGTGACCCTTCATGACCAAAAACATCCTTCCATCTTTTGTCCTCATCTTGGTGACTTTTTTTATTCCTTAAAGTGTCCCTTCATGATAAATTGTGCCCTTACTCTTTTGTCTTCACTTGGTGACTCTTTGAATTCCCCAAGATGGCTCTTCATGGGAAAATGCATCCCATCCTTATTTTGTCTTTACCTCATGGCTCTTCGAATTCTCCATGGGCCCTTATTTTGTCTCATATGCAATCAAAAATATATTTGTTAATATTAAATAAATATTAACTGACATTAGCCAAGATAAACAACATTAAATACAATGGGGCCTTTATCACCAATAATGCTAAACCTTTGACATCAATGACAATATTTCCAACAATCTCCCCCTTTGTCATTGATGGCAACCTCGATCCTGAAACTGCCACATCCTGTCATCTAAAAAAATATAGTAACTCCCCCTTTCTGTAGTAACTTGTACCTATTCCCTATACCTATTTTCTACACCTGTACCTATACCTATTATTATCCCCCTCTGACATAAATGGCAAAGGGCCTACCTGGAGCTAACACTTAGCTCCCCCTCACTTGATGCTGAACATCAATGGCAAGAAGTAATATAAATTACTCCCAACTCCTCTCGTCGATCTTTAAATGTATCCTTTGATCGTGCCTTTGAGAAGATATCTGATAAAACATATACATTGTTCCTTGTCATTTGAGCATCTGCAATCAACTCATTTGAATCTTTTCTTCTAATCTCACAACCTTTAGCATGAAACCTTAATGTGTATCCTTGATCACATATTTGACTAACACTTAACAAATTATGCTTAAGACCTTTTACACACAAAACATTCTTAGTCTTAGTTCTACCATAATACAAACTCAAAGTAACTTTTCTTGCTATCTTGGTAGTGGTTTTATCTCCAAATCTCACTGTACCACCATTGATCTTCTTAGAGATATGAATTTAATTTTATCTCCTATCATATGCCTCAAACATCCACTATCAATTAACCATGGCTGATATTTACCTTTTACATGTAGAGCTATCTGCACCATCATAGAATCTTCATGTTGTTTCTTTTACCATGTACATGTATGAACCTTCTCCCTTATGAATGGAGCTTTGACACTCTGATCCTTATTCTTGATGAATGGAGCTTTGAAACTCTGATCTTTTTAAACTGACTCAAACACACTTCTATAATACTAAGCTATGTGTCCAAAGTTGTTACACTTGTAGCACAATATGGTCTCTTCATCAAAGCTTGATAGAGGAGCAAAAGAGTTGTGGCTTCTACTTGACTCTACTCAACTTTCCTTCTCCTTATTTCTAAAATTGTTAGCTCTTTTTCTACATTCTAATTTCTTGTGACCATATCCATTTCAATAAAAACAATATCCATAAAAATAAGACCTATCTATATATCTCTAACTTGATTGCCTTTTGTAGCTTTATTCCTTCCATCCTTCTCTATTTGGAATGTCCTCTGTATTCTTCACTTCTCCCCTTTTTGTTTCCTGTTGTGTAAGAGCTTCAACATAGCTCTTTTTCTTTTCAAAACTAATCCTTGTCTTATTTGAATATGATTTTTTATTTTCTAATATCTTATTCAACATGTTAGTGCTATCTTCAAATTTTGAATCACTGACTGCTTTCTTAATATCTTCTTTTAAAGAGGCAATTTCAATAACATACCTTTCACAATATTTTCTTGTTATTTCCAACTGTGCTTTGAGTCATTTTTCTCGATCTAATGCTTTAATATTTGATTCTTCTTCTGAATAGCTTCTAACTCTTCTTAGGCAAAAATGAGCTCTCCTTCCATATTCACTTCAACTTTCTCCTCTTCTTCTTCTTGATTATCATGTATGGCCATGAATAGAATCTCTTCTTCTTCATCGCTGACTCCACTATCTTCAACTAAGCTAGGATCCTTAGAATATAGGCTCTTCTTCTCAAATCCCTTCTTGGATTTGCCTTTTAAATTCTTCTTTTATGTAGGCTTTTCTTCTTCTTCATCATTAACCTTATCTAGGCATCTAGCTGAAAAATGTCTAATCTTTCCACAATTAAAACATTTAAAAGGTAATTTTCCATGATATTTACCTGTTCCTCTTTTCGGCTTGTGAATGAAAAGTGTTTCATTGTCATCTTCATCATCACTGGAACTATCATTTGATTCTTAAATCTACACTTTTTCCTTCTTTGATGTCTTGAAAGCCACTTCTCTCTTTGAGGGTTTATCTTGTTTTTCCGCATCTCATATGCCGTGAGAATACCATGAAGCTCATCCATATTTAGCTTGGCTAAATTCTTCATCTCCTCAATTGCCAAAACCTTTGCATCATATCTCATTGGTAGAGATCTCAAAACCTTTTGCACCACTATTGACTTATCCAACATTTCTCTAAGACCTTGAATCTGATTTATGACTTGATCAACTCACAAAAGATAACTTGATATATATCTTCTTTTTCCATCTTCAAACTTTCAAACTACCTTCTAAAAGTCTATAACTTAGCTTGCTGAACCTTTCCATCACCTTTGTAAATATTCTCAAGTTTTACCCAAGTTTCATGAGCAGATTTACATTGCATAACTTTAACAAATTTAGATTCACATAAACCACATAAAATAGAATTTAAAGCTTTAACATTACATTCACTTGCCTCCTTTTCTATTAGAGTAATTTTAGATGTTTGTGGCTCTTCATATTCCTCCACCACTAATTTCCATATGTGGAATCCAAGGGCCATCAAATAAACCTTCATTCTCATGCTCCAAAAATCATAATTTATTCCATCAAACAAAGGTGCCTTATTTTTAGAAAATCCTTCCTGTGACCCAGCCATTGTGCTTTCCCGATCTACCTTCAAGCTATAAAAATTTTCAAAAAGGAATCTACTCTGATACCAATTATTAAGCATAGAATATACTGAGAGGGGGGTGAATCAGTATATTATATATCTTATAAAACTTTCCATTTATCAAATTCCACTTAATCAAACATTCAATATATGCAATAAAACTCAAATAATAAACATCGCACAAGATAGAGAGAGACACCAAATATAATGTGGAAACCCAATGTAGGAAAAACCACGGAGAACAATCTCAAGTATATTCATGAGAACAAACCCACAGGAGCACCATACCCTTTTGATAAGTACCAACCCAGCTACAATTCGTGAGCACCAACCCACATGAGCTTCAAACCCCTTTGCTGAGCACCAACCCAGCTACTATTCGTGAGCACCAACCCCTTTACCGAGCACCAATCCAACAACAATTTGTGAGCATCAACCCATAGGAGCACCAACCCCTTTGTGTATACCACACACCTATCTCTCAATATTGCTATCTCAACAAATGGATAGATCAATACAACATCTCCTTCCTCTCTCTCACCTTTGCTCTTCTAAGGTAGATATAAAAAATACAAATCATATTCATCTCTCACAATTGCTCTTCTATGCTAGATATTACAATATCAAATTAACCTCTCACTTCCATATTACAAATGGCTTCTCAAGCATTTATTTATAGCTTTTCAAATGACCTTTGGCCTTCCCCCTTTATGACCCTTCAATCCTCATGGAAAATGGTGCCAAACTTGTATGACCCTTCATATTCAAGCTTTTGAAAAGTCATGTGGTGACCCTTCATGACCAAAAACGTCCTTCCATCTTTTTCCTCATCTTGGTGACTTTTTGTATTCCTTAAAGTGTCCATTCATGATAAATTGCACCCTTACTCTTGTGTCTTCACTTGGTGACTCTTGGAATTCCCAAAGATGACTCTTCATGGGAAAATGCATCCCATCCTTCTTTTGTCTTTACCTCGTGGATCTTCAACTTCTCCATGGGCCCTTATTTTGTCTCATATGCAACCAAAAATATATTTTTTAATATTAAATAAATATTAACTCACATTAGCCAAGAAAAACAACATTAAATGCAATAAGGCCTTTATCACCAATAATGCTAAACCTTTGACATCAATGACAATATTTCCAACATAGTCTTTTGTACTTCTAGGTTTTTTCTATGAACTTATTTTATAGTTGTTCCTTGCTAAGTGTTTGCATCTAAAGATATGTAGGAATTACCATAATTTTTTTAAAAATGGATTAGGGGATGTGTGCTCCCTTTGGAAATGATCCTTACCTATAAAGATGTATCTCTCAAAACTTGAACTTGTACTATGTCTACAACTATAAGGCAATCCTTAGTTTTCTTTTCAGAGTTGCCTTCCTAGAATTTGAAAACTTTTAATCATCTATTCTAATTATATATTAGTTCCTCTTTTTGTCTATGTTAAATCCTTGTAACTTCCTTACATTCTATCTTTACTTTTCTCAGGCTCCTTCCTCTATCTCTCTTCATCATGCACTTATCCTTGTCATATCCTTTCATCCAAATCATTAATACTCCTCCTCCTCCTATTTATATATTTTTAAAATGTAATCTATTTATTCCATCTCCTTTGTTGTTGAAGCTCTCTTTTTATCTCCAAAGTCTTATTTTGATCATTTTACTTTATATTCTCTATGTTGGACTTGGGTTCAAGCTCTATCTTTTCATCTTTTATTCATTTTTCCTTATGTCGCACATACCCCCATGGTGACCAAAGTGACTAATCCACATTGAAAGGAATATTCACAATCATTTTATCCATAGGAAACATCTTAATGAGCATATAAAGTCATTGAAATAATTTTCCTCTTATCCCTCTCATAAATATATCCTTTACCACTTCAAATTCTATGTAGCCTTGTATTGTGAACTCTATGATATACTCATTAATGTTCAAATCCAACCAATTATCTATTGCACCATTATATCTAGTGTCTAAGGATTGAAGTTATTTGATCCTCTCCTTAGACCAAATAATGTTAGTAGTCACATGGGATTCAAAATAATTATGTTTTATACAAGTCAACCAGTTAACTAGCAATTTAGGTAATTCACACTAGAATATCTCATAAATTTCACCATAAATATATTCCTACACAATCTATTGTTTAGAACACCCTATTCTCTAAGCTTATTTCTACATAAACTTAGTAATTTTCTAATCTATCCAATTTTCCACATCTTTATGACTAGGAAACATATCCTCAAATAATGAATTCCATGCTCATCGTACCATTATTAGCAAAGGTTCCTAGGTTTACTAGAACATGCTAATTAAAGGAATAACTCCTTTAATTCAAGGAAGAGATTATGGGAAAGGAAAATCATTACTCGATATTCAACTTATATCCTAGGATTTTATATGTTTACACAATTGATTAATCATATGACAATGTACTTAGATATTAAATGGTAAAACCTAGGTATGATGACATAGTTATCAAAATTGCAAAGAAAAAGACCTTTTTTATTCATTAATATAATAATATTTATAAAAGTTGGAAGTAATTTGAAGATGTCTATAGAAGATGATTATCAATTCATTGAATTATTATGAAATATCACCCAACTTAAAAATGAGTATATAATATCAAATATAAGACAAAAACATTTTCATGATAGATAGTCTTGTAACACATATCAGTACCCAAAAGATATATATCACATAAGAAGCGTAAAGTTATTCTATTAACCATCAATTAATAAATCTACTTGCAATCTTCATATTATAAATCACGTATTACAATTTCATTCTAGGTATCCACGACTATACTCATTCCTTCAAACATTTAATAAGAAAATTTAATTAAAATACACACAAAAAATATTACCCAACACTATCCAACCCATTCTACTGAAATCTATAGGAATAAATAATCCTAAAGACTATATTGTTATAACCATGATGTCTATACTTGGTGTCTATGTATGTCAGCCTATATTATGTTGCTTAATATTCCATGTACACAATCACACTTAAAAATACAATATCTTCATAACAATATTTTAGAATAACCACTAACCAAAAAGAAACCATGGTCCCTGTCCATATGGCACGCTCATAGATGCGAGTGGTTAGTGTACACATTTCCTAGCTAAAAAATATGAGGTTAAGAGTTTGTTTTAAAAACTATTCAAGGTTGGAATGAGTCTTCAACAACCTCAAGAAGTATTTTTCTCTCTCTCCTATGCCACTTTGGATTTATTTGAGGAAAAATTCAAATCAACATAAAGAATCCTTCAAACATCCCTATCAAGATGGAGAGACATCATGCGAGAATAGAGGGGTTATTTGAAGTCTTGATCAAGATTTGAAGGCCTATTTTCATGGAGGAGGATTATTCATCAAGAAAAACATGCAAACCTCTCCCTTCTACACCACCTTGGAGATATTTGAGGAGGTTGAGAGAGATAAACATGCAAGCAAGAATATAGATGCATAGGTGGGTCAAACTCCAAGAGAAAAGGAGGATAGTTAAATCCACTTACTAAAAATATGGAGAGTCTTAAGGAATTTGAATTATTTATTCAAATGGAGTAAATTAAGATGATCAAGACCTCTTCAAGCATTGAAGACCATCAAGACATATAAGGAGACCAATTCCCTTCAAGATAGGTCATGAATGTGGATATATGACTTCTTCAATGAATTAAAACAAGCCTACCTCTTCCTCTTATGCCATTTTATAAGAGAAAGAGGTTTCTAACTAACATGTACTATATAGGAGTTTAGTGGTTGAGAAAGGAAGAGAGAAGGATGACTAGGCATGATGACTCATGCCTAGTTTGGGGTTGTTTTGTCTCTTCTCTCCTAATTAACATATATATATATATATATATATATATATATGTTCATTTTTTTATTATAATCATTATCATCTTTAAAAAAATGAACATATATATATATATATATATATATATATATATATATATATATATATATGTTCATTGTTTTAAAGATGATAATGATTATGATTTTGGATATGTAAAAACTCTACAAAAAATTTGAATTACACCACCTCTGAAGTAATAAGAAGCTAATTTTCTTTCAATTTTTAGGATATTTGTGAAGTGTGTGCCTCATGTTCATTGACGTAACATAGTAAATGACTAATGTTACTATGTTTATGTCTATATTTGTAACCTTTATGCAACATATAAGAATTATTTTAGTTTATATCAAGTGTCTAATTCTAATTTCAAGCTATTTTGAAAGTGAATTCAACTAGTGTTCATTCCTTCCATGCTAGTGTGAATACTTATCAAGACCTTTGTTTGAAATACTGATGTAAGATTCATTATATGAGGATGAAGTAAATGTGTGAAATTTATTTAGATTCAAAATTATATCAAGTATAGGTAGAATTGATGATAACATTGGTGCATTTCCCCTAATTTCCAGTTTTTATGTTCAATTTTAGTTTGAGTATTGCTCCCTTGACCCTTTTCCTAGTCAAGAAATCACTAAATTAGAGAGTTTTAGAGTGAACTAGGTGAGTTTACCAATGTAAAAATCCCTTCATATAGATATTAACTCCAATATAAGGCCACTAAAACCTTGTAGATTTTGCATTATGTCAACAAGAGTGATAACAAGCACACATTCTCACAAGGGTGCACTCTTGATTGATAACAATTTTTAGCACGCTAGATGGGACCATTCCATAACATATTTAAATATTAAATCCAAAAAAATACATTTTTAGTAGAAGATAAAATTTATCATTCATGTAGCAAGTGCTTAGTTGATCTCTAAACTACACTGATTCAACTCAAAGTGAAGTTTCAAGTATGAATACTGAAAATTCTCAAACTTAACAAATTCTCACTTAAAAACTAAAAAGAAATTGCAAAATGTTTGGCATAAAATGTTCTTGGTTGTTGATATGGAATGGAGTTATCAAAAGACTTGTTACTTCCATTTACCAGTTAACCTAGTTTTTAATAACGTTGTGTTATAATTGTCAATGAGTTCATTTACTAATTAAAATCAAATCAGCAAACTGAAACAAAATCATGCATCAAAATGACAATTTACCAAAACACGAAATGTGATAACAAAGTTTGGCTCAATAATTGATGCCTACATCTTCAGGTTCTCCAAAGGAGTCTACCATTTCCATTAAGGGCACTTTTAACACCTGGAAACAATAAACAACTTTCCTGCAAGATGATGTCTCAATGCAATAATTCACCTTCATCATGACTAAAATCAAGCTTGACACCTTTGAATTCTACGAGTCTTCATAACACCTACAAATTTGCTTTCAAAGTCCTAAAAATATCCTCTATGGGCTTAAACTATGCTCCTCCAATATGCAAATTGGATAAAAAGAGTATTAATACTATGTATTATGGCCATAAAATGGATAAAAAATCCATTACATGAGCTTTCCCAAAGCTTTTACAAGTCTCAGCCTCTTAAAAATAAAAAACACAGTCCAAAATTTGATAATTTCAAATAGAAATTCATCTTATTTATAACACTTGGACCTCTGTGGCTGAAGTGGTCAAGGCCTATCCCTTTTGGGTGGTAGGTTAAGGGTTCAAACTGTTGGCCATCCTTTCTAGGTGCTTAAGCATGAGTTTGAATCAGCCTCCCTTCTTTTTTGGTGCTTAGACTCTATGTTTTATCCCACATGCATAGATTTTGGAATAAGTCTAGGCTTTATCAAGGTATGCACCTCCTTAGAACATGTCAATGTCCACCTTTTGTGGGATACTTGGTGCTTAGTTAGCATGCACACTAGTCAAAACACCAAACATGTGCCGTTGGACTTGGTCCTTCCTTCAAACTCACCACCTTGCTTGTCACCTTGGTCAAAGAGCTTATCTCATGCTGACAGATGGCATGTAGATGATGTGACATGTCATTGAACCAATTTTTTTTGCAACCTTAGCATTTTCCAAGTGTCAATCTCTAATAGGTCCAAATGTCAAACCACCTCAAAACACGTGCAAAATGTTGCAAGTGATATTTTTTGACCAATCTTGAAATGGCCATAACAAGAGCTCCCAACTTAGATTTACATTTCAAAAAATGCATCAAAAATCTCTCAATGATCTCTACAATATGCCACCACTGAAACTATGACTTGAAACCATTATCAGAACCAAATTTTGACCTTTGACTTGGCATGTCTATTCTCACATTTTTGGGATGTGGTAGATGGATCACAAGCTATGTGGCTTGGTAAAGTGTCTGGTTTCTCCCATGTGGTCAGGGCATGATATTACCAAATAATAATCCCTCTTCATGTGGAATTTCTATGGACTTGTGATTTCAAGTCTATGGACTCATGATTTCAAATCTATGGACTCCAAATTTTTTATCACACCTCCCTAATGGAGGGATTTTGGTCTCCAAAAGTCTAATATCCCCTAAAACTGTGAACTAGTCTACTGCATCCATGAAAATAGAACCCAATAATAGCAAGAGTGTAATATCCCCTTCAAACAGGGAATATAAAAACACAAAAGCTTTGAACAAAGATTATGATTTTGCAAGATAATTTCAAATAAATAAGTAAATCAAAGTAAATCTCTTATCTGCCAATCAAATATCTTTCACTTATTTAGATAATTACAATTGAGTCTCTGTCATACAAATAAAATAATAGGAAATATTCTGTCTTAAAACCCTAGGCTTTGGCAAATCTGGAAATTGAGCTTGAATCTAGAAATTCTGTCTCGGCCTGCTGTGTCGAACACACAGTCACCGGCGTCAGTCGATATACTACCGATGTCGGTCTCTATCAGTCCTTCTCTGCTGACGTCGGTCTTTAGTCGACTGATGTCGGTCACTGGGGATCCCTGCCTGCCAATGTCGGTATCTATGTGAATCTATACGGACCTGTATGGACTCCGTACGGCTGCCAATAAAGCACACCCTGTTTATTTCAACCCCTGATTTGAAGATATCTGGCTCTAATATAGAAGATCTATATCTGTATAACTTATTGAATTAAAACTAAATAAAGAAATACCTGGAAAGCTCTGTGACAACTTCTGTATGAAGTTACCTCTCAAATCTGTAAACCTCTGTGATAACTTCTGGATGAAGCTATCTCTCAATTTTGGCAATAAATTAGCTGATATCTCACAGCCTCTAAATTTCACACAATGAATATTTGACGTTCTCCACTGTAATGGAATCCTAGAACCCTTGGCTCAGTCTTCACAGAAGAATTCTTCAATATCAAAATCAATAATCATATGCATAATCCATAATGGCCTCCATGAGAAACCCTTATACCCTCAAAAGATATGCTTGCCCTAATTAGGGTTTTCTTAAATTAGAATTAGGGTTTCTAATTTAAAATTAGACCAAATAATTAATATTTGATTAAATCAATCAAATATTATTATCTCCCTCAATACATGTCCAATCGAGCCCAAACGAAAGCCAACTAGAAAAATTTTGCTAAACGAAGACACGCCAATCTCCATCAAGACCCTCTAACCATCCTCTCAGCCTAAGAGGGTCGTATAATAGGCTAACCATGAACTTAGAACATGTCAACTGAAAAGGGGACATGACAATCTGCCCCTCCTGAAATTGCTTGCCCTCAAGCAATCACTGAATGATACACCCATCAATCCACCTAGATCCCAAATGTAGTCATGATCTGCCCTGCTATCAATCAATGCAAACTCCATGCCATGTCCATCCCTAGTACTAAGATAAACACCCCAACATCCAATCCATAAATGAAAATCAGCAAGCAACTCAAGCAAACTCTGTACCTGAATAATATCTAAATCTGGATTGTGAAGGCTAGAAAGAGTCATATCATCATCAACCTATGACCCAACTGTAACAGAAAGCTGAGTCCCTACCACATGTGATAACTCCTGAACTCCACTCACCTCAAGACCAAGCTCATCCTCATATCTCTCTTGTGTTGGTGCCAATGTGCACTCGTCATCGCACTCATCATGTCAGGTGGCGTAGGCATCTCCATCTGATGAAAAAACATATATCTAAAGCTACTGCCCCGTATTGCCTTAAGAATGTGTGTCCTCCCATCAACATCAAAGAGAACCTCCATGTCCTTGAGACGAAGAGTAACTTCCTCAAATGAATGAAGCCACTTCATACCTAAGACTAAGTCTATATCCCCCATGTCTACCACATAATAATCAGCCTTGAACTCATAGTTGTTCAAGTGCAATGGGAGGTCTCTAATCATACGCTCACACCTAAGAGTGTGACCATCGGCTACCTTAACTCTGATGCCCTCAAAATCTTTGGTAGTGAGTTCATGCTTCTCCACAAATCTAGCATCTATGAAATTATGTGTGGTTCCTATATCAAGAAGGGTGATAACCTTCTGCCCTGCTAAAACTCCATGAAGTCTGAATGACTCATCTGACTGAATGCTAGATAGGTGTGCCTCTTGTATGTGAAGCTCTAACTCTGTCACTGCCTCCTCAGAACTATTCTGCTGGTTAGAATCCTCTGAATTTGAATCCTCATAATATGCGCACATCACACGATTTGCCTTGCCCTTAGGCCTCAAAGGGAAATCATGATGGATATCATATGGACCTTTGCAGTAGAAGCAAAGCTTCTTCCTGTGTAGATCATTAAGCACCTCACGATCCAAAGGTGGTGCTGCTGGATTGGCCTTTGAATCATTCTTTACACCAGATTTATCTATGTTAAAATTTGGTCTCTCTGTATCTGCGTTGGAGCACTTATGGTCTCTAGATGAAGAAGTACCTTTGGAGTTAAATTTATGGGATGGGGCTGCCATCTCCATACTACGTGCCTTCTTCGTAGCTACCTATAATGAAGGAGGATCAAAGGCTTTGATCCAACCTCTCAATGGCTCTGTCAATCCCTCCATGAAGAGAATTACCAATGTACGCTCGAAAATATTGGGCACCATGACTGCCAATCTCTGAAACTCCCCAATGAAGGACTCCAAGTTACTTGTTTGTCTCAACTATGCCAAATATCAAAAGTAAACCTCGGGATCCTTCCTGTCAAACTGATTAACCAATCTATCCACAAATTCCTGGTACTCTGTCACCTGGTTATGTTGAAGTGTTACCATACCATGGTACCACCAATCATGTGCTACTCCATCCAAGTGCAAAGTGGCATATTTGATGGCCTCTATCTCTGACATTGGTCTCAATGCCAAAAAGGTGTCAAGCTTATGAACCCAAGCTTGAGCTGTCATCTTGCCACTGCCATCAAAAGTAGTCAAAGAAAGCTTACCAGTAGCTTTCTTCAGCTCACTAAATTGAACTCTAGGCCTTTGGTCCTGTCTAACTAATCTGTATTGCTCTCTCCTCAGAGTAACAAAATGATCAAAGGACATCTTCTCTTGAACATGAGGATCTAATAATTTCCACTCATCAGTTGCAGCCATGAGGGTATCTGTAAATAGGAAATCACCTGCCGCCTCTTCTACTGGAGCCTCTGGTTCATCCTGTACAAATGTAGGCCGTGTAGGTCTATCAGCGGTCCTAGAATGGGTCTACTAGGGTCTCTGATTAATAGTAACACTCTTGTTATCTCCTTGTTCCCCATTCTGTCTATCAGGGGCATTCATCCCCCTTATCACAGTCATGAGTGCTTGTAGTGTCTAATTCATCTGTTGTTGGCTTGTCATCATAGCACGGTGAAATTATCTGGTGTCCTGATCAACATCATACCTATGGCCCCTGGGTGGGCTACCCTCACGTCTGTCACTCATGATAATCCACCGCTATTCTAACAATTGGGTACCTTCAAGCAAGGCTCTACTGCGTGTGTTATACCTGTGTGGTCCCAACTCTTGTGGCTGCATAAGATTTTCACACCCTCAGGATGGCAAGATTTAGCTCTGATACCACTGTAATATCCCCTTCAAATAGGGAATATAAAAACACAAAAGCTCTGAACAAAGAATACAATTTTGCAAGATAATTTCAAATAAATAAGTAAATCACAGTAAATCTCTTATCTACCAATCAAATATCTTTCACTTATTCAGATAATTACAATTGAGTCTCTGTCATACAAATAAAATAATAGGAAATATTCTATCTTAAAACCTTAGGCTTTGGCAAATCTGGAAATTGAGCTTGAATCTAGAAATTCTATCTCGGCATGTTGTGTCAAACACACAGTTGCCGGCATCAGTCGATATACTACCAAGGTCGATCTCTGTCAGTCCTTCTCTACCGACGTTAGTCTTCAGTCAGCTGATGTCGGTCACTAGGGATCCCTGCCTAGCGATGTCGGTATCTGTGTGAATCTATACGGACCTATACGGACTCTGTACGGCCGCCAATAAAGCACACCCTATTTGTTTCAACCCCTGATTTGAAGATATCTGGCTCTAATACAAAAGATCTATATATGTATAACTTATTGAATTAAAACTAAATAAAGAAATACCTGGAAAGCTCTGTGACAACTTCTGTATGAAGTTACCTCTCAAATCTGTAAACCTTTGTGATAACTTCTAGATGAAGCTATCTCTCAATTTTGGTAATAAATTAACTGATATCTCACAGCCTCTAAATCACACACAATGAAAAGTTGACGTTCTCCACTGCAATGGAATCTTGGAACCCTTAGCTCAATCTTCACAGAAGAATTCTTTAATATCAAAATCAATAATCATATGCATAATCCATAATGGCCTCCATGAGAAACCCTTATACCCTCAAAAGATATGTTTGCCCTAATTAGGGTTTTCTTAAATTAAAATTAGGGTTTCTAATTTAAAATTAGACCAAATAGTTAATATTTGATTAAATCAATCAAATATTAATATCTCCCTCAATACATGTCCAATCGAGCCCAAACGAAAGCCAACTAGAAAAATTTTGCTAAACGAAGCCACACAAATCTCCATCAAGACCCTCTAACCATCCTCTCAGCCTACGAGGGTCGCATAATAGGCTAACCATGAACTCAGAACATGTCAACTAAAAAGGGGACATGAGAAAGAGGTATAAACAATTGCATTAAAATTATTCACAATCAAACTACAAAAATGCCTAATCTAAAGGCATGAGTAAGTGAATCTGTAACTGCCAAAGTGATTACAACATACCAAAACTACCTGCCCAAATGTCACATCTTATAAAGAGGTGAATTACCAAAAACTAAAACAACTCCCAGTGTAATTGCAAGACAAGTTTATAATGCTGACAACATATAATAAATGTTGTGGACATGTTGTAATACAATGCCCTAGTATGGGACTTATATGCTAAACGAATGCAAACAACCAAAAGTGTATGTTGCCTAACATCTAAACATGCCCATAGGGTCTTAATAATGCATCTTATACATCCATGTGCCAAAAATAGATACATTAAAAATAGCAGTCAAATAAGTTTTGTAAGGAATTAACTCAACCTACAACATGCATTCTGCTATTATCGCCAACTGATCAAATGATTTCAAGTCCTCTAGACAACTCACACAGCATAAATAAGAGATTCAAAAGCTTAGAGTTATCAAAAAGTGAGAATTGAAAAACTTCACATGATAAAACTATCTTGAAGTGTTCCCACCAAATCTAATCTACATCTATCAAAGCTTGTTCATTCCCTTAGGTGAATTCATAACCATGATTTGCAAAAAGAATGTAGTGATAATCCACTTAACCAATTCTTTCTTCCTAGTGAAATTGATTGTCTTAGTGAATTCCTTAACATCATTATAGATTGATTTAACTTCATTGACCTTATTAATAGGTTGATAAATCATCTTAGTTTTACCATTTATAGAATGATAAGATGATTGAAGTTTAAAACAATGATCAATCTGATGTCCACTCATATGGCGATGAGTGCAAACAACTTTCTTAGGTGAGGTCTCCATTTTACCTCTTCTCACTTTGCCATGATGAGAATGTTCTTAACACGTGCAATCTGCTTAATCATAGCATTTCTCTTCTAACAAAATGCAACACTATGGTTATGCATCCCACAAAAAGTACAAGGAAATGATTACATTATCTTCTGAATGTTAAATCCAAATTTCTTAAACATAAAAAGTGGATCAGTAGATTTAGTGCTAACTTTAGTGTAGGAACTAGGAGGTGGAATCTCAATAACTCTTCTACCTTCCTTCTTACACCATACATGCTCTACTAGTGGCCTCAGTCCTTTGCTATTAGAAGCTTGTCTTCTTTTAGCCATGGAGGAAGTTTCTATAATTTCCACCTACTCACTAGTGTAACCCAAATCTGCATGAAGAGATCTATGATCTACTTGTATTGGGTTAGTAATTCCTTGGCCATCTCGACCAAGAAATCTTCCATTAAAGCCCATTTTCATCAATAATTTGGATCCTATACCCTTAGTGTGTTGTTCAAAACTAACAAAAGCATCATTACTTGAATCCAAATCTGAATGGAAAGAAGAAGTAGATGAATTACATGGTGAATAACTTACACTGCACTCAGTCATAGTCTCTACATTTGAAGTGGAAGGCTTTACCTTTTCACACTCACCACATTGCAATCTAATCAAGAGCTCATCCTTGGATTCAAGCTCTGATTTCAAACTTTCAATTTGCTCTTCAAGGGAATAGAGCTTACATCTCAGGATTGCATTCTCATCATGAATCTAGCTATTAATGTTTTCAAGCTCTTCCATCTTGGCTTTATGTAACGACTTGCCCATGGTTTCCTACAAACACATTGATTCTACAACTACACACTGTAATCTAATCAAGTGATATTGAAAACCAATAACTGAAAGCAACTGTCAAAACTCAATCAAAAGCTAACCCAACTTTCTAACTGCTTTGAAACCAACTTGATCTATAAACTACACTGATTCAACTCAAAGTGAAGTTTTAAGTACGAATAATGAAAATTCTCAAACTTAACAAATTCTCACTTAAAAATTCAAAAGAACTTGCAAAATATTTGGCATAAAACATTCTCGATTGTTGAGATGGAATGGAGTTATCAAAAGACTTGTTACTTCTATTTACCAATAAACCTAGTTTTTAATAACGTTGTGTTATAATTGTCAATGAGTTCATTTACTAATTAAAATCAAATCAGAAAATTCAAACAAAATCATGCATCAAAATGACGATTTACCAAAACACGAAACGTGATAACGAAGTTCAGATCAACAATTGATGCCTATATCTCTGGGTTCTCCAAAGGAGTGGACCATTTCCATTAAGGGCACTTTTAACACCTAGAAACAATAAACAACTTTCCTGCAAGCTAATATCTCAATGTAAGAATTCACCTTCACTGTGACTGAAATCAAGCCCAACACCTTCAAATTCTATGAGTCTTCATAACACCTACAAAGTTGCTTTCAAAGTCTTAAAAATATCCTCTATGGGCTTAAAATATATTCCTCTAATATGTAAATTGGATAAAAAGAGTATTAATACTATGTATTATGGCTAAAAAAATGGATAAAAAATCCATTACATGAGCTTTCCCAAAGCTTTTACGAGTCTCAACCTCTTAAAAATAAAAAACACAGTCCAAAATTCGATAAGTTCAAATAGAAATTCATCCTATTTATAACACTTCAACCTCCATGGCTGAAGTGGTCAAGGCCTATCCTTTTTGGGTGGTAGGTTAATGGTTTAAACCACCAGCCCTCCTTTCTAGGTGCTTAGGCATGAGTTTGAATCAGCCTCCCTTCTTTTTTGGCACTTAGACTCTATGTTTTGTCCCACATGCACATATTTTGGAATAAGTCTAGGCCTTATCAAGTTATGTGCCTCCTTAAAACATGTCAACATCCTCCTTTTGTGGGAGACTTGTAACTTAGTTAGCATGCACGCTAGTCAAAACACCAAACATGCACCATTGGACTTGGTCCTTCCTTCAAACTCGCCACCTTGCTTGCCACCTTGGTCAAAGAGCTTATCTCACGCTGACACATGGCATGTTGATGATGTGATATGTCATTAAACCAATTTTTTTTGCATCCTTAGCATTTACCAAGTGTCAAATTCTGATAGGTCCAAATGTCTAAACCACCTTGAAACGCGTGCAAAATGTTGCAAGTGATATTTTTTGACCAATCTTCAAATGGCCATAACAAGAGCTCCCAAACTCAGATTTACATTTCAAAAAATGCATCAAAAAGATCTCAAGGAGCTCTACAGTATGCCACCACTAAAACTCTAACTTGAAACCATTATCATAACCAAATTTCAAGAATTGACTTGGGATGTCTATTCTCACTTTTTTGGGACGTGGCAGATGGATCACGAGCTATGTGGCTCGGTAAAGTGTCTAGTTTCTCCCATTTTCCTGATGCATGATATTACCAAACAATAATCCCTCTTCATGTGGGATTTCTATTGAATTGTGATTTCAAATCTATGGACTCATGATTTCAAATCTACAGACTCTAAATTTCTAATCATTAGCTAAGTTACAGACTTCTTGGCAACATATAAGTACTAGTTTCATGCCAAATATCACTATGAGTTCTTTAAGTAGAGGTATTACTTTAGGTTTTATTAAACTATATTTACATTCAAACAAAATAATAATGTTTTTAATAATAATTACATATCTTAAGAGGTTATTTCAATCATGAAATTAGCATATTGTGTAAACCACTACAATGTCAAATCCCACTATCAACATGGCAATCCTTAGGAACCAAGTATTTATTCCTTTCAATGATGGAATCCCTCTTAATTTGGACCCAAATGATGACATCACAACATAAAACCTCATAATCCTACCATATTTCATATGTGAGGATCAAACTAAACCCATAAAACATATCAAAAATGTGGCCAACTTGTGTTCATTCCACCATGTTACCTGAGAGATTGTTGCCATTCATTTGCTTATTGCCTCCTTCAAGGGAAATGCATTGAAATGTTATAAGAACCTTACCTTGAAATCCATTTACACTTGGGATGATTTAAGACAAATCAGACCATTTATCCATTGTTGAGTACCTCACTACCATCAAGAGAGCACCACGTGAATTTATGACTGATTTCAACCTTAGATTTCAAAAAACATAGAACAAAATACCTCCCATTATAAGGCCATCTCCTGATTATTCTTTCTTATACTTATTGAGAGCCTTGAATTCTTATATTCTATTTATGATTTAGTCCATGAGTGGTTGGA
Source organism: Torreya grandis (assembly GCA_037957365.1). Classification (NCBI taxonomy): domain Eukaryota; kingdom Viridiplantae; phylum Streptophyta; class Pinopsida; order Cupressales; family Taxaceae; genus Torreya; species Torreya grandis. The sequence continues at coordinate 1,841,507 of JARHVA010000522.1, read as the reverse complement.
CACTCTTAGATGCTTGTGAGGTTTCCATTAGAGCATAAAATAGTCTAATTTAGGCTGGTAAACTTGCACCTAGGCCTCCAATGTCATTTTTTTTATAGAAACATAACCTACTCCACCTCCTTAAACTCCATTAGTAGCCCCAATTATAGCCTCTCAAAGTCAAATTCAAGATACTCTTAGTTAATCTAGTGAGCTGGTGAACTAAAAGGTATGTTACAATCTTTTGGAAATGAGATAGTTCAGCTGAAGAGGCAATTATATCAAGCCAATGGGCCATCTCAAACACCTTATCATCCCACATATCATACATATAGAGAAAAAATACCTCCATACCAAGACTTTAAAGATAATATTCCTCCATACTAACCTCAAAGATTCATTACAAAATCCAAACCATATGATATAATTAAAGCCAATGCACCTTTACATCTAAGGCCATTGTACCAATACAAAATAACTTTATGCAAGAATCAAGTTGGTAGCCTTATAACACCAATGATGTGTAAAATCAAGCTTAAGTGGCATAAAATATGGTAATTCTTAAAATGACACAAGAGGAAGCCTTTCTTCAAGGAGTAAAACATAATGAAGCTATGATAAAATAATGGGAAGTTAATCATGTACAAGTACAACCTAATGCAACCTTGTTAAATTGGCAAGTTGATTATCATGTGGTAGTATATCAGATTGGATAGCCTAACAATCAAATAATTTGGTTACAATCATCACAAGAGATAATAAAATGGATATAGATGAGAATAAATAGGTAATTAAAGATCAAAATTTTCCTAATATGCTTTCTAAGAGTACTATTGATCATGTTCTTTCCCATTTAGCTCAAAAAAATTAGAATGTGGAAGCAAGGTTCACCAAATGCCTCAAGTAAAAGAACGTCCTATTGCTCTAAAGGTGTAACCACATATTGGAGGATCTTCCTTTAGAATAATATACCATATTAAGAAATTAAACATTAACATGACCATGAGGGATTCATTGGCAATCCTATGACAAAAATATATCTTATCCATGATCTTTCAGGCCTAAGCTTGTTCAAAAAACCAACAAAGAAGGAAAGTGTGGTTCTAGTAAATTTAGACCATAAAGAGAAGCAATAAGTACAAAATTAAAATAAAAGGGTAAAGTTCACTAAATATGATACAAAACCAAGTAATACACCTTCTTTCTATTTTTCCTTGATTGTTGGCAACACACTAGTTCATAATTGCATGGTTGAAAATGGGGCAAGTAGCATAGTGATGCCAAAACAAATTGTAGATAAGTTGGGTTTGGTGTATGATCCAAATGTTAAAGGTGTCTTAAAACTTTATGTATATCCAATAAATATAGTGGGTATAATTAATAACCTAAAACTAACACACCATGCATGCTCAAATGTGATCATTCAACAAGATGTAGTGGCAGATCTTCCTCCATACTTTGATATATTATTATCAAATGACTTCACTTCAAAGATATGTGGGTATTTTTTAGCTGATTTGAAATACCTCATTTTAAAAAAGGGGTATGGAACTAAATTTATAATTCATTCAAATATTATTGCTCATTTCCATCTATAACCATGCATGCCTAGTGTTGTTAATGATAAATGTGTTATCTCAGATGAAGTAGAGTAAACTAGTGAGGTTGAAGTAATCTCATCTCTTGATGGAATTATTGATTAGTTTATTAATGAATATGATACTAATATTAATTATCATGATACCTAAAATATGATATAGGAATAAGGACTTGGATTTATTGTTTACATGAAGATAGTACACAAAATCTAGCTATAAACAAAAAAGGTGAGCTACATAATGGTTTATGGAACTCTATTTTGATATCTCATGGAATAAACATGGTATAGGGGATGTTATGATGATAATTTCATACTAAAAAAAAAATGTATTATGCTACTATAAAATTTTAGTTTGGATGATCTAACAATGTAGTAGAATATGATGCCTTAGTTCATGGTTTGTAATGGGATAGAAATATGGGAGCTAACTTCTTACAAGAGTTTTGAGATATTATCTTGTGGTGCATCAAATAAGAAGGATGAATGTGTATAAAAATCCATTATTAAAATAATAAAAACATAGGTTATGTGATATTCTAGAATACTTTGATGCATTTAACATACAAGTAGTGCCTAGAGAGAGTAATAAGCATGCACCTAGGTTGGCTACAATAGGAACCCAAATTGACATTTCAATTAATGTAAGGAGTGATAAACTCAACCATACTTAAGTATTATCGTAAGACCCTCCATTCCTTATAATAATGTGAATAGGCAAGTCTTTGAGGATGATAATAAAATTATTCATTTCCTACAATAAGAGGTTGAATTCTCTTCTAGAAATCAATCAAAACTTTTATAGTACTATAGTGATCATGTTAGTGTAGGCATTTTCCCACCTAGTGGTTTTACCTACACCAATTTTTAGCTTAATTAGGTTAGTTAATTATTTCATTAGGAGTCATTTACCTTTAAGTTGGTTCTAATTATGAATTAGGGTTCTACCTTTTTGGTGACCTAATTTCACCCTATATGTACTTTCTTCTTCTTCTAAGTTGGTTAATGCAAACATTTCCTTTGTAGATTTTTTTATTTTTGGATCTCTCATTCTACCTCTATAAGAATTCAACATTACTACATGCTTGTTATTCAGATATCTTGTCAAACTCTAACATGGTATCAATGCTTTCCTAATAGCTTGATGTGTTGTCTCTTTTGGCATAATCCTTTAGAATATTCCATAACTAGTTTTGTTCTTTTATGGCCACTTTTTTGACCTTAGAGGCATGATTATTCTCTACCTTGAAAATCATGTCAAATTACCATAGATCAAAAATCTAGTTGCATATCTCTTATGTGTTTTTAGAGATATCAAATGGGTCTCTCTTAGATTTTTGAGAAATTTCATGGATTTTATAGAAATCAAGTTTCTTCTAGTTGGTTTGACACCTATATGGAACTTGCAAAACTACGTGCAAGTAGTGCTTAGTTAGAACCTTATGAAAGTAAAGCACATTTGGAACCCCAAGCAAGTAGTGCATAGTTAGAACCCCAAGTAAGTAGTGCTCAATCAAGACTTGGAGTAAGGGTTTGTCAAAACTGCAGGCAATTAAAGCTCTTTCAAAACCCTAAGCAAGTAATGCTCAGTTGAAAGCTCAAGTACCATGGAAAACCCAATCAGGTAAAGCACTTTCTGAAGTTTGAGTAGAATTAATGCTCCTTCAAAAGTTCAAGTAAGCATGCTCTAGAACCCTGTGTGACATTTAGTAGGGTGTCAAATTTTAGGTGAAAGGTAATGTCAAAATATAATTAAGTTTTTGCCATTTTTGGATGAAAAAACATAAGAAAAAAATTCATTTTAAGGGCTTGAGAATGTGTAGAAGTGAGAACTTGTAAGTGCCACAAATTTCAATCCTTAGCTCTATTTTGGATGCTATATGTTTTTAAAGTGCATAGTTTTTTAATATCTACACATTGGTGGTATTGTTTTTGAACTTTTTTAAAATCCATTTTCTTCATGGTATAATGGCTTAAATTTTAATTTATCCTTATTTACACTCTCTTGGATGCATTATCGATTTAATCCAACAACACTCTATTTCCTTATACTTATGCACCTACTACTCAAGGCACGTTTTTGGTTTAATCTCATGTATATAAGAGTGTGCTTGTATTTGAAGCATCTAGTGGGGTCACTGTTGATAGTTCTAAGAAAGTATTATGTTGTGTTGTACATTTTTTCTTTTTATACATTCTTATTTACTTACTACAAAAATCTTTACTTCTAAACTATGGATTCACTCTCTATTAGTCTACTTACACCATTTAATTATCATGAAGGGAAGCTTAGAATGGAAATCATCTTTCAATCCAAGGATTACCATCAAATTATAATGGGCACTAAGACTGAACCTACTGATGCTAGAGCAAAAGTCAAATGGTTTAACCATTGTGATAAAGTCCATGGACTACTATGTCTTTCCATCTCCTTAGATATACTTCTTCACATCAAATCTACCAAAAAACCTACTAAAGTGTGGGTCCAACTCACCAAGCTCTTTGGGGTGTAGAATGTGATGAGAGGACATGAGCTAGAAAATGAGGTCATTAGATTGAACCTAGATGACTTCGACACTCTTCAAGAAAATTTCACCAAGTTTAGACTTTTGAGATTATAGGTGAAAGCATGTGTAATTAGTAATAAATATGAATAATTTGTTTTGTCAATACTCTCTAAACTAGGTCCTAAATATTTTATATTTATGTCCACTTTCCATGCCACTAAGAGTGCTCTTAACACCACATGGAAGATGCCTTCTTTAGATACATTTATTGTTGACCTGATTCAAGATCAAGATAAGTTGATACAGATGGTCACGGTGAAGTCATCTAAATCTCATACACTACTTTCTAATAAAGATAAGGCTTATAATAGTAGAGAGAGAAAGTAGAGCAAGAAAAATGATGAGAAGGGTGAAAATCTTTCCACCTCCAAATAAAACAATGTGACCTCTTCTTCCAGTCACAAGCCTATAAAATATTGGATCAAATTTGGGCATTGATTAGGTAAGCATGATGAGATTAAATGTTTGAATAAATAAATTTACCACCTTACTAGCCTTTTTATTTAGAATAATGTAGGTGTTCTAGATTTTGTGAAACCATCTTCATCAACCTATGAATCCACTAAGGCAAGTGACTCTAGCAAAGAAAAGGCAAAAGATAATAACAAGTGGAAATAAAAGGGAAAATCATTAATTGTAGTTGTGCCTCCAACTCCTCCTACATGGGTCTTTGACTCTAGTGATTCACATCACATGGCCTCTTCACAAATTGAGGTTAGTTCATTAGAACTATATGACATGTCCTCTGTACATATAGGTGATGACACTTCTAAAAAATTTCAGGAGAGGAGATATTAAAGTGAGTGGTGAAACATTAAATAATGTTCTAAGTGTACCCTCACTCTTAACTAATATCCTATCAATCTACTAGATCACTCACCTTGGTTTAGGCATGCGAGTTAAATTCACTCTAGATTCAGTGTACATCAGGGAGTTGCATAGTGATACTATTTTGGCTTTGGGAATGGTTGATCATTAGAATTGGCTATAGATCTTCTCACACTTTGCTTCTAACTCTCCTTCAAATTCTTTAGATTCCTCTTCAAACTCACTTTTACCTATTGACACTTCTAAACTTGCACATTTTTCTGATATTGACAACTCTTCTTTTGTAGATGACTACAATAGTGAAGTGGACACACCTCCACCATCTCCTTGTCACCTTCTAGATATTCAAGAGTTAGTTCCTAATATACCTACCTCTGGTCTACTTCTAAAATTATAGGTAAATAGTCTACTAATCTAGGATACACTAAATATTAGGTAGTTTATTCCATAGTTATTAAGGATTTTATAGACCTTCACCCCTGCTTCTAGTTGACCATCTTGGCTTAGAGTAGTTGGCCCATCTACCTCACAGTATGAGAATCATTCCTTTCATAGGAATTACACATTAGTTGAAGATCCATCAAACACTTGGTAGATAAACTCACTATTTCAAGGTGAACCACTCTTCACTACATATAATTTTAATTCATTGTCACTTTCAAGAATTACTCTAGTATTTTGGGGCATATAAAATCCATATGATAGAGGCAATGAGGAAATAATGAGTGCACATCAAATTCTAGAAGATACAAGCAAGCATTAAAAGTAAGAAGGAAAAATTATCTATGATGGAATCAAGAATGAGAGTAAAAGTGAGTAGTTGAAGCATGGAAGAAAAAAATAGAGGAGAATGATCCAAGGAACATGAAATGGAAGACTAGGAAGAAGAGTAAAATAGTCTATTAGAGCTCAATTTCTTTCTTCCTTGGGAGTATGATGCAAGAGCATCAAGAAAGATAATGTAGTTAAGTGTATTTTGATAATTTTTATTTTATTTGAGTTTTATAGTTATAATATGGACCTTATGAGGGTGTTATAGTCATCATATTCCTTTTATTAGATGTTATTGTCCTTGGGATCTTTTCTTGCCAAAACTCCAATTTGAAAAATTTAATCATGTTCTTAGTTTTAGAAGGTGTTTTATGATGTAATAGGAAATCCAATGTTTGTATAAGGTCATGCATGGGTCTAGGTGGATTTAGGTATGTGTATTACATATATATCATGAGGAAAATGATATAGGATAATAATGTTGAATGTGTTTACCATGTCTAGGTAGTTGACGTGAAAGTTAGTTGTCCAAGAAAGTAGTTACCTTGTGTGTAAAAGGGGAAATGAACACATTTTTGGAGAGGATTAGGTGGTATATTCATATATAGGTATAATTTTTAAAGGGTTGGTTATAGGTTATAATAGGAAGAGTATGGAGTATGATGAAGAAGGAGAGTAAACTAAAAACCTATGTATTCTATCCATAGGATAGAGTTGCTAATGTACATAATGAGAATCAATCAAAGTTAAAAATATTGAAGTGACACCTTTATATCTATACATTGATATTGTTTTATGGATGTAAATTTAAGTATTGTTATAATTAAAATCTATTAGGATTAGTATTTTTTAATAAATGTTGCAAGGAATAGTGTTCTACAGGACTGTGACAAGAACCCTATTTGTGTTCATTAAAGCCTAAAATCTAATGAAGAAAGAATCTTCCAAAGAAATGTGTTGAGAATAAGAATGTGGTTTTAGGAGGAGGATAATTAGGGTAATATTGTAATTAATCATTATTATATATAAAACTTTTTTTGTTTCCATATAGGACAAGACTTCAACTTAACAGTGGGTGTATACTCTATTCACAAAAGATAGTGAAGAAACCTAAGCGTATGATATATGAAGTAATTATTTGTAATTATAAATATTGTTGAGAGATGAATACATTGTTAATGGTTAGTATGATATAAGACACTATTAAATGAGTTATTTAAATCCTCAGGTAAGCAATATGCATTCAAAACTCTATTTTAACTTGCAAATAAACATACTATGTTACAAAACACTATGTAATTCATGATTAGAGTGTGATTGGGAGTTACTAAAGAAGAGTTAAAAGTTTGGAAAGGTTTAAAATAGGTATATATACATTATTTAGGTATTTATAACTTTTTAAAGTCTCACAAGGTTATTTAAACCCATTTATAACCCTCTTAAGTCTGTGTAAGACACATAAATCCTAGGTTAGGGTGAAAACTACAAAACCAATTTTAGGAAGATTTAACGATGAAAATTTATGAAACTTGGTAGTTTGATGATTATTTTCATGTATAAAATTATTATTAAGGATTTATAATAGTATGGCATCCATGCGTATGGATTTTATTGATTCTGTGCAAAGGAAGGGTAAAGAGATTTAATTAGGTTTGAGCAAGTGCTAGAAACAACATCTAAGACAAGAGTTGGTCAATGAAACTTTATGGAGAGGTGTTATGTGATAGAGGGTGTTATAAAATAGTGTTATTTTCTTAAAAATTAATATTAATATTCTACATAAGAGTAAAAATCCCAAAAAAGGGCTACAAGGATAATGTAAAAGGAGCAGAGTTGCATAAGGAATCTTAGAGTAAGAATGAGGATTGGGATCAAGGTAAGACAAGTAAGTTGTGACAAAAGAAGCCTATAAAAGGCACATACATGTTTTCAAGAAGAATAAAATGGAAATTAAGAGCTTAGATCATCAATAACTAAGTGAGGGAGTGGACCTCAAAGAGGAGACAATCAAGAGAGATTGTAAGAGATAGAACAAATGGGATGAGATGTATGAATGAAGTAGAGCGTGTTTGACAGGTCTAAAAATAGATAGACAGAAATCCAAAATGCCTTGTGAATAGGTCAAGTAAGATAAGGAAATTAAAACTTGTGATGAAATGCACAATGTAGAATAGGTTGGGACATTTGAAGGCATGAGTTGATGATTGCAAGTGTTAGAGCCACGAAAGGAGTAGAGAATGAGAGGGTATTTATGTCATGAAGTTAATCCAATAAAGTGGTGTGTATGAATTTGAATGATCCTTGATATTAATAATTACTTGAAAACTTTGGCCAAAGTAATGTTTATTTAAACATTATCACTTCATATGTATGATTTACATATTTGTATGATATCATGTTATAACATATTTTCTTATGGTACACATCATGTATTAGAAATCTTACAACACACAAGTAATACCTTGTATTTATGGGTTCTTGTACCATCAATATCTAACCATACATGAAGGGAGGGATATTTCCTAATTGGGGGATTGTGTGAGGGATCAATGGTCCATGGTTGGTGTGGAAAAGTGATCAAATGATGCTCTCCCTCCCCATAGTAGTACTTATTTGGAGACTACACTTGAGATTATCAGAGATATTATAGTTCATGAGACTCATGCTCCATGGATCATTGTATATTTTATTGTATTTATTATTGAAACATTATTTTAATTGTAAATATAATTATTTACTCATTATACATTGATAAAAATAAGTTGTATTATTGTACCATCTATGGCTAGAAATATGTAATTACTTTCTATATGTAGTTATGTTTTATTTCATGTGATGATAGTTGTTTCCACTTGTTTTTCACTTTTCTACATTCAAAAGAAGTAAGAAACTAGAGATAATGGTCAGGGGTTTGTACGTACTCGAATGAAGTTTGTGCATTGTATCCAGATGATTGAAGGGACTCCTCTTTGGCCGTGGAGGATGACACCTATAGAGAGAAAGACTTAAACAAAGAGATTGTTAGATAGATAGATGGTGGACTGCCAAGCAAAGCTCAATCCCAAAAGTGCAAAGACTTCCTGGAGGGATGACAGTCCACTAGTTGATAAAAAGAATGTTGCTAGCAAGAGAAATGATGAAAGATTGAACAAAAGAAATAGAGATAATGCGTACCTATATTCTATTGTCAGTCTGTCACAGTCGTCGACGTCAGTTGTTCTACCAACATCGGTTGGTTAAGTTGTCGATGTCGATTAGTCTGCCAACGTCGGTAGGGGCAATGGTTGATATTGGTCAGGGAAATGGCCTTGCATAATTTTTGAATAGGGTTGTGGTTGACAGAGGGGTTTGGAAGGTTTGTCTAGGTCTGGAGGTCTGTGCAAGATTGCAGGGAAGCCAATAGAGTCTTAAGAGGGATAAGGGGTAGAGGATAGGTTGTCAAAAGGAGTAAGGATATGGGGAAGGCCTCTCAGCCTCTCTGGGATGAAAGTTAGGTTTGGTCTGGTCTACAGTACTTAGAAGTAGCAAACAGAGACTGATTACAAATAAATTCTAAGTTACTGGAATGAATTAAAAGAAGAATACTTAGCTCTTGCTTGCTGAAGGAGTGTAGAAGACTTGTTGCTAATGCGGATGATGTAGAAGACTTCCTGCAATGTTTCAATTAGGGGTGGAGTGACTAATGTAGAGTTCCTATAGCCTATGATGCTTGGTGTGTGTTTGGGAGAGAGAGAGAGAGAGGTCAAATACCAGGAGCCAGAGAATTAGCATTTGGGTCTGTGATTAGTTTTCCATTTGGCCTGCAAGTTAGATTTAAGAAACTGACATCGGCGATCCCACCGGTGTTGGCCGACAGGTAACTGATGTCGGCGTCTAGAAGATGAGTAAAAAGGCTATTTTTAGCCTTTTGCCCATTCCTCCATCTATGAAGTTTAGTGGTCGTGGTTAAATGGTTGAAGGTAGGTTAAATAGGTGTGAGAGGTTAGTGGGAGGGTTGGAATGATTAGTCATAGGGTGATAAATGAGGGTATCCAAGAGTGAGGTGTCAAGGGTGGTGTGTCATGGGTGAGGTGTTATTAATTTAAAATAGGTATTTATTTTAAATTAATAAGCGTGTGGGTTAGGAATGTTTAGAACTGGACCAAGGGGACCAAGGGGGAGTCAACCAAGGAGTAGACACAATTTTGGTGTTTACATTTGCCCCTTTTTGTCTTGTTGGTTATTCTGATGAACTGCAAGACAAAAATAGGAGTAAGTCACCCCAGGTATGGGATGAGATTATTTTTGTCTTGTTGGTTGTTCTGATGAACTGCAAGACAAAAATAGGATTAAGTTGCTCCAGGTATGGGATGAGATCATTTTTGTCTTGTTGGTTGTTCTGACGAACTGCAAGACAAAAATGAATGTAGGTTGCCTTGATTATGGGATGAGGTATTCCCCCTCAAAGTGAGAGTCAAGGGAAGGGAACCTAAAATCGGGTGCCAATTTGATAGATAATGGATGGATATGGTGAAGTTTGAGTGTGAACACTACAATAGTTGAGATTGCACGCATACCACTTCATGAGATGGTTAATTCAAATTATCACAGTCAAAGGTCAAGGAGTGCTAAAATCAAAATAACCGGTGCCCAGCATTTAGTCATAGCTGATTGGGTTATTTGATCCAAGTTGTAGCTCTAATTGGTCATCATGTTCCAAGTATCCTGGGCCTAGGAAGTGCTCTTGGAAAACATGAAAAATGTCACAAGTAGTGGGGATCAACTTGCTCATGATCCAATACTTGTGAGGGTCATAATGTGGTGTGCGAACAATTTGGCTAACTATTCATGAGGTAGCATACATACAATCAAAACAACTAAGGCAAAGTTGTCTCAGAAATGGTCATGGTCGGACAAGATAGTTTTGATCTCCAAGTTTGTTGGTCGAGTCTAGTTGAGATAGATAGTTGGTCCATTAGATGGATGGACGAAGGAATGGCCGAGATAACCTCAGAAGACCCCATGTCAACTAAGTGCTGCCTACATAGCCCCTAGTTAAAGGGCCTCAGGCCAATGTAGTTCTCCCTAAAAGGGAGGAAGAGGGTCAGTTATGGATGGGTTGGACTAGGTTAAGCCATGGTTAAAGTTCAAATGGTTTTTCCATCAAGTAAACAAACAAATGGATGTGGCCGAGCTAACCCTAGAAGATGTCATGTTATCTGAGTGTTGCATACATAGCCCCTAGTGGAACAGCCTCAGGCCAATGTAGTTTAGGCTGGTTGAGTCAAAGTGGTTGATAGGTGGTTTGGTCATGTTATAAATGATGAGGGTATGAGGATGCTACAGCCTTTTCCATATCGTGTGATGGTGTATTCTATAACATTGGTTGAGTGGTATTTCATCCCTAGCAATTTTTTATATTGGTGATGGATGTATGCTAAAAATGAAATGAATTTATTTATGCTTCAACAAGTAATGGTTTATGCTTAACATAAATTGTGTGGTCGATAGTTTCCATGTGTATTATTTTCCATAGAAACTATGTGAAATGGACTATGCATGTTAGTGGTCTGAAAATGTTTGGTTTGGTTTTGGTTGGTTTTGGTTAGATAATGATTTGGTTGAATGTGACCAAGGTGTAAGAAGTGAAAGGTGAATTTCTATTTCATTGACAAGGACCATAATGATTGTATAGATAGGGTTTTTGGAAACAAAAGCCCCATTCATGCATTACGTCATAGACCATTGTTTGTGTTAGAGAAGTATTCGAATCACTTGATGTTAAGTGAGCTCAAAATCCCTTGAGTATGTTAGGGTGATAGGTGTGATTATGTGATATGGATGGATATGGGAACCCCTTTTTATCAAGGATAACTTTTCCCCTTTTATAGGTGACCTTGAGAATGACTACAGGCAAGTCCATGACTTAATAGTTTGTCAGTCTCTCTTTTTTTTGTAGACTGATCAATACGGGAAGTCTATGTGCGGATGTTGCTTTGTTTTGTGGTCATTTGTGAAGCTGATCGATGCAGGAAGCTTCTAAGAGAGTGCTTTTTGTAGCAATATTTTTAGGCATAGCCATCCTTTGAGGGAGTGGTCTATATTTTTGCTTCATATGTTTTTGAGGGCTTTGAATAGCTGTTCTTCAAGGTAGTAGTCTATTAGCTACAACAATGATGATGCAGCTGTCCTTCAAGGGAGCAGTCTGCATTTAGAGTTTTATGACCTTTTGATATTTTGTTGGACATCCCAATTTATTTTTGATAGAATTTTTAGTCATGGACATGACCATAGAAGTTTAAGGGCTCCCTTTTATTAGGATAAAGCATTCATGCTTGACAAAAAGGTTGACTAATGTTTAGAAAAAAGGGTTGAAAGGAATAGGAATGACAATGATAGGGGTTGCTCAAGGGATGAGCTCAAATTTACTGTCAAGTGAATGAGTACTTGACTAACAATAGAATGGTCACAGATGTAAGGCATTAAGGGGCTCAGGTTTTGGTCGGCCTTCAAGAGAAGATAGACAATAAGTCCCTAATCTATACTTGTGCGTTATGATATAAGGTCTAAGCCAATTAGGAGCAAACTTGCCCCCCTTTGCTTCTTTCCATATTGGTCACGTGTTGGAGATGATTAAGAATATGGTTGATGCTTGGTCGATATTTGGTTGAGGTCGTGGTTAAAAGGTTGGTTGATGTTTGGGTGGTTGATGTCTGGTTGATGCTTGGTTGGTTGATGTCTGGTTGATGCTTGGTTGATGTTTGGTCAATGCTTGGTTGATTGATATTTGGTCAATGCCTGGTTGAGGTCATGATAGTTAGTATAGAGTCAAATTCCCCCGGTTACTTGTGATAGGGACAATGTTTGGCACCCATTGAGAATAATCAATGGGCTAGATAAATGAGATGGAGAGAAGATGATGAAGCTCTTCTTTGACAAGGAATGTGATGCAAGGATGCATACTGTGAAGCTTATTTCTTGATAGGCTTAGTTTAAGAGGGTGAGATCCTGATCTTCCAGATTGGAGTGTGGAATCTCATAATTAGGGACGGTGATGGAGGTAATGGTTGGTAATGTTTTGATTAAAGAAGCTAGTGGTTGGGGGTCTTTAGGTTGGATCTCCATTGTCTATAAAGCTTTGATTAAAGATTGGTGATGTTATGGAGAGCTTTGAATGAGGTCATACAAATATGTCTTCACAGGGGTTTGGTGAAGTTGTTTCACCATGGGGTCATGAAGTGGTTGCCAAGATGTTGGATGGGATGTGCCCAAGATAGAAATCTTGGGTTTGGGTGGTTGAGCAGGTTTGAAAAATGGGTAGGTATAAGGAATAGCAAATTTCTCTTTTTCTTTATCCTTTAAAGTTTGTGACCTAGTGGCCACTTTGATGGTGTTGATTTCGAACAAAGGGGTTAAAGGTGATAGAGGAACCACAGTTTGATGATGGGCTCCAGATTTAGGTGAAGATGTTTGAGAGGTATGGGATGATGTTGATGGCTTGGTTAAAGGGTGGTCAAGAGGATTCTTAATGAAAAGGGTGTCCTTTTTCAATTGTTGATGAATGATAGCCTTGAGAGCACAACAGTGCTCAGTGTCATGTCCAGGTGTGTGATGATACACACAAAATTTAGTGTCGTCAAACCAAGATGGTTTTGATCTGAGAGTTGATGAGTGTGAAGGTGAAGAGGTTTGGGAGACATGAGATGATGTTGGATATTTGTTGATAGTATCCTCAACAAGAGGGGTGTCTTTCTTGAAGTATTGGTGAATAACAACCTTAAGGGCACAACAATTCTCGGTATCATGTCCTGGTGTGTGATGATATAGGCAAATTTTAGCATCATCAAACCATAATGGTTTTGGTCTGAGAGGTTGAAATGGTTTAATAGGTGGAAGAATGATGCTAGAGGATTGTAACAATTGGTGTAACAGCAAGACATAAGAACCTGCTAATGGGTCTACGTGTTGTGTTGCAGTAAAAGTTGACAACTTCTGTTTAGAAGCTGTTGAGGGAGTGTTTCGTACCATCCTTTTGTTTGGCAGTGTGACCAAATGTGTAGATGACACTTTCGTGGTAGGAGGCATTAGATGTTTTGAAGGAGGTATGTTTTTTTTAGGTGTTGGTAGTAATGGAGGTGATTTGTTTTTGTTGGGTGTCAGAGTAGGGATCACTCCTATTAAGGTAAAAGGATGTGGGCCCAAAATAGAGGGAAATGATGATGGTGGGGGAGAAGCTCTCTGACATGTTTTATTAGCCTTATTTAGTTTAGTGTGAGGACTAATAATGTGAGGGGTGAGGTTCAAATCAACCTTCACCAAATCTTCTTTAGTCAAAGTGGGTGAGGTGGCTAGTTCCTCTCTTGGTGGAGAAGGGGTTGGAGAATGTGGCTCTTTAGTTGGACAGAGCGTAGGGATGATCATTGCTTCCTCATGTGGTTGAGGAGTGGGAAAAGTATGATCTCCCATTGGTAGTAAGAAGGATGAGGGTGAGGCAGCCAACATTGGTGCCATCAAGGCATCCTCTAATATGGGAGAGGTCAAGGTAGACTCTCCCACATGTAAAAGAGGGGTGGATGGAGGACAAATAAGAGAAGAAGGCTATTTTACTTGTGGTGGACAAATAGGAGAAGAAGGCTCTTCTTCCCATGGTGGGAAAATAGGTTGACTAACCTGTTCAGACTGTGGGAGAGGTTGGTTAGAAATGACAGGAAAGACCGTGTTGACCGTGCGTATATTACGCTCTTGAAGGTCATCGGCCAGGGTCTGAACATTATTTTGACTAGGAGGATGATTAGGGAATGTTTGTCTAAAGACATCCAAGTTTTGGTTAGGTGGCACATTTGGGTTATCCAAGACAAGATCCCCCTTGTCTAACATGTCCTGGACAATGTTTTTGAAGGTTTTGAAATTGTCTATGTCATGACCCTTGACACGATGATAGTGACAAAAGTCATTTTTCCTATACCATGTAGGGATGGCTTTTGAGGGGTCGAATTGAGGTGGTTGGATTTGAGAGAGATTGAGGACACCTTGCTTGACTAGTTTATCCAACACGAAAGCGTATGATTCTCTTATTGGAGTGTACTGACGCTGTATGTATCATTGTTGGAATTGTCTTGTGATGCTTTGTGATGTGGAGGGCTAAGATTGGTTAGTTATTGTTGAGGATGATGGCCTAACAACCACCATATTTGCCGACCCCTTAGATTTGGAGCTGGAAGAAGTAAGTTTGGATGAAGAAGGGTCATTGGATTTTGCATTAGTATTTCACAATTTGACTTTGTCTTCTTGGACAACACGGAGTTCAAGCTTCCTAGCCATGGTGAAAGCTTCATCAAATGTGCAGAATGTTTGGACCCACAAAGTAGATGAGATGTTTCTGGCACATACTCTAGAGAAGAGCTCGATGAGCTTAGGTCGAGGTAAAGAAAAGGAGAGTTGGTTGATTAAACTTCTCCAATGGGCAGCAAAGTCAGTGATTGACTCATCATCAAATTGTCTGATAGAATATAGGTCTATGATGGAGACCTTTTTAGTGATGTTAATTGAAAAGTGGTCAAGAAATAGTTGGGCAAGTTGAGTGAAAGAAAAGATAGAGTGACTGGCAAGGGAGCTATACCAATCGAGGGCAGCACCAGAAAGTGACATGGGAAATGTGCATAGTAATAACACATCTTCATGAGCTATAAGGTAACAAGCATGTCTAAACAGTCATAGATGTTGTTGTGGGTCCTCCTTACTCTGAAAATGAGTAAACTTGGGGAGTTCCCACTGACTTGGGTATGGTCAGATTGGGACTGAAGGATGAATGGGTTCATTACAAATTTGTTCATATGAGAGAACATTTCTTGAACTAGAAATGGATGTCTCAAGATTAGAAATCTTATCCATCAACATCTTGATTAGATCAGTTGATGATTTGGTAGGTGGAGCACCCCCTAGGTTGTAAGGCATTTGAAAGGTGTTAGGAGGAGTGTATGACATAGTTGGTTGCACCCGTATAGGGGCAACATATTGGTAACTAGTCATAGGGACTGATGTTGAAGTCAAGGGTGGTTGTGTCATAAAGCTAAAAGGCACAACTTGGCTTGATGTCGCCACAGGTGGTTGGATGGTGGAAACACTAGCCAAAGGGTAGGTAGTTACTCTTATGTTTATGGGTGTAAGAGTAGGTGGGATGGAGATGATTCAGTTCTGGAATGGTGTAGAACTTTGTTGAATGGTTTGTGGTTGAGGAGGTATAGAAACCCCAATGGAGGTAGGTCAAAAAATAGAAGGAGAGGCCACACTTTGAAGATTGGTCATGGTCAGGTTGTTAGTTGAGGTAATGGCCTGGGTGTCTATGGGTTGGGTTACGGATGTTGTTGATATGATTGTCGTATCAGCTAAGGAAGTCAACATCCCATAAACTGGGTTGCCTAAAGAGTCTCGCATTTGGCTTCTCGCAAGATAGTGCTGAAGAGCCTTGACATTGAGGTCAAGGAACCTTTTAAAGTCTTGATCCCCTTTGGGAACAATTGGATGTTAGTTAGGGTTGGTCAAATAGGAGTACTCTTAGTTTATAAATTATACTCCATTTGGGGACTTGACATAGAAGGCGAAGGCAAAGGTGGAAGTGGTTGTTGCCTTGCATGGTCAACAAGAGTTTTGGTTTGACTACATGTCAAAACCATCCAAGGCAAAAAGGGTCAGGTTTTAGAAACTATGTTTTTCTAGTTTTAGAAACTCAAAATGTGTGTCTAACAGCAAGAAAGTCAAGTTTTTATCTTGATGTTTGAGAAGAAAGATTTTTGGACAGTGACCGACATCGGTATAAAAAATGATGTCGGTGAAGAAAGTTGTTGATGTAAGTTAGATAACTGATGTCGATGAAGTTAAGTTGTCGATGTCAGTGGAAAAACTGATGTCGGTGTCTGTGTGTCTCCAAAAACTCAAAAAATTGAAAGTTTTTGGAAGAAAGAAGAAAGTCTGAGTTGTTTTTAGATCTCAAAATGTGACCTCACCAACTCAAAAAATTAGATACAGATAGAAAAATAGATGAAGACAAGCAAACTCTAAACGTTAATTCCTAAGAATAAATTTTAGAGTCTTGTTGGCTTATGCCTTAAAAGAATATGTTTGGGAAGTTGGGCTTTTAGAACAAGTCCTAAAAGAGGTAGTCTAAGGCTAGTTTCAGGTTAGTTTTGGTGCTCAAAAGTTTGTATTAGGTTCCGTACATGGCTTGGTGCTAGGGGCTTGCTCCCCTCACTTCACGAGCCCAGAACCTAGCTGGGTCACTTAGCCAATATATACTTCCCCTAGAGTTTATACTCTACCAGAGAACAAAGTGGGTTCTCCCCTTGGTAGTGAGTCCAAGTAAGATTACCAGGAAGGGTAAGGTATCCGCTAGGTGATGAAATCCTAGTCGGGCCTTGTCTCAGGTATGTTTAGATGTTTGATTTTGTGACTGTGGTCAGGTTGTGTAGCATAAGTGCACTATGCTTT
Organism: Torreya grandis; assembly: GCA_037957365.1. Taxonomy (NCBI): domain Eukaryota; kingdom Viridiplantae; phylum Streptophyta; class Pinopsida; order Cupressales; family Taxaceae; genus Torreya; species Torreya grandis. Next base: position 1,824,302 of record JARHVA010000522.1, on the reverse strand, counting down.
ATTCATAATACATTTTAAAGTTACTAGATGAGCTAAAAATGCATTCAAGTAGAAATGAGATGCAATAGATTTTAAGCCCAAATTTAAATGTTTTGTTCGAGTGCAAACAAGTTGAGAAAAGGTTAAGAGCATGAATTTCACTACTCTACGATGCAAGAGGAAAGGCGACAAGAAGAAAAAGAAAGTTCTTTTTAACTTGCGTTTATGGTGTCTTTTCAAAATGAGAAGATAGAAGAAGGATGCAAGAAAAGAAATTTTCCTAATGCACCTATATGAATGTTTGTTTTAGAAGAAATGAACCCAATGAAATCTTCAGGGTCCCACCGGGCATGCCAGAATGTTTCCACTCATTTTTCACTTTTCTACGTTCAAAAGAAGTAAGAAATTAGAGATAATGGTTAGGGGTTTGTACGTACTCAGATGAAGTTTGTGCACCATATCCAGATGATTGAAGGGACTCCTCTTTGGCTGTGGAGGATGACACCTATAGAGAGAAAGACTTAAATAAAGAGATTGTTAGATATATAGATGGTGGACTGCCAAGCAAAGCTCAATCCTAGAAGTGCAAAGACTTCTTGGAGGGATGACAGTCCACTAGTTGATAAAAAAAATGTTGCTAGCAAGAGAAATGATGAAAGACTAAACAAAAGAAATAGAGATGATGCATACCTATATTTTGATGTCAGTCTATCACAGTCACCGACGTCGGTAGGGGCAATGGTTGATGTCGGTCAAGGCAATGGCCTTGGGAAAGTTTTGGATAGGGTTGTGGTTGACAGAGGGGTCTGGAAGGTCTATCTGGGTCTGGAGGTCTGTGCAAGATTGCAGGGAAGCCAATAGAGTCTTAAGAGGGACAAGGGGTAGAAGATAGGTTGTCAAAAGGAGTAAGGATATGGGGAAGGCCTCTCAGCCTCTCCAAGATGAAAGTTAGGTTTGGTTTGGTCTACAATACTTAGAAGTAGCAAATAGAGACTGATTACATATACATTCTAAGTTATTGGAATGAAATAAAAGAAGAATACTTAGCTCTTGCTTGCTGAAGGAGTGTAGAAGACTTGTTGCTGATGTAGCTGATGTAGAAGACTTCCTGTAATGTTTTAATCAAGGGTGGAGAGATTGATGCAGAGTTCCTATTGCCTGTGATGCTTGGTGTGCATCTGGGAGAGAGAAAGAGAAAGGTCAAATACCTGGAGCCAGAGAATTAGCATTCGGGTCTGTGATCAGTTTTTTGTTTGGCCTGCAAGTTGGTTTTAAGAAATCGACGTCGGCAATCTCGTCGGCGTCGGCTGATGGGTAACCAACATCGACGGCTAGAAGATGCGTAAAAAGGCTATTTTTAGCCTTTTGCCCATTCCTCCATCTTCCGAGTTCAGTGGTTGTGGTTAAACGGTTGAAGGCGGGTTAAATAGGTGTGAGAGGTTAGTGGGAGGGTTGGAATGATTAGTCATAGGGTGATAAATGAGGGTATCCAAGGGTGAGGAATCCAAGGGTGAGGTGTCAAGGGTGGTGTGTCATGGGTGAGGTGTTATTAATTTAAAATAGGTATTTATTTTAAATTAATAAGTGTGTGGGTTAGGAATGTTTAGAAGTGGACCAAGGGGACCAAGGGGGAGTCGACCAAGGAGTAAACACAATTTTGGTGTCTATAATAGTGAATAGTAACTAATAAGAGTTACATTTTAAATTTATGGTTAACATACTTAGTATGTATTCTAAGATCACTAATTATATTCTCATGGTGTAATACAATGAAATAATATGTGGAATATAACTTTAAAAAATATATTACGTTATTCTAGTAAATCTCAGTGGGGATGTTACATTGTGGTATCAGAGATGTGGATTAAACCCTAGGACTTAATGAGCCCACTAATGTTTTCATATCCTTATGTTAATATATAAGATAATGGTGTAATCTAGAACATCTAGAGATGGTCCTTTGAATGGTAATGAAAATAACCCTCTGTTTGATCCTAACCAATTTAACACTAAGGAAGTAGCAAAGTTGGATCAGATTCTTGTAGACATGAATGAGACTAGGGACCAAATTGTATAAATAGAATAGTAAATTCATGGACATGAGGAAGAAGCCCATCAGAATGTGTTTGAAGAGAATCCTAATGAATAGGAAATCCTTCAAGAGAAAAAACATGATGAAGTGCCTCATGACACAAGAGCATGTGTAGTTATAGAATTGGCTAGGGATATGAAAAAATTTGAGTCCACCTAAGTTTGATGGAACTATTATGGGATATGGATCTTGTTGACCAAATGTGACTTTGCATGTCAAATCAGGATTCCTATAGGTAAAAACTTGATCTTTAGGTGTTTTGAGGGGTTTATTATTATGTCATAGGGTGTATTATAGGTCTTTTGTGTCATTTCATGTTATATTCACCTTGATTACTATTCATTTTAATCATTATGTCTTTTAGAGTCCTTTTGGGGATCAATATAGAGAATTTAATTCCTTGTACAACCTCCTTGGGAAATGTGAAGGTTTAATAATGTGATGTCACATCCCATGTGTCCTAATAAATCTTAAGTAACTATTTTTAACTAATACGTGGTAGTTATTTTATAAGAAATAATAATTTTCTTAGAAAAAGGGGAAGTTTTACTGAGGTGTATAGACTTGTACAACCTCCTATAGCTAAAGACACTTTAGTAGTATCTATTAGTATTCCAAACACTTTTTATAATGATTAGTTTGATCAGAATCCCAAAGAAACTAAGAAAACTACTTCTCTCTTCTTCCACTAGGATTATCAAGTAAGAATGACCCACATATTTGTGACTTGTGCTTTATGAACCATTCTTAAGAAGTTGGTCTATCTAATTTATTTGACAATATGTGTACCCTGTAGGTTTTTCTCTTATTTTTGTTGGTCTATGTAACCCAGTGAGTGAGATGGATTCAAAATGTCTTTTAACACCCTCTAAAATGTCACCCATACTTTTTTTAAAGTTTGGAGTTGATTTGATGAGCCAACTAACTCATTTTGCAAGGATAACTGAAAGAGTGGAATTGTAGTCATTTTTTCCAATTATTGGAGATTTTTTACATGTTATGGTTCAAAATTGATGTAAAGTGATGTATTATTTATCATATATTTCCATTAATCATCTTCAATGCCAATTTTAACTTCAAGAATCATTCTAAGATCCAAGAGATCAAAGCAAATTCATAAAATAGTCATCTACAACAATTATATGGCCTGCCACTTCTTACAGGAGCATGTAAATTATGTTTGAGTGCCCTCTAAGGTTTGTTAGGTTTAAAAATTATTTAACACCATTTTTAAGAGTGTTGAGAATATTTTATGCTAGTATAACCTTGAGGAGACCTTCCAAGCAAACTTGTGGCACTTTGGGACAATTTCCCTAAAATGGCAAAACATAGTTCCAAGCCTTTTTTTGAGGTTTCTCTTATGAGTCTGCATTGAGTTATAAGATATCCTAATGTTTTTATGTTTAATCTCCTACATAATAGTATCACTTTGAAAAATTAGGACCCTATTTAAGTTATGGAGCATAGTCTTCATGTGTCTTAAATATGCCAATTAACTCACTGAAATCATTTAGTGATATCTACAACAGTCCAAACTAAGTCATTTCACATAGCCATGTGGTGTATTTTGGTGTTTGGGACTAAGATATATTACCTTATTTCATTTATAATCATGTTTTGGTAATTAAGTGAACATAAATGTTAACCTTCGAAGAAATTTGGACCTTCTAGCACACTTTCAATCTATACACTATTGGCAATGGCACATATAGCCCATCAAGAAGTTTGTTAAATCATCAGGGTATTATGAAGTGTAGAAAGAATTCACTAAGGTATATTTTTTTTGAACACACCCTATAATCCATCATATAATATGATGAGTTCTCAATTCCACATTAGGTACTTCAAGCTTAAGTCATGATTTCAACACCTACAGCTGTATGGAGGTGAAAGAGTGCTTTGGAGTAAAATCTCAAGAGGGATAAATTTGAAGGCATGTATTAAATATTATCAGACTAGGATGACATCAAGATACATCATGAGAATTATAGGAGAGGTATATATAATGGTATCAATCCTAAAATAGGCCTATGTAGGATATTTTAGGCCAATATCCACCTATAGACAAGGTACCTTGCCTTAAGAAGTCAAAAATTGTAAGTGCCAAGTCTGAGTAAGTTCACTATTTGAACAAGTATGATAAACCTTAATGGTATTATAATAAGGTATAAGACACTCATAAGAGTCAGGAATGGTAAGTATCTTCTCTTTGGGTTTATTTTGAGGTGACAGTCCATACACTTTTTTTTCTAACACTTCAAGTTGTTAAATGGTGTGAATGAGGAATCTAGAGGTTAAAGAGTGTTATTATTCCACTTGTATGGTCCTCAAGTATTAATTTAATTCATTATAAGAATATATAATTAGATAATGGAATCATAATCATCTTCTTGTGAGAATGGTACATAGAAATGCTAACACAATCCTATTTTAAGGGCTATTCTAGAGATTTTGGGGTATTTTAGGACCAAATTAAAGGATTCAGACTTTCTTTTTTGGTAAAAATAATCCTTGAAATTTGAGGTAGTTTTAAAAACACTTATTTTTCCCTAGGTAAAAGGGAAATACCCCTCTATTCTATCTCATAAGTAGAGCACTCTTGAAGAATAACAAGCCTATCTAAAGAGTATGAAGAGAGGATAGGGTAAGTGAATGAGTTAGAGAGAGATAGATCACTAATGGAAGATTGTGAGATTTTAATGAGTCATGAACAAAAAATATTAACCATGATCAGAGGAAATAAACTAAATAAGTTACCTTAGGCTTTCAAACATGCAGGCAAACCTACTAGGCCTTGACTAGGCCAAAGCCGAATGGAGGGTCAAATTCATTTCTAACCTTAAGTGAGCCCTCCAATGGATTGAATCATGTTATTGGGGTGAAATTATGTGTGTTATAGAATATATATTTTATATAAATGGTTTTAATGATGCATCACATAGTCCATATGAGAACCTTGCATACTCAGTCCCTTTTGTAATAAGTTTGTCTTAGAATTTGAAGGAGTTTGGGGGTCAAATGACCTAATCAAGGGCTCAAACTTGATAAAATGAGCTATCACCATATACAATAAAGTGAACCTCATCATTTAGCATCTAACTTATTTCTATTTTATTTATTAATGTGCACAAATGCTTCATAGCCAAAAAAATTTAAATGAGAGTACGAAACACTTTTAGCTATCCAAGCTTCCTCAAGAATATCACCATATAAAGCAATAGAATATCCTTTGTTAATAAAATAAATAATAGTATGAACTACATCTACCGAAAAGTTATGGGGTAAACTTGCATGAAGTTTCATGCTTCTAGCTCTCTCCATAATTGTTTGGTTCATTCTCTCACTTACCCCATTCTGTTGAGGAGTTTAAGGAATTATTACTTCTTTTTGGATTCCTTCTTGTGCATAATAGTTCCAAAATTATTTTGAGGTATATTCACCTCCATTATTAGATCTTAATAATTTTAGTTTCATGCCTGACTCATTTTCTGCAAGGGCTCTCCAAATTTTAAATGTTCTAAATACATCAGACTTATTTTGAATACAATAAACCCATAACTTATGAGTTGCATCATACAAAAACATAACATAATACTTTGAGCCTCCCAATGATTGTATAGGGGTTGGTCCCCAAACATCTAAATGTTTAGATTATATTTTATTTTCTTTTCTTTTAGGCTCAACCTTCAATAAAGAAACTTCCTTTTGTTTACCAAAAACATAATATTCACATAAATCCAAATGAATAGACTTTAAGTCTAATAAATTCTAATTATTATGTAAAATTCTCATACCTTTCTAACTCATATGACCCAATCTTGAATGCCATAAATTAGTTTCTATTTTAGAAGTAGAAACTAATGCAATATTAGAATCAATAATGCAATTACTCAAATATAGTGTGCCTTCCTTTTTCCCTCTAGCTACAACAAGATTACCTTTTGTTACCTTTGAGGATTCTTCATTGAAATTAATAGTACATCCATCTTATACCAATTGACCTACATAAATAAGATTTTTGGTAAGACTTGACACATGTCTTACTTCTTTGAGTATCCATTCATTTCCATTATATAGCTTGATCTTTACTGATCCTTTGGCAAAAATATCATAGGGTTCATTATCTCCCAAGAAAAATTAGCCAAACTTGCTAGTTAAATAGGATGTAAAATACTTGGGATTGAAAGTAGCATGAAAAGATTCCCCTCAGTCAATCACCCATGACTCAACCTTTGAATCACATGATAAAACTAAATCATCTTGATACACATTAGTAGTATCACTTGAGGAAATATTTGCCTACTATTTATTATCATTATTTTATTACTCCTTATGATTTTTTTTAGGTGCCCAACATTGCTTTCTCATATGGATAGACTTTCCATAGTTACAACATATAATACTTCTTCCTTTCAACTTGGATATATATTTAGAAGATAAAGATCTTCCCTTTGATCCATGGCCCTTTTTCCTTTGTCTATTCTTTTATCTCCCTCTAGATTCAAAATTTAGTGCATTATTTGTTGAAGTCTCACTATATGTCTTCCTTCTCATTTCTTCAGAGATGATGTTACTAACAATATCCTCCATTTTAAGAGTATTGCTTCTAGACATGTTGTTACTCACAGCCATCATAAGATTATTCTAGGATTTAGGTAGGGAACATAGCAACAACAAGACCTTGACTTATTCATCTAGTTTCACTTTCAAAGAAATCAACTAATTTTTAATAGTATTATAATCATTCAAATTTTTAGCTATACTTGAATTCTCATTCATTTTCAAGTTGAATAACCTCTTTATTAGATACACCATATTTGCTGCTAAAGGTGTCTCATACAACTTGCATAAGTTGGTCATAAGTTCCTCTATAGTCTTCTCTTCATATATATTGGAGGTAGCACTTCCTCCCAAGCAAAGTTGTATGGCTCCCAAATATTTTATATCTAAGATATTCCATTTCACATCTATTATCTTTCCCTATCCTTTTGCCTTTCCATCAAGCAATAGATAGAGGTTCTTTTGATACAGATAGTCAATCATCTACATCTTCCATAGAATAAAATTATGTCCGTTAAACTTATCAACCACTCTTTTTCCATCATTTACCATTTTTCAAGATCTCCCACTTGATAAGATATTAATCTAAGTTTGAGATCCTATAGAGATTTACAACTTTCAAAATAGTACACAAAACCACACAAAGATCACTCTGATACCACTTGTTGGGTTAAATACAGAAAGTTTCAATATTTTATTACACAAAGCATTAGTCAATTTCCCATATTAGAATCATTGAGTTTACAAATCTGTATCAAAATCTATTTTTTAACACGTAGATTAAAAATAATGTAAATGTGTACTTTCAAGTTAAACAAACAAATATATAATAATAAATACATGTAGAAAATACTAAAATAAGAGATGATAAAAAATAACATACAAAAATACTAACATAGAATTTAACATGATTCATCTAAATGTTGGGCTACGTCTACCAAGAAACTTAGCAAAAATTCTATTCAAACTTCTAAAGGAATTTATACAAGTTCCTAGTACTTCCTACCCCTTAGTCTCTATATTAGGGAACTCTAGCAACACGTTTGTTTGAGGATACATTTTCTCTTTCTATCAATTACTACACATATACATCATATTTCATCTACAATTCACTTCTAAATGATTGTTCTGCCTCTTTTCCTACTTTTAAAGGGATGATCACTAAAAATAAGAAAGTACAAAATCTATTCTAACTTTCTATAGTTACAACCTATTACAACTTACTTATAGAATAAATAAGTATAGATCTATTAAAACTTCCTTCTATTACAATTTGTTACAACTTCCTTACATAATAAGGAAGTACAAATCTATTACAACTTTATATGGTTACAATGTTTTATAGATATTAAAATAAAACTACTTTAAATAGCCATAAAACTATGACAATGATGCATACGTTATTGTCAAATGATCATCTAACCATCCTCAAGTTTCTCTTACATTCAATAAATACCTACAAGAGAATCATTAACAACAGACCTTCACAACCTTACCAACACAAATCCACGACCAATGTAATCATGACCACATAGTTCTTATATCGATCCACAACATAGGACTAAAATATGACATTAACCTATTCCTATTAATTTATAATAGCACTTATATAGAATCCCATAGCACTAGTCAAGATGTAGGATTTCTAATTTTAGGTTGCCTATAGAAACTATAGTCTTCCCCTATAGGTTGCTTATAACAACTGCAATTTTCATCTACAGGCTACCTGTAACAACTATATTCTTCACCTATAGGTTTCCCATAGAAACTTTAGGTTTTCACCTATAGGATGCTTGTAGCCACTACAAGTTTCTTCTACAAGATACCCATAACAACTGTAGGTTTGTTTTTAATGCTACCTATAATAACTGTAGGTTTCTTCTACAGGCTGCCCATAGTAACTATAGGTTTTAGGATTTTCCAATAAAATGAGGCAATATGTTTCCACATATTCAATATAAAATGTACCCTTCAAAAATTTTCAAAGGACACTTCCATGAGAAAAATACCCTTTGGACTTTTTGTAAGTAACCCTTCAAAAATCTTGAAATGTACCAATTCCTTTGCACTTTTTGTTTTAGAAAAAAAGTATGAAACAATACCTTGGAGACTTGAAAAAAAACCTAAAGTAAAACCTTGACAAATAAATAACACTTGACACTTTATTGTAGGGATAAACAAATTAATAACCCTGCACTTAGCCAAAATGAAAGATGCAAAACTTGGGTGTGAAAATTGGCTAACATTCTTGGTGATTCCTAGGGGTGGCATGCTTGCTATGCCTAAGACCAATTGCTTAAATCCTTTCATTGGGTATGGTGTCATGCATATAGGCACCCAAAAAAAATGACTTGAATAGACCCTTGGATTAAAAAAATACCAAGTTAGTTGATCACACACACAAAGGCAAAGACACACACCAAAAAAAAAGAAGGAAACACACTTGTGCTATAAAGAACTTATGAAAATCAATAGCAAACCAAAACAAAACTAGACCAAACACACACACCTAAGACACTATTTACAAAACATGTTCCACAATGAATAATATAAAAACATCAGATATATCCCATTCATAGGGATAGGCAATTTTTCTCCATTCATCTTGGTCAGTTGAAAGGAGTTGCTTTGCTTGCACTTGTTAATGATGTAAGGGCCACTCCATAAAGCGTCAAACTATGTATGTCTACCCAATTTTACTCCATCCTCATCCCATTTTAGGACCAAATCACCTTCCTTGAACAATTTTTCACTTACTCTTTTATTAAAGGACTTATTCATGAGTACTTGGTGGTGATCCATGGCCTCGTGTGCATTGTCTCTTATTTCTTGTAATTACATTAGTTTTCAAGTAGTTCTAACTACTATACAAGTTATAAAGTAGGTATTTATTGAGATATGTACAACCTATCCTCTCTCCTATAAATAAGCACAAAGGGAGAATTACCAATTGATCTCTTAGGAGTAATCTTGTCAGCCCATAAGGCTGTCTTCAACTTGTTGTGCCATGTTTTTTTATTATTCTCCAATGTCTTCTTGATGATCTTGATGAGATTATTGTTAGTATATTAAGTCAATCCATTAACTTGAGGGTAATATTTGGATGAGGTACTTAATTAAACTCCATTCCTATTTACCCAATCAAAAGTTTTAGCACTTATGAAAGCAAGTGCATTATTATAAATGATAACATGGGGAACTCCAAACCTCATTATAATGTTCTCATAGAATCCAAGATAGTATTTTCACTTGATTCCTTCAATGAAATATCCTCTACCTACCTTGTGAAGTAGTTAGTAACACTCAATATCCATTTGTGTCTAGCACTTGATGGAGGGTTGATCACACCATTGAAATCAAGGTCCCATTACATGAAAGGCTAGTCTACTTGGATAGGATTAAATGGAAGGGATACAAGTTTTTGTTTTCCTATAAAGAAAGCACATTGAGGACACATCCTATCCCAATGATAAATGTCCTTAAAAAGACTAGGCCAATAGTAACCAACCCTCATTATCTTTGTAGATGTCATCCTAGGAGAGAAATGACCTTCATCTACACCATTATGAAACTTTTATAGTAGCATATCAAACTTATCACTATTAACACACCTCAACAACATACCATTCACATCTTTCCTAAAGATAAAACCATGTGAAAGATAGTATGGAATGGTCTTCAATTTAAAATATCTCCTTTGGGACTTGTTTAAGCCATTGGGACACCCACCATTTTGAATAAAACTAATGATGTCTTGTGTCTAACTTTGAACTTGTATGTGATCAACTGGTTGGGGATGAACTTAGTTGATCAAGACTTCTTCTTTTGGATCTTGAAAATTTTAAGATAAATTCTCACATAACCCTTTTCCTCTTACCAAATTTGTCACTTTAATATCCACATCATACTCTATTACTTTGGTAATCCACCCAACTCACTTTTTATTAAGGTCTTTGCTTAGGAGAAACTCCTTGGTGCTAAGATGAGAAACCATGACATGTATCTTATTGTTTGAAACCATGTGTATAAATTTTTTCAATCCTCTTATCACTGTTAGAGCTTGCTTCTCTAAAAATCTATACTAAATCTCATAATCTTCCAATCCTTGGCTGAAGAATGCAATTGGTTGCTCTCCCTCTTCATCATTCTTTTACATAAGCATAATTAAGATTGTGTCAAAGTTAGTAAAGGTATAAATTATGAAATTTTAAGCAAAGATTGGGTTTAATAGAGTCGGAGATTTTGTAATTTCTTGCTTTATTTCCTCAAAACCACTTTTACCTTCCTTTGTTCAAGAAAAAAACTTGGTTCTTCTTGAGCATGGTTGTGATAGGTTTTACCACAATTGCAAAGCCTAGAATAAACATTCTTACAAAGTTTATTTTCTATAATAAGCTTTGAAGTCCTTTCTTGTGTTGAGGCAAAGACAAGCCTAGAATAGCCTCAATCCTATCGAGGTCAATAGACAAGCCTTATTTTAAAACAATATGACCAAATAACCTACCTTCATGGACAACAAAGATGCACTTTTTTGGATTAAGGGATATTCCATAGTCCATACATTTCTCAAACACCTACCTTAGATGTTCCATATGATCAATATGATCCTTAAAAAAAAGTTATATCATCAAGGTACACAATTAGAAACTTATTGATCAAACCTTTAAAATCCATGTCCATTGACCTTTCAAATGTAGCTCCAGCATTGGATAAACCAAAAGGAATCTTTTTATAGGCAAATTTCCCCTATTTTTTAGTTGAGGTTGTCTTGAACTAATCCTCTTCATTCACTACTATTTCATTGTAACCTGAATAACCATCAAGAAGTGAGAAGCATTGAGAACCTAAAACAAGTTGTAAAATTTATTCCATGAAAGGTAGTGGATAATGATCCTTCAAAGACACTCTATTAAGGTCTCAAAAATTCACACAAAGTATAATATATCCATTATTATTTCAATTAGGTATAAGATTAGCCACCCAAATTGAGTGTTTGATAGGAAAGATACTCCTAGACTCAATCAACTTGGACAACTCTTTCTTCATGAGTTCCTCTATCTTGGGATTGTTAGGCCTTTGTTTTTTCTTGACTGGTTTAGCTCTAAGTTCCAACTCAATAGTGTGATGAGATATATTTGGATCAAACACTTTCAAATATTTATATTCCCAAGCAAAGATGTCATGGTATTCTTTCCATAATTCAATAAAGGCCTACCTTTGGGAATTTATCATAGTTTTCTTTTTTTTTGACATGCTCACTATTTATTTCTTATTTTGATCATATTCATTTAAAAAACTCTCCAAATTAATCAACCCCTTATATATCCTTTTTGTCTTTAGCTAAATAACTTGTTCTTCATATTGATCATGCAGTCTCTTTTGGTTCCTTGAGGATAATCTTACCTCATTTTGTAATAAGTGTGTAATGTGTTCCTCACTTTCAAACACTTGACATGACACTTCATTATCTAGAATAGAAGGCCTCACAATGACCTTGATATGATACTAATCTTTCTCCTTTCCTATATCAACAACTACATTAAATTGTGTTCCTATGATAGCTAATCTATCAACATGTTTATTTAAATCCCTTGGTATGGGTTATATGTTGAAGGAATCAAAGTCTTCAAGTAGGTCCCATACCCTATGATTGTAGGATTTAAGTAAGGGATTCTTGGATATATCTTGATTTCTCACTTGGTTGATGACCAACTCACATCCCCATAAACCTTCAAATTCTTTATCCTTCTTTTATTTGCCCATTAAAGACCATGAACTAGGCCTTCATATTCTACCAAATTGTAGATGCAGCTAAAGTGGAATATATATGAGGAGTAGTATTGATTCTTTGATGGATAAACTAACATAATTCCAGCCCCTACACCTACTTTACTTATTGAGCCATCAAAAAACATTTCCTAAATCCCTTCAAGTTCATGATCTTCATTAGTGAGTGAAGGGATTGAAACATCCTATTCATGCATATAATAAACTCCCAAATCAGTCTCTTCTATAAATGTATATGGATCAAGTACATGCATTTTAGTTCTATAATTATCAATGAAAATATCAAAAATACCTTCAAGGGGGGAAGATGCTTCACCATTGATGACACCTTCTTCTTCTTTACTAATTAAACAATTCTGATTTGAATTTGTCTTCATATATGGCATACTATGAAAGATTGGTAAGGGGTATGTCATTATAGTCACCTTGGTTCCATATCTTATTTTAAAATCTAGAAAAGAATAGTTAGTATAAAAGTACCCTCCTATCTTAGTCATGAAGTCCCTTGACAATCATACAGCAAAATGAGCTAGAAGGTATACCACAATAATGTTTTGTATAATGGGGAAACTTACGCAATTATGCAGAAAGACTTTCAAACCTCTAACCAATCCCACTATCTTGGTTGAAGTCCCATCAATCTAAAAAACACCTTTACTATGTGGTTCATACTTCAATCCTAATGTATCAACCACCACCTTAGGCATGATAGTGGTACTAGCTGCACTATCTACAATACACTTGTGAATCAATTTGTCTCCCATAATGAGTGTGAGGTAGAGGGGTGGAGGATTTTTAGACTTCGTGGAGGGTTCGAAGACATGACTTCGATACTTGGTAAGGGCTACAATATTGTGTTTTGAATTTTGAGGGGCTACATGAATGCTCATGAGTTGTTCTTGTAAGAGCTCCTTTTGACCAGGCATATGCAAGACTTCCCAACGAGATATGCTTATCTTGGTATTCTTAAAAGAATAAAAAAAAATTTAGAGGGGAAGTATTCACCTTTTCATGTATTATTGAAGGTAGTGAGGGAGTTTGAACCTATTTCATTATAAGTTTGACAACCTTACTTGTATTTTGACTTTCTTGATGAGCATGACTAGTAGTAGGTGTTGCACTAGGATTCACACTATGTGGCCTTAGAGAGGCATAACTTGGAGTCACATGTACTCACATAATATCTCCCAAAGATCTCTTATTTTCTCTTGTGTTGAATAAAATTGATGTGTTTTGATTCAACACATAATCATCCTTCACTTGAAAGTTCATCATACCTACACTTTGGCTATTACCTTCTCCATTAATATCCCTTTGCATGAGATTCACTTCATTTGATGTCATGTAAGGATTAGATTCTTCTTTTACCACCAAAGCTTGGCCATCTTCTCCACCATCATGCATAAACTAACCTTGAGGTTGTCCTCATTAGTCTAAATGATCCTCCCCTTGGATGAAGTTAGCATGCACTAGAATAATAACCTTCATGGAAGGAGTGGAATAGGATTATAGGGATTGGGATGCCTATTGAAACCTTGTTGACCTTGTCCTCTTCTTTGGTAGTTGTATTAGGGTATATCTCTATATCTTTGTTGAAGATAGTATTGAGGGCTAGGTGGAGCGCTTTCCTAGAACTAAGCTTGTTTGAGTTGAGCGTGTAATGACCAAATTACCTCATCTTTGTCCATAAAATTATCTACCTTCTTGGGAAAGGTTCTTGGCTTGACATTGGCATTAGGAACTTATGTTATGGTTAGAGCTTCAACTAAACTATGAGACAACAAAGGCATAGAAAATCTTGAAGGTAGATTTTTAGCTTATATCAAGCTATTCTTAGCTTCAATAGATATCTCATATGCATTTGGTAGATCAAATTATCCAATTGACTACAACATTATTGCCACATCAATACTGATAACCTTGAAATAAGTGGGAAACACAAAGCTAGGAGGAGGTCTCATGATAGGCAGAAACCTATGCCATGTCCTTTGAAATAGTTTGTTAAAATATCCTATATATTCATTAGGACCTCTATGTATCACATTTAGGTGGTGGATTAGTGAAGTATGTCACTCCTATTCTCAAATCTAGTTACCAACAATTCCCCAAAGTGATCCCAACTTGTAATGCAACCACCATCTAAAGTCCTATACCAATCAAGTCCTTTACCTATTAGAGACATGACAAGCAATCTAATAGCTATGTTGGTTTAGGTGACATTATGAAAGTTATAAAAATATGAAATGTCCCTAATATGCTTATATGGGGTAATATAACCCTCTCCATTGAAACTAGGGAGATTATTGGTAGCATTGGGAAGAATAGGGTCGTATATAGGAAGGTTAATTAGATTTTGGGTGTTGAAGGCTAGGAAAGATTATTACCTATCCATTTCTCTTATTTCTTCTTGATATCCTATCTCTTCATCTTCTTATTCTTCTTCTTCTTCTTCTTAAAAACCTCTTTGTACAAGATCTCTAAGCATTGGGAATGGTTTAGGGTGTTGTTCTTCAAGAAGGGTTTTAGCTAGAGGGGTCTGATAAAAAATCGTAGATGACCTAGTGAGGAATATGAAGTATAACATGGGAAAATTTACCTAAAACTAGAGATTCTCACATTTTGGAGTCACCAAATGTTGGACTAAGAATATTTCTACAACCTTAGGCTTGTCAAGACCAACATTCACCTTGACATGTAAATAATTAGGACCAATTATCCCACTGGGCATGTCAGAACTATTGTCTTCAAATCTTGCACCCTAGGAGAGAGTGTTCAAGTCTCTTCTAAACTTAGGCAATGTTAAAACATTTCCAAGCATTTGGGTATGCTTATATAGTAAATGAACCTCTAAATTTAAAGGGCTATCTCCTTGAATGTATCTCTATAAAATAACCTCTGTCTAAACCAATTTGATTTAAAGCAAAAGAGTTAGAAATTGAACAAAAGGAAACCTAATCTAAGATTGGTGATGCATCGAGATTATCTTCCACATTAATATCATATTATAATGCACAATATAACAAAATGCATAGACCATTTTCAACTCTAAGGGGTTCTAACACAAGTATTTTAGTATAGCGGTGAGATGTATAAAATGACACAAGGCAAATGAGCTAAAAGGCAAATTGCACATTCTAATAATATTTATACACTTAAAACAATTGAACACACTTGAGCACACTCTATATGACTTATTATACTAATAAATTTTGATCAATCATGAAGGATAAATGATAGAAGGATGAAAAATCATCATTTATTGTCACTATACGTCACTTACACACTCCAAAAATTGTTTAAGACTAGAAATAAAAGACTTGTACTAATGATCAAAGTAAAAATATAACATCAATCCAATAGGGCTTCACCATACACTATGTGGTTGTTTTTACACTAGCCCAAGGGCTATATTTATAGTAGAAAGGAAGAGAGAGGAGGAGACCTTTGGCACCAAAAATAAGAATCAATCTATTAGAAGTATCCATCTTTAGCTGTAACCATCTTTGTAAATGATGCTCATTTAGGCCATTTGATTGATCCATGTCACCTCAACTGGTTACATAATTAGCCTACTCTCTCAAAGATACTTCCCTAATGGTTGCACTAGTAGAAGATATTTTTAAATGGCATCAATGTGGTTATGAAAAATGAGTCCACTTGTGGATTTTTCATGATATTAATAGCTTCTCATTAGCTCACTGAGGTGTGCAATGACACGGGGAAGATCCCTTTTCATTCTATTGGCCTTAGAGAGGCATCACTTAGAGTCTACATGCATGTTGTAATGGCATTTTTTAAAATGTTAGATCTATGTGTATGTCTATAAACATCCCTTAAAATCTCACCTCAGCTTGACCTTAGTCAAATGTTCAAATCCTATATATCCCTTTAGCTAATTTTCCTTTGATTGGCCATCAAAAAATGACTTGAATATTGATCTAATCAGTTATGAGATGAACTCTTTGATCTAATTTAGTGGATGAATAATGTGAGCCCTTAGATCTGTTGTTCCCAAAATCTATCACTTGTTTTTGTGGACAACATGTCGACCATTTTGGTCCTATAGGCCAAAGTGATTTCTTCCTCTCTCAAATTTTTTTTTGAGCAGTCAAGTTTTTTAGTTAATCAAGCCTTTTTATCTAAGGAAATTGCAAGTTCAATAGGCAGGCTTTCATAAAGAAAGTTCCAAACACTTAGGCGTTTCCTAAACATTACAAGGATAGTTCAATGCCGAGGTTTGATCAAAAGGTTCATCGATGTGGTTTAAATAATTGGAATGAACCATTAAACTATTGAACCATTGAACTCTAAAATGTTCAAACAAGTTCAAAAGTTCAAAGGGTTCAATGGGTTTAATGACTCCCAAAGGTTCAACGGCTCCAAAAGCTTCACAGAGTTTAAAGTTCAAAGTTCAAGTGGAAGATTCTAGAAGAAGTTTGAGTGGAAGATTTGAGCGAAGGTTCAAAAGAGTTCAAATAATATGGAACAAACCTTTGAACCAATGAATCAATGGACCATTGAACCATTGAACTCCAAAATATTTCAAAGTGGTTCAAAGGTTCAAATAATTAGCTCAATGATATGTTGAACTCCTAAAATAGACTAAGTGGCGTGGCTCTTTGAAAGAAATATTGAACTGACAAGCTGATTAAACTGCTCAAACTATTGAACCATTAAATTGGTGGACTCTGAAAGGTTCAAGGTTCAAGGTTCAAAGTGGTTCAAGTGACCAATGACCGGTGACATCCCCATGTATGTCAAATTTAAGGTTATGAAATAACTATTGATTTTCAAATATGGCATGTACCTGAGAACAAACTCAGTGACCAACTGAGGAAAGAGCTGAAAGAGCTAGCAAAAAGAAAGAAGATAGCCTGAGAGCTCAGATCACCAAGAAGAGACAAAATACATCAAGGAAAGAGGGAACTATACAAATAATATAGAAATATCTACAAAGAGTTATTCCAGTAGGTGGAACAGTCCATTAGGTGGACATTAGAGAGCACGAGCATTCAATGGCCCAGCCTATTTTTATCCCTTTGAGTAAAATTGAATGGACAACCATGTAAATATCTTGAAGAGGACCAGGTGGCCCATACTTTGGAGGAGACATTTTAGATAAATTAGAATGCCAAAGTTAAGGCTGATGACTTGTTCCAGCATGGCCCCGTTACAAAATTTCAAATGCATTCAAGGCATTGAATGTAGCATGGGCCATTTACTAGAAACTAGTGCCAAAGTCTTTCTTTTGGCTACTATATATTGTAATCTCTCATTTTATGTAGGGGAGATCTCTTGATTATCAAAAGCAAAACTCTGCCCAAATTGAAAGGCATTCCTGAGACTTTGAGCTCAGATTGTTAATCATATTTTATCAAATGAATGAGAAAGCAAATGACCTTTCAGACTTTGTGTTGAAATAGCTTGTGTTATCTAGGAAATTGTTCTTATGTCTATTTCCTAAGTATAGTCTTGTCCATTTAATCAAATAAGTAGAATTAGTGGAAATAATTTGAAAGGTTTCTTGAAGCTGATTGTGGGAGACTTTGTGCTAGCACAATTGTCTTTAATCTGTGTTTTATGTTTCAGTGAAAAGGATATTGGAGAGACTTTGAGCTCCCATTATCCTTCATAACCTTTTATCTTGTTTTAGTTGAGGTGGAGAATTTGTGCTAAACTTAATTCTACTATGTTACTACATCCTATTTTAGTAGGAGAAGCAATGAAAGACTTTGTGCTTTCATGGGTTTTTTGTGGTTACAATTACTACCCAGGAAGTCTTCCTCTAGTTTTTTGAACATCATTTTTGAAACAAGGGAAATGCCTTCAGCAATTACCAAATAATTTTCCTTTACTCTATGAGCATCATCTCTAAAAAAAGAGAGATGGATGGTGTTATCTCACTTGAGTCTATTTTTAGTTTATATTAGTATATAGTAGTTTATAGGGAACCTTCCCTTGATGAGAGGAGATATTTTTCTCATTATGCTGTGGTAAACCTACACATTTTGCTGATCAAATCTCCTTATGGTAAGGTTGATATACCTATTTTGATGTCAGTTAACTAGTGATAAAATATTTACCCAATAGTTTTTGGCAATTTGGCTAGGGAAGAACACGTAGTTTGAAGCCTCAAGCTTCAAATTGAAGCATTTTTAGTTCTTTTCCATTTCCATTTTACACTCTAGTAGATCCAAAGTATACACAAAGATAGAGAGCTCAAGGTATTGTTGACCCTGTATTTGAGTTTGTGTGGTAAAATAACTTTGATCTTTCCCCTCCACAAATTCACCTTCAATGAACCAAGAATTTTCCTCCTACCAACATTAGGTATCCAATACCAAGCAAAGCTTCTCTTTCCTCTACTAGCAGAGCTTTATCTATACATACCCCACTAAGAATTGGTATCCCTCCTTTCCATTGTCATATCATGGTAGTTCAAGGCCCCTAGGGTAACACTTTTGGTCCCCTAAATCTAACTCCACCCTTACATGAACTACCTTGTAGTTCAAAGAAGAATTTCTCCAAGTTCATTGGTGATGGTAGAGTTCATCTTGATGAGCATATTTCAGCCTTTTTCATAGCCTATGGTGTGATAGGCATGGAATATAAATATATAGTAATCAGATTGTTTGTAGAAATGTTACAAGGTGCTGCTATAAACTGGTTCTATCATCTACAAGCACAAACTAGTTCTATCATCTACAAGCATAGACTGTAACTGACTAGAACACTCTCAAAGCCAAGTTTGAAGCTAGATTCAAACTTGTAGAAGATACACATGAATTTCTAGCTTAACTTACACAAATTAAGAAGGAGCCTCATGAGCTTATGCGAGACTTCATTGCTAAATTTGACAAGCTGAGAAATAGGATTCCTACAATTGCTCAACCAACACCTAAAAATTTTAAATGCTTCTTCATAAATTATTAGCTTCCTAAAGTGAGTTTATTGTTGAGTTGGGATAGCCACATAAACCTTGCTATAGCTTAGGATTTGTCTATTGAGGTTGAAGATGATCTTATCCTAGTAGGTAAGATAAGAAGAGATCCTAACAAAAATAAATCTTCTTCATCTTCTGCATATTCTTCTATAAGCACCACTGATCCTATGGTGCAAAAGCTAGCAAATGAATTGCTAGCTCTAAAAAAGAAAATATCACAAGGTATGTCTGTTCCTCCTTCTTATCAGGATATACCAAGGAGGACATCTTCCAACTAGTCATATCAAGGCAACGCTACTAGGAATCAAGGGCAACCAAATCATCTTCCTCCCCCATAAGGGAAGCTTGCCATTGAAGCAACACCAGCTAACTCAGTAGTTGGTTATCATGAATCTAAACATGATTCCTCTTTCTAACCTAAGTTTGATCAAAAAGATGATGCTAATCTCTTCACAGAAGGAGAAGAAGAATTAGCTGGCAACTCCAACATTGGTTTCCTAAATTATCAAGATAAAGCTCAAAGCAAGGGAGAAATGTTTGATAGATCATACATTGTATTTACCAGGTCCCAGAACTAGTCAACTCAACAAGTTGATAAGGGGAAAATAGGGGAAGAATCTTGACCAACAATTTCAATTGCTAAATGTGGGACTTCTCTGCCTTTCCAATCAAAAGACCTGGTGATCACTAAAAAAGTAAGTACCTCAAATAATCCTGTACCTTTCGCTTCAATTTCTCAGACCATTACCACACCCCCTAAAAACTAAAATGATGTACTTCCTTCCTCTATTCCTAGTCCATTTTAGTCATTTGATATAATTGACCATACTAGGAAGACCAACATTCAAATGACTGAGTTTGAATATTTACAAGCCAACCCTGAGTAGTTGGATAGGTTGGTTGAATACGTGAAGAATAAACCCATACTTATAGGACCAAATGTTCCAAAGGTGACTCCCACATCCACCCCAAATAACCTTGTCATTACTCCTCCTGTTGCCCCTAGGAAAATAGAACCTTTTTATGTTTCCCTATTGATAAATGGACACAAGCTGAGCAACTACATAATTGACTCCGGAGCTTCAAACAATGTCATGCCTACCAAAGTGGTAGAATCTCTTCGCCTCACTTTGACTAAAAATTTTAGGAGATGTTTCTCCATGAAAAATAAACAAGTGCCTTTATTGGGTCAGATCAAAGATGCCCAATTCACATTTGCATCTTTTCTAGAAAAAAGGATTAAAATGACAGTCTTAGTGGCCAACGTTCCAGCTTCCTATGGCATTCTGTTAGGATGAAATTTTTGCAAAGATGTTGGTGGTAAGTTGAGCATGGACCTGCTTGAAGTGAGGATACCTGTGAAAGGCATCATGAAAAATATACTTCCTGAGAAGGAGTCAAAGTACATTATCACCCAAACATCAGCCCTTAAAGCTCAAATTTTATTTGAATCTTCAAGAATAGGTAATTACTTCTTATCCATAGAGGATATTCATATGTCATAAAATAAAAGTCATGTAGGTGACAATACAAAAAGTTTAGATAGGAAACTGGAAGAGTTGGTAGAGCATAGCTCAGGTACAAAAGAGTCCTCCCTCCCTAACAAAGAGAAATCCGAGAAAAGATCAATTTTTGATGATGTTTGGATTCTAGAATTTGATGATAGTTCTTCTACTAGTTCTAGAGTAAGAATTGTTATGATATCTCCTCAAGGAGATATTTTCCCCTATTCATATAAGTTATAGTTCAAAAACACTAACAACACTATCGAGTATGAATCTTTGTTACTTGGGTTGAAGGCAGCTCAAGATAAAGGTGTTAAACTTCTTCATGCCAAAGGAGACACTAAAATAGTGATTTGTCAGGTGAGGAACTTATATCAAACCAAGAATGAAATATTGCATTATTATCACAATTTGGTATGAGACTACATTAAAAGATTTGATGCTTCTAGTATTTCTGTCATGCCCAAAGAGTTTAATGATCGAGTATATTCATTGGCTATTTTTGTGATCCTCATGGTTCCTCACCCTAATTTCAAAGGGAATAGGTACACTATCTAATTGGTCTTTTGACTAAATGTGCTTGATAATGCCAAACATTGGTAGGTATTTAATGGTGATAACCAAATCATTGCCTTTTTGGAACAAATGGATAGCTTTGAGGATCTTTTTTTTGAAGGCAGTAAGTCCCCACCACAAGAATTAGTTCATGAAACAAATTCAAACACTGGTGAAGAATTCACTCAACTCAAAGGGAATAAAATCCCAAAAGGATTGGTTTTCTTTGAGAAACTATTTGATAAGCATGACAGGTTCGTCAAGTAGTAACAAATGGATTCAAGTTCCTCCCAAGAGTTTGATCAAATAAATTTGAGTACTAAAGAAAATCTCAAGATGGTCAACATTGGGAAGTGTTGCACTCCTGATTAAAAACTCAAATTCATTACTCTGCTTCACCATTACATTGATGTTTTGGCATACTCCTATGATGATTTAAAGTCTCTTAGGCTTGAATAAATTTGGCATGAAATTCCTCTCAAAATTGGTTCATTACCTCACAAGTAGAAATCAAGATAGTACAACCCCAAGATATTAGGTACTATTCTATCTGAGATTTATAAAATGTTAAATGCAAAGATAATTTTTCTAATCCATCATTCCACCTAGATTGCTAACATAGTCCTTATGAGAAAAAAAATGTGGAAATTTGCCTCTGTGTTGATTTTAAAAACTTGAATCAATCCTCTCTAAAGGACAACTATCCCTGCCCATCATGGATCAAGTCCTGCAAATAGTGACTAGTTCAGAGATGTTATCAATGTTAGATGGTTTTTTAGGGTACAATCAAGTGGAAGTTGGTGAAGTAAACCAACATAAGACTGCTTTCACTACACCTTAGGGCACCTTTGCATATCACAAAATGCCTTTTGATTTGATCAATACTGGTGCCACCTTCTAGAGAGCCATGGATCTTGCCTTCAAGAATGAAATGGGAAAGTTCATTATGGTATATCTTGATGACCTGACTGTCTTTTCCAAACATCACTCTAATCATATGCACCATATATAACAAGTGCTAGAATGATGTCAACAGAATAGAATTTCCCTTAATCCTAAAAAAATAGTTTTTGGGGTTACAGAAGGGAAAATTCTTAGTCACATTGTATCCTGAGAAGGCATAAAAATTGACTCAGACAGAGTCAAATCCATCCAAGAACTTATTCTGCCTACTAGTAAGACTACAATTCATTCTTTCTTCAGAAAGATGAATTTTATATGAAGATTCATTTTTGAGTTTGTAGAAAAGACTCGCCACATCATTGACATGATGAAGGGAAAAGCTACTTTTCATTGGACTAAAGAAGGCAAGTCAGCATTTCAAGATATCAAGAAAGATATCACCCATGCCCCAATCCTAGGTTTCCTGAATTACACCAAAGACTTCATAGTGTATAGTTATGCTTCCAAACACATGCTTTCAGCCATTTTGGTTTAGTATAACAAATAAGGTGTGAATCTCCCATTTCATTCATGAGTTTTCCTCTTAAAGCTTATTAATTGAAATATTCAAACATAGAGAAGCATGCTTATGTTGTGGTTAAGTTGGTGAAACAATTTTGTTTTTACATCCTGAACTCACACACTGTTGCTCTAGTACCTAATACCATAGTAAAGGCCATTTTAACTCAACAAGAGTTTCGTACCAGAAGGGGTAATTGGATTGATAAATTCTAGGATTTTGATCTTGTTATCAAACCTATGAAGCTTGTGCGAGGAAGAGGCCTCTGCCAATTAATTGTTGATAACATACCAGAGGAAATAAGGCATGAAAAAATAAAGGTTGAAGGCATGCCTACGGTTCTCTTTGTTATTACTATAGATGAGTGGTATTCTAATATCACTCATTTCCTTACCTATGGTGAGTGTCCTACCCACCTGTCTCATAAATAAAAGATAACTATTAAATTGAAGGCTGCTAACTATGTCCTATGAGACAATGGTTTGTACAAGAGGAGTCTTGATGGGGTATTCCTTCGTTGTGTGGACAAAGTGTAGCAGTCCAAACTTTTAGAGTCTTTCCACAATCTAGCGTATGGCAGACATTTATCTACACCTGTGACTGTTCATAAGATTCTATGAGCTAGGTATTATTAGCCTACTCTATTTGAAGATACATACACTTGGGTGCATAGATGTGAGCTGTGTCAATAGTTCATTGGGAGACCTAAGTTGGCCGCATTGCCTCTTAAGTCGGTGGTGATCGAAGAGTCATTTCAAAAATGGGGTATTGATTTCATTAGCACTATAAACCCACCCTCAAGTTCTAGACATGACTATGTTCTCATAGCCACAGACTACTTCACCAAGTGGGTGGAAGCCATTCCAGCCAAGCATGCTACTTCAGAGGTGGTATGTATTTTTCACAAAGAAAATATTATTTCCCAGTTTGGGGTCCCAACAAAGATTGTAATAGCTAATGTAACCTATTTCTCTTCTCATGAGATTACCCAATTTTGCTACAATTATGGGATTACCCTCTCCCACTCATTTGACTATTATTCACAAGGAAATGGTCAAGCAGAATCAAGTAACAAGAACCTGGTGACCATTATCAGGAAGCTAGTAGATGACAATCAGAGAACTTGGCATAAAGCATTATTTGATGCTTTATGGGTAGATAATATTACACCTAAGAGGGAAATAGGTATGTCACTATTTCAGCTTCTGTATGGTTTGAATGTAGAGATACCAATCACCCTGGAACTACCAACACTAATGTTGGCAATGGATATCAAATATCAAATATTTGAAGATTCCATTGACAAGAGGATCATGTGCTTGACTAAAATAAATGAGTATCGAACTATGATGGACCGTATTACTACACATCAAAGTCTAGTAAAGAAGCTCTTTGACTAGAGAGCAAGGATTTGTGATTTTTAGAGATGGCACACCATTTTTATTGACTCACGATGGGCAACATCTAAAGCACTCCAATCATTAAAGTATTAAATAAGATTGGTTGTATATTTGTATAGTCTTTAGTTTTGTTTTATGTTGTTCATTTTCATTTTTTGGCATCTTTCTTTTTGGGTGGCATGACTTCATAGTCTAATGGCATAGATAAAGGCATTAAGAGTCTAGATTATATTCCCTTGAATCATGTTTACAATCGATGGAAGTTCCCCAACTGGAGCTAGCTATTGTTCTCAAAATCCATCACTTGTTTTTATGGAAAACATGTCGACCATTTTGGTCTTGCAAGCCAAAATGATCTCTTCCTTTCTCAAAAAATGTTTTAAGCAGTCAATTTTTTTAGTTAATCAATCCTTTTTAGCTAAGGAAATCATAGGTTCAATAGGTTGGCTTTCACAAAGAAAGTTCCAAACACTTAGGAATTTTCTAAATGTTACAAGGATGGTTCAGCGCTAAGGTTCGATCAAAAGGTTCATTGGTGTGGTTCAAAGAGTTGGAATGAACCATTGAATTGTTGAACCATTAAACTTTGAAATGTTCAAACAAGTTCAAAGGTTTAATGGGTTCAATGGGTTCAATGACTCCCAAAGGTTCAACGACTCTAAAAGCTTCACAGAGTTCAAAGTTCAAAGTTCAAGTGGAAGATTCTAGAAGAAGTTCGAGTGAAATGTTCAAGAAAAGGTTCAAATAATATGGAATAAACCTTTAAACCAATGAACTGGTGAAACATTGAACCATTGAACTCCCAAAGAGTTCAAAGTGGTTCAAAGGTTCAAATAATTGGTTAAACTAGAGAAAAGAGCTGAAAGAGCCAGTAGAAAGTGAGAAGATAGCCCAAGAGCTCAGATCACCAAGAAGAGATAAAATATAGCAAGGAAAGAGGGAACTATATAGAGAATCTAGAAATATCTGCAAAGAGTTCTTCCAGTAGGTGGAATAGTCTACTAGGTGGGCATTAGAGAGTGTGAGCATTCAATGGTGTGGCCTATTTTTCTCCCTTTGAGTAAAAGTGAATGGATAGCCATGTAAATATCTTTAAGAGGACCAAGCAGCCCATACTTTGGAGGAGACATTTGAGATGACTTATAATTTCAAAGTTAAGGTGGATGAATTGTTCTAGCATGGCCCCTTCACAAAATTTCAAATGCATTCAAGGCATTGAATGTAGCATGGGCTATTTCTTGGAAACAAGTGCCAAAGTCTTTTTTTTGGCTATTATATATTGTAATCTCTCATTTTATGCAAGGCAAATCTCTCAGTTATCAAAAGCAAAACTCTGCCCAAATTGAAAGGCATTCTTGAGACTTTGAGCTTATATTGTTAATCATATTTTATCAAATTAATGAGAAAGCAAGTGACCTTTTAGACTTCATGTTAAAATAATTTGTGTTATCTAGGAAATTTTTTTTATGTCTATTTCCTAAATACAGTCTTGTCCATTTAATCAAATAAATAGAATTAGTGGAAATAATTTGAAAGGTGTCCTGAAGCCGACTGTGGGAGACTTTGTGCTACCACAATTTTCTTTAGTCTATGTTTTATGTTTTAGTGAAAAAGATATTGGAGAGACTTTGAGCTCCCATTATCCTTTGTAACCTTTTATATTGTTGTAGTTGAGGTGGAGACTTTGTGTTACACTTCATTCTACTATGTTACTACATCTTATTTCAGTAAGAGAAGCAATGAAAGACTTTATGCTTTCGTGGGTTTCTTGTGGTTACAATTACTACCCAGGAAGTCTTCCTCTAGTTTTCTAAACATCATTTTTGAAAGAAGATAAATGCCTTCAACAATTACCTAGGAATTTTCCTTTACTCTGTGAACATAATCTTTAAAAAAAAAGAGATGGATGGTGTTATCTCACCTGAGTCTATTTTCAATTTATATTAGTATATATTATTTTATAGGAAACCTCCCCTTGATGAGAGGAGAGATTTATCTCATTATGCTGTGGTAAACCTACACATTTTTATGATAAAATTTCCTTATGTTGAGGTTGATATACCTATTTTGCCATCAGTTAGCTAGTGAAATATATTCACCCAACAAGATCTTTGAGCATTTGAGTGAGGGCCATCATTCTACCTACGACCCACTATTTAAATGCCAATGACTAGATCATTACCTTGAAGTTGATGTCCATATAACCATCATTCTACTAGGATAATTTTTTGGGGCATTTTTCTCAGATAATTTTCTTCTGGACCCTTTTTTTCTTACCCTTCAAAAAGCTTGAACATGCCCTTCAACAATATTTAAATGTCCCTTCAAACTTTTTGAATTAGACACTTTCTAGAGAAAATACCCTTTAAACTTTTTAAAAGTGTCCCTTCAAACTTTTTGAACTAGACACTTTCCTGAGAAAAGACCCTTCATACTTTTTGAAAGTGTCTCTTCAAAAATTTTGAACTAGACACTTTCCTAAGAAAAGACCTTTCAGACTTTTTAAAAGTGTCCCTTCATAAGAGAAAGATCCTTTGACAAAATTGAAAATGTCACTTCAGAAATATTGGAAAGGACACTTCCATGAGAAAAAGATCCTTTAGAAAGATTATTTCAAATAAAATGTCTAAAACAATTCCTTTAAAAAAGTTCAAAGAGCCAATTCATTTGAAAAAGTTAAAAGAGCCAATTCCTATAGAAAAATTGAAAAGAACAATTCTAGAGAAAAGTTAAAAGAACAAATTCTTGAGAAAAGACCCATCAAAAATATTGAAAATGTACCCTTCAGAATTTTTACAAAGGAAACTTCCATGAGAAAAAGACCCTTCAAACTTTTTGAAAGTGACCCTTTGAAAATCTTGAAATGGACCAATTTCTTTGGACTTTCTATTTCAAACAAAAAGTCTAAAACAATTTCTTTGAGACTTGAATGAAAAACTTGAAGTGAAACCTTGTTAAAAGAAATAACACTTAACACTATAATGTGGGGATAAACAAATTAAGAATGTTGCACCTAGCCAAAATGAAAGATGTAAAACTTGGGTGTGAAAATTGGCTAACAGGTACTCCAATATTTCTAGGTGAAATCTTAGGGACACCAATTGGCTCCATTTGTGGACATCTTTATTTCTACCAAAATGAAAGAAGTGAAGATCAGATCCCAACATCTCTAGTTTCAAGTCTTGTCTATTGCGTTTGGGGTCAAACAAAAGGAACACAAAAAATAAAACAAAAATGGAATAAAAATAAATAAGAGTTTTATTTATGTACACACAGGTTTTACCCTACATCTCAACTCTTGAAAAGCTTCAAATGCTAAACATTGTAGGGCAGTGGAAACTCAATTTCATCCTAGTAAGGATAAAACTATCCATTCCATCCATCTTTTTTATCATGAAAGGACCTTTCCATAATGAATCAAATTTTCCATGCATGCCTTTTAGCTTGTTGGGTGAATATTTTATCGTCAACTAACTGATGACAAAATAGGTATATCAACCACAACATAAAGAGATTTATGCCACCAAAAGTGTGGGTTGGCCACATTTGGATGAGGTAAATCTCTCTTCACATCAAGGGGAGGATCCCTATGAATATTTATATGATATATGTATATATAAGTAAGCAAAAAATAATACTCAGGATAGTATGATAGCATCCATCTCTCTTTTTTTAGAGATGATGTCTAAGGAGAAAGAGAGAGAAATCATGGTTGTTGGCTAAGAACATTCCTCTTCTTTTAGGAATGGTATCCAGCATAGAGAAAAAAATCCCTTAAAATATGTAACCAAGTTCACAAGGAAACCCATGTAAGCACAAAGTCTTCTATTGCCTCCTTCACTGATTCAAATTATGCATAACAATAGAGTGAAACAAAGCACAAAGTCATTGCCTGAAATAAGAAAGGGTAAAAGGATCACCAAGATAAAAGTAGCTCAAAGTCTTTCTTCTATATTTTAGAAATGTCCTCAGATAATATCAACACACACACTTTTCTTATTAAATCAAATAGATAAGAGATTATCAGGAAAGAGGACATAAGAACTATTTCCTAAATAACACAAATTACTTCAACACAAAGTCTAAAATAAACTTATTTCTCATTCATTCGATAAAATATGATTTACAAGTTGAGCACAAAGTCTCAAGAAGTGTCTCAATTTCAGCAAAGTTTTTGCTCTCAATTATCAGAGATCCTTTTACAAAAGAGGTCCCTCCTATATATAGGGAGAAATTTTCAAAATTTAGAAAAGATTAAAATACAAAAATATCTTAGTCAAAGATGACTCATCTTTGACTTTGAGATATTTTCTAGAATTTTTACATGTAATTACATATTACAAAATTACATGCACTTTTACATGACAAAAGTGCATGAGAAGAGAGGAAGAAGAGAGAAGGGGGAAAATGGTTCAGCTCTTGCTACCAAACTTCTTCAGATGAGCACCATACATGGTGACAGATGCCTAAATTATTATATTGTCTGGCACAAATGATGTTCCTAAAGATGACTCTGGCCCTGATTGTAGCATCCTTCAATGCTGTGATTGCCTTGGCATAACTAGTTAACCTGGATATTAGATTATCCAGAGTTAACTGAGTATCTAAAATGTTATCCACAGAAGTCATTGAGAATTTTTTCTCTTCAAAATCCCTCTAGAACATACCTTTGAATTTGTGAATCATCTCTTTGGCTAAGAGAAATTGATTATCCCTAGAGGTGAGGTCACAATGCAGTTCTTCTAGTCGGTTCAATAGGCCTGTATCACTTTTTTTGATAGCATCTTTGGAAGATTTGAGATCTTCAATGAGCTCCTTGAGTACTTGAATCCTATATATCAGTGATTCCTTGATCTCAACATAGTAATTTTTACGGGCAATGATGCTGATGGATATCAAGGTGCATTTCTTCACACCTTCATCTCCCTCCACTTGCTAAGATATTTCTCTATATTGTCAATATCCTGAGAAATAAGAGAGACAAGGTCCTCTAAATCTATCCTCACCTTCTTCATCTTGTCCATCTTCTCAGCAACCTCTATAAATAAGTAAATTCCTTGAGTATGCATCTTTTCAATGTAATCCTCTAGCACTTTCCCTTTCATATAGGTTTTTTTTGCCTTTTGAATAACAGGGTCATCTATAGAAAAGGTTTCTGGGGTTACCGCTTCAGGGGTAAGGGTGAATTTCCTTACTACTACAGTCAATGCTCTGCCTTGGACTTATAATAGTCATTCATCTCTTTTTATCTATCAAATTTCTAGACCATGATGTCCATTGCAGACTATAGATCACTCTTAGCACCTTCATGAGTAACTTTTCCTAGCTCAACATGAGAAATGGAATAGCTGCTCATGTCAAAGCCCTCAAGTGTTGCATACTGCAAAGGTTTAGATATTTCTAAAAATTTGTGCCCCTTTTCCTCAACTAATTTTGAAAGAATCCTTGGTCTTTTAGGGGCCTTAGCTTTTACAGGCACTATCTTTCCAAAATCAAAGTCATCTGCAGAGATGGCTAGCTTCTTTCTTTTGGGCATGAAAGTTGACATCTAAAGAGGGAGAGAAGAAGTACTTATGGTGCAATAGTTCCTGCAATTAGTGTCATCAGGGTAATGTCTGCACTACTAGTGGTAATAGTGGGCACGATGGGAATAACTGGTCAAACCATACCAGCTATTGACTAATCAAGGGCAAAGCTTTTTCCTAGATTGAAAGAAGGAGATGCCAGACTAGGAATAGAACCTGAGGAGCAAAGAGTATCTCTAGAAGCACCTTGAGCATCACCAAACATAACTCTGGAAGGAGAGGAAGCTCCAGAAGAAGGAACACTGATGGGAGATAGAGGTGAAGGAGATGCCATAAGAGACTGAGGTGGTGAAGGAAAGACATCTGTAAGTGGTTGTGCCCATTCCTAGGAAGGTAGAGGCTTAGTTCTTTGCTATTTTGAGGGCTTGTCATCTGTCTCCATTTGCTAAGCTACCCATTCTTGTGAACTTTGTTCTCCAACCCCCTTAGCTGTTGATATTGGCTCCTCAACAACCTTCAATTTCTTGGAAACAGAGATGATTCTAGGATTGTGAGGCCTAAATGGAGAAGAAATGTCACCTTTATTCTTGGTCTTATTTTCTACCTTATTCCTCATTTCCACTTGAAATTTAGCCTCTGATCCTGTAACGAACTCCTTCAGCATGATCCCTTTGGCTGTTAACCAATCATTGGTGTTAGCCAATATTGGTTTGAATCTCTTCCTTAAAGAAGTCAATTCTTTTTAGGACCACTAGATTGGAGGAAGAGGAGAGTCAACAACCTTCTTAGCCAGGTATCTGCTGTTGATAATGTTCTTATCATTGACCAAGTTAGAGGGACTATCCACAAGCCCAAAATATTTGATCTATTCTAGGGTCAGCCTGCTATAGTCTATCCTCCTAATTTTTTTGACTGTCCTCAAGTCTACCCAGATGTCTTCAATCATAGGCTCATGAAACTAAGTCTTTCTTCTGATCATACCCTTGACACCTTTGTAGTCAAAATTGTCCCTTCTCTTAAACTATTTCATAGTAACCAGTTGCATCTCCATCTCTATGACCTTTGCTTTGGCTATAATCAAAACCAAGTATCTGCCAATTTTAATTAGGACCTAAAACCTAGCTTTTTTAGTTCCATTTGCCTAGTGTGTATGACAACCATTTGTCTACATAGTTCCATTAGGACTAGCTTGTCAAAAATAAATCTAGGGAGCATATGGGGATAGCCTTGGAAAAAGCCAACCTAGAGACAACAAAAAGAGGAAAACTATAGAAAATGCAGCCAAAGTTGTTGACAACCATCTAGGCTTCATCAGATACTCTCTTTTGTTTGAGCTGAGGATCAAAAAGGCAGAAAAATATCATGAAAAAGGTGTCATTTACCCTCCTAAAATGATAGATTAATCCTTGTAGTGTTAACTAAGGTTAATATGAGTAGACTGGGGTGGTCTTTCTGTCTCCTTCATTTGTCATATCTGGAAAAGTTTGCATTGAAGCTGATATGTACACTAAGTATGAAGTCATATATAACTTCAAATTAGTTGATACCTTGGTCAGTTGCTCGTGAAGAGTGTTGTTGATCTGCTCACTCCAAAAGATGACTTGCTTCCCTTGGAGGATGATCTTGATGAAGGGATACATCCATTCATGGAATTGTGAGGAAGATGGTAGGCCTTGCACCCTGCTGAGGAGAGTAATCAAGTCACCAACTTCTTCAATAAAATCACTTCTCAAAAAATTATGTGGCCATCTAGATAAATTGGTCTTGGGAGTCTTTAGCCACCTATGATTCATCACTTTCTTTGCCCTCTCGAGGTCCTTATCATACTCCTATGCCTCAATGAATTCAATTCTTATCACTTCAGTAGAAGGATGGCACATGAAGAGTTTATCAATAAATTTGGGGTCCAGCTGAATTATCACGTTACCGCTAGCATCTAACACTGATCTAATTTCTCTGTTGTAGAATTGGGCACACTAGAGGATAGACTCTGTATGATGTGCTGCTACTATAAAAGAGGTAACTAGATGAATGTTGCTCTCAATGATCCTTTTCATCTCAGAGATCAAGTTTGTTGCCTTGGTCCTAGTTATGAACTTAGCCATAACCATGTGGCTAATCTCTATGTCTCTAATGTCATCGATATTAGAGGTGATCGAGGTGATAAAAAAATGCCCTAGTACTCATACTTCATGGCTTTTGACTTCTTTGAAGAAGCCTTAGTCATTGAAACTGGTCTTGATTGAGTAGGTGTTGATGAATGAGAATCTTCAGGGGGGACTGCAATGATAATCATGATCGTGCAATTTAGGGAAAACTGGGCAAATTGGGGAATTTGCATGTTGGGTGATCATGACAAAGGAAGGGCACTTGACAAGGCTAGGTAGGAAATTGAGTCAAAAAATGAGGAGAAAAAAGGGAAGAGGTAAAAAATGAAAAAGAGAAAAATTTCTCCAGATTTGGAAGAAATCAGGGGAAAAAAGTAAGGGCAGCAAAATTTGTTGCCCTAGCATATGGACTGGCTTGCATGCACGAGCGGTGAATTTTTCTGCCCTTGCATGCAAAGGGGAGAAAAAAGGCACAAGCGACAAAAATCAATGCCCATGCATGTCTCATCAAAAAGTGTGAGTGTGGCAAAAATTTTTGCCCATACCCTTTCAGCTTGCATCGGTGATGAATTTTGCTGCTGATGCAGGTAAATGGGGTGAACCTATATCAATGGAAAATTTCACTGATGATGTAGGTGTTGGGTAGGGCCTAGTTAGGGTGGCAAAAATCACCACCCATAGTAGGTAAGACTAGGAGATCTATGGGTAAGAAGGGAGGGTGGCAAAAATCTCCACCCTAATAGGAAGAGGAAGCTTGGAAGGCCAACAGGGAAGGGGGAGAATTCAGCGGGAGGAGAAAATGGGAGTGGGCCGATCGACCCTAGGGGAAGAAACACACAAAAAAAAACCCCAACAAAACAACTAAAAACAAAATTGAAAAAGAAGAAAAAAAAGAAATAAATGCTAAATACAAGACCTACCTAGAAAACTAAATGCACTGTGAGCTCAAATCTACCAAAATGCACTTTTACCCATTCGCTAGATCATCCAAAGGTAGAGGGAAAGAGGAGGAGTGGAAGGAATGAAGCAAAATGAGGTTAAAATTAGATTAAATAGGGTGAAAACTAACTCCAGCCACCTGGCATGTGTGGCAATAAATGCTATGTATAAAAATTGAGGCAGTGCAGGGGCTGCAAAATTTGCTGCCCTTGCACTAGAAATTGAAGGGACATGCAGGGGTGGCAAAATTTTTCGCTCCTACATGTAAAAGAGAAAAATTTAGGGGTAAAAAATTTTGCTTCTCTTGTAAGTTTAAATGCAGGGGTAACAAAATTTGCCACTCCTGCACGTCCAAATGTAGGGGTGGCAAAATTTGCCGCTCCTACACATTGGAAGAAAAATGCACTGATGCCAAAAAATGCCACCTGTGCACAAAAATAGAAGATAAACACTAACTCTGAAAAATCTAAATTTTGGTCTCCTAGTTACATCGAGACTGTAACAACTTTCACATTTTGGGGAAAACATAATGAAAAAATGTTATGAATTTTGATCGATGTCAGTTGAGACAATATGAGAACAAGTAAAACCTGTCTCGAAAATGGAATTAGAGAGACAAAGGGTGAAATGAACAAGTTTCATAGGGGGTTGTTCCAAAAATGAGTTGAGATGATTTTAGAAAAAATAGCTAGCTCTTGCTGGAGAAATTTTGTTTATCAAAATGATCAATGAGAGTAGAAACCAGTCTCTAAGTGCCTTCATCTAAGCCACTAGGTGACGGAGTCAAGCTAAAAATGAAAAAAATAGACAAAACATAAAAACTATACATATATACAAGTGGATTCATCTAAATTTCAAGGATTGAAAAGCTTTAGATGTTTCCCACTATGGGGTAGTGCAAATGGTGTTCCATCCTGATACTCTATCAAGAAGCTATTATCACCGCATAGCTGTCGAATAGTGAATGGACCTCTCCATAAAGAGTCAAATTTTCCATACATTCCCTTCGGTTCTCTCCTCTTGTCCCATAATAAGACTTGATCTCTAATTTGAAAATCATGGACCTTAGCCTTTTTGTCAAAAAGTCTCTTCCCTTGATTCTGATGCACCGTAATTTGGTCCACCACCATGGTTTATTACTCATTCAGTTCGGTCAAACACATGATTTTTTTGTCGATCAAACTTTTAAAAGTTGAATCTTTGATTTCTTTGGCTAACCTGAGCACTGGTAGTTATATAGTGATGGGTATCTCTACATTCAAGTCATACAGAAGTTGGAAAGGTGACATACCTATGGCCCTCTTGAATGTAATCCTATCCACCCATAAAGCATCAAATAGTGCCTTGTGCCAAGTTCTCTGATTATCATCTACTAATTTCTTGATAATAGTGACCAGATTCTTATTGCTCAATTTTTCTTGGCCATTTCCCTGTGAGAAATAATTTGAAGTGTGGGATAGGGTAATCCCATAATAAAAATAGAATTGAGTAATTTTATGTGAAGAGAAATAGGCTGCATTATCTGTTACAATTTTTAGTGTGACCCTAAACTAGGAAATGATATTTTCCTTGAGAAAATTGAACACTACTTCAGATGTAGTGTGCTTAGTTGGGATGGCCTCCACCCATTTAGTAAAGTAATCAGTTGCTATGAGGACATAATCATGTTCGACACTCAAAGATGGGTTGACTTGCCAATGAAGTCAATACCCCACTACTGAAAAGGCTCTTTGATTATTACTAGATTGAGAGGAAATGTAGCCAGTCTAAGCTTTCCAATGAACTATTGACACAATTTGCATCTACACACCCATTTTTAGGCATTTTGAAATAGCGTAGGCCAATAGTACCTTGCTTGCAAAATCTTGTGCACTATCATTAGTGCAAAAAAATGTCCTCCATAGGCTAAATTGTGTAAAGACTCTAAGAGTTTATCTTGTTGTACCTTATCAACACAATGAAGAAATGCCCCATCTAGGTTTATTTTGTATAGACCATTATCTCAAAAAACATAACTAATAGCTTTTAGTTTAACATTCTATTTTTCCTTATAGGAGAGATGAGTGGGATGCTCACCATAAGTTAGAAAATGGGAAATGTTGGAATACCACTCATTAGTAGTGGTAACAAAGAGGACTGTAGGCATGCCTTCCATCTCTATTTCTTCATTTTTTACTTCATCGAGAATATTGTTAGCAATAAACTAACAAAGACACTTTCCCCACATGAGTTTGGTAGGTTTGATATCTAGATCAAACTCCTAAATCTTGGCAATCCAATTACCCCTCTTCGTACCAAACTCTTGTTGAGTTAAAATGGACTTCATTGTTGTATCAGACATGAGAACTTTAGTGTGTGAGTTTAGGATATAAAATCTGAAATGCTTGACTGCTTTGACCAATGCATATGCATGCTTCTCTATGTTGGAATATTTTAGCTTATGAGCCTTGAGTGGATAACTCATGAAGGAAATATGAGATTCTACACCTTCTTGATTCTGTTAAACTAAAATAGCTGAGAGTGTATGTTTCAAAGCATAACTGTATATTTTGAAGGTTTTGGTGTAGTCTAGACAAACCAGGATTGGTGCAAGAGCGATTGCTTCTTTGATGTCTCTGAAGGCTAATTTGCTCTCTACGGTCCACCTGAAGGTATCATTGCCTTTTATCATATTGATGATGTGGTGGGTCTTCTTAGTGAACTCAAGAATGAACCTCTAAAGAAAATTCACCTTTCTAAAGAAAGAGTGAACTGTAGTTTTACTAGTAGGTAGATTAAGTTCTTGGATGGACTTGATTCTTTTTGAATCAATTTTAATACCTTCTTAGGACACAATGTGTCTGAGAAGTTTTCCTTCAGTCACCTCAAAAACAAATTTCTTTGGATTTAGAGAAATACCATTTTGATGACAGCGTTCCAGTATTCCCTTGTAAATGGTGGACATGGTCAGAATGGTGCTTTGAAAATACCATTAAATCATCCAGGTATACTACAATAAACCTACCCATTTCATCTTTGAAAGTGAGGTCCATTGCTCTTTGAAATGTGGCACTTGTGTTTATTAGTCTAAAAGGCATTCTTTGATAGGTGAAGGTGCCTCAAGGTGTGGTGAAGGTAGTCTTATGCTGATCTGCTTTTCCAACTTCAACCTGATTATATCTCGAGAAACTATCTAGCATTGATAACATCTTTGAACCTTTTACCATCTACAGAACTTGATCCATGATAGGGAGAGGATAGTTATCTTTTAGAGATAACTAATTCAAGTTTTTGAAATCCACGCAGATTCAAATTTCACCATCCTTCTTCTTAATAGGAACTATGTTGGTAATCCATATGGAGTGATGGATTGGGAAAATTATCTAGGCATCAAGCATTTTTTGTATCTCAGCTAAAATGGTACCTAAAATTTCTGGATTATATTGCCTAGATTTTTTCTTGTAAGGCACAGATTTTGCTTTAAAAAGAATATCATGGCAAATGTCATCAGTCTTGAGTGATTTTAGGTCATCATAGGAATAATCTAAGACATATATATATTGGTAGAGTAGATTAACAAGCTTGAATCTCTCCTTAGGAGTGCAACATTTCCCAATGTTCACCATCTTAGGATCTCCCTTGGTTCCCAAGTTTACTTGATCAAAATCCTAGGAGGAGTTTGAATTTGTTCGTTGTTGTTTGATAAACCTATCATGGTTATCAAATAATTTATCTAGGGAAACCAGGCCTTTGAGAATGTTATTATATTTAAGCTACGAGAAATCCTCACCTAGGTCTGCATTCGATTCAAAAGTTGCTTCACATTCTTGAAGTTCAATGCCTTCAAAATGCAATTATTCAAAGCTATCCTTTTGCTCCAAGAAGGCAATGATTTGATCATCATTGTTGAACACTTGCCAATGGATGGCATTATTAGGTACACTTGGCCAAAATACTAGTTAAATAGTGTACTTATCTCTTCTAAAATCTAGGTGGGGAACCAAGAGGGTATAAAAAATAGCCAATGCATCCACCTAGTCATTGAATTCTCTTAGAATGGTAGAGATGTTGAAAGCATCAAAATTTTTAATTTGGTTCTAGACAAGATTGTGATAGTGGCACAATCTTTCATTCTTAGTTTGATAGAGGTTTCTTACCTTACAAACCACCAATTTAGTGTCCCCTTTAGCATGGAGTAGTTTAATGCCTTTTTCTCTAATAGCCTATAATACAAGTAACAAGGATTCATACTCAGTTATGTTGTTGGTATTGTTGAACTAAAACTTGTAGGACAAAGGAACAATATATCTTTGAGGAGATACCAACACAACTCTAGCTCATAAATTGGTAGAAGAGTAGCTGCCATCAAATTCTAAGACCCATACCTCATTAGACATTGCTTTTCCTTTGAAAACTTCTTCATTTGGGGGAAGAGGTTCTTCTATGCATTCATTTTACTGTGTCGATTCTCTTGCTATGTTAGCTAAACACATTTCCAAGTTGTCACCTATAGGAGTTTCATCAGATGCCTCATGGGCTTCATCTATAGATAGGAAGTAGTTGCCCATGCTAAAAGACTCAAATAAAATTTGAGCTTTTGGTGCTAATGATCAGGTGACTACATACCTTGCCTCTTTTTTAAGAAGCAATTTCTTCATAACACCTTGAATTGGGATCCTTGCTTTCGACAAGTCCATTCTCAGCTCACCTCCAACATCTTTGCAAAAATTTTGCCCAAGCAGGATGCCATAAGGGGCTGGAACATCGGCCACTAGAACTATCATTTTTATCCTCTTTTCTAGAAAAGGTGCAAAAGCAAATTAGACATCTTTTATCTGACCAAGGAGTGGGAATTTCTTGTTTTCCATAGAAAAACATCTCCCAAAAGTATTGGCTAAAGTTAGACCAAGGGAATCTGCCACCTTGGTGGGCATGACATTATCCGAGGCTCCAGAGTCTATTATGGAATTACTCAATTTGTAACCATTTATTAGCAAGGAAACATAAAAAAGTTCTATTTTCTTAAGAGAAATAAGAGGATTCATGACAAGATTATTTTGGGTCGATTTGTCCTTGGGGGGATCAGGCGTAGCCTTTGAATAATCTTGACCTATGGGGATGGCCTTATTTTTCACACATTTTGCCAACCTATCAAATTGTTTAGGGTTAGCTCTCAAATACTCAATCTCTATCATTTGGATCTTAGTCTTTATAGCATGATCAATTATATCAAATAATTGAAAAGAATTTGAGATAGAGGAAGAAGGTCCATCATCTAGATCTTTAGTGGGTGTGGCACTAGTCTGAGCAATAGAGGTGGAAGGTATGGGGCAGTCGAGGGTACTTAATTTTTTGTGAGTTACCTAATCTATTGATTGAGGAGGCAATGGAGTCCCTCATTTAGTGATGGAAACCACTGACTGAGGTTCTTCTTCTACTTTTCCTTTGTTAGCCTATGGAACTGATTGGTTTTGAGATCTAGTAAAAATAGCATAAGATCCATCCAACCCCTCTCTTTTACTTCTACCTTGGTCTAGGTAATCCAAGAAACTAATATTGGAGTCGCTAGCTAACTCTGCTTCCTGATCTTTGAAGAGG
The DNA here is from genome assembly GCA_037957365.1 of Torreya grandis. Classification (NCBI taxonomy): domain Eukaryota; kingdom Viridiplantae; phylum Streptophyta; class Pinopsida; order Cupressales; family Taxaceae; genus Torreya; species Torreya grandis. Next base: position 1,785,870 of record JARHVA010000522.1, on the reverse strand, counting down.
TTAGAATCATCTTATTAGTCCAACTCAAGTTGGAGCAAAAAGTTGTGTTTAGCCTCTAGGTAACTGACTGCTATATTGGTAGGTGTTGCTTCAATAGCCAGTTTCCCTAGAGGGGGAGGCAAGCGATTTGGTTGCCCTTGGTTTTAGGCAGTATTGCCCTAATATTATTGATTTTAGAATGTTCTCCTTGGCATATCTCAATAGGTGGGAGTAGACATACCTTAGGCCATTTCTCTCTTCAAAGCTATCAGTTCATTTGTCAATTTTTGCACCATATGATCTGTAGTGCATGTAGAAGAGCTTTCAGTAGATCAAGAGAATCTATGTTTACTAGAGTCTTTTCTGATCTTACCTACCAAGATAAGATCATCCTCAATCTCAGTAGCCAAATTTTGAGCCAATGTGAGATCTATAGGGCCAGCTCGCCTCAACAAGAAACTTACTTTGAGAAGTTGCGAGTTGATAAAAAATCACTTAAGATTCTCTGGCGTGGGTTGAGCGACAGTTGGAATCTGATTCCTTAACTTGTTGAATTTGGCTATGAAATCCCTCATGGGATCTTGGGATTCCTTTTTCATCTATGTTAGTTGCACTAACAAGGTGTGTGCATCTTCAGTGAGTTTAAATATAGCTTTAAATTTATACTTTAGTGTATTCCAGTTAGTTATAGTTTGAGCTTGAAGGTGGTAGAACCAATCTGTAGTAGTACCTTGCAGAGTTTCTAAAAAAAGTCTCACTGCTACATCTTTAAATTCTACATTGATTACACTTCATGCTGTAGAGAAGGTGGTAATATGCTCATCATAATGAACCTTCCCATCACCAAAAAACTTGGAAATTTTTTTCCTAAAACTACGAGGTAGTTCATGCAAGGGTGGGGTCAAATTAAGAGGACCAAAATAATTGCCCCACAGACCTTGAGCCATTATGATAAGGCAATTAAATGGTGAGATAATAAACCTTGGTGGGGTCAATAAAGACAAAGCCTTACTAGTATTGAGGCTAGAAGCTTCACTAGGTATGGGAGATCTAGCGTTGGTAGGAGGGAAGCTCCTAGTTCACTAAAGATGAGATGATGAAGAAGAAATCCCAAAATTATTTTGCTACACCAGCTCGAATATAGGATCAACAATACCTTGAGCTCTCTAGCCTCATGTGTATGGTGGATCTTCTAGAGTGTTAAATGAAAAAGGGACCTAAGCTACTTTAAGTTGAAGCTTGAGGCTTTAAAATACACGTTCACTTCCTCAGCAGAGTCGCCAAAAATCTATTGGGTGAATATTTTGTCGTCAACTAATTGATGAAAAAATGGGTATATCAACCACATCACAAAGAGATTTATGCCAAAAAATGTGTGGTTTTACCACATTTGGATGAGGTAAATATATCCTCTCATCAAGGGGAGGTTCCCTATGAATATTTATATGATATATGTATATATAAGAAAGCAAAAAATAATACTCAGGATGGAATGACAGAATCCATCTCTCTTTTTCCAGAGATGATGTCCAAGGAGCAAGAGAGAGAAATCTTGGTTGTTGGCTAAGAACATTCCTCTTTTTTTAGGAATGGTATCTAGCATAGAGTAGAAAATCCCCTAAAGTATGTAACCAAGTTCATAAGGAAACCTACGTAAGCACAAAGTCTTTTGTTGCCTCCTTCACTGATTTGAAATATGCATAACCGTAGAGTGAAACAAAGCACAAAGTCTTTGCCTAAAACTACAAAGGGTAAAAGGATCACCAAGATAAAATTAGCTCAAAGTATTTCTTCTATCTTTTAAAAACATCCTCAGATAATATCAACACACACACTTTGCTTATTAAATCAAATAGATAAGAGATTATCAGGAAAGAGAACATAAGAACTATTTCCTAAATAACACAAATTACTTCAACAAAAAGTCTGAAATAAACTTGTTTCTCATTCATTTGATAAAATATGATTTACAAGTTGAGCACAAAGTCTCAAGAAGTGTCTCAATTTTAACAGAGTTTTTGCTCTCAATTATCAAAGATCTTTTTACAAAAGAGGTCCCTCCTATATATAGGGAGAAACTTTCAAAATTTAGAAATATTAAAATACAAAAATATCTTAGTCAAAGATGACTCATCTTTGACTTTGAGATATTTTTCCAGATTTCTTACATGTAATTACATATTACAAAATTACATGCACTTTTACATGACAAAAGTGCATGAGAAGAGAGGAAGAAGAGAGAAGAGGAAAAATGGTTCAGCTCTTGCCACCAAACTTCTTTAGATGAGCATCATACATGGTGATAGATGCATAAATTCCTATATTTTCTGATGCAATGGTGTTTCTAAAGATGACTCTGGCCCTAATTGCAGCATCCTTCAATGTTGTGATTGCCTTGGCATGACTAGTTAACCTAGATCTTAGATTATCCAGAGTTAACTAAGTATCTAAAATGTTATCCATAGAAGTCATTGAGAATGTTTTCTCTTCAAAATCCCTCTAGACCATACCTTTGAATTCATGAATCATCTCTTTGGCTGAGAGAAATTGATTATCCCTAGAGGTGAGGTCACGAGGCAATTCTTCTAGTCAGTCCAACAGGCCTGTATCACTTTTTGTGCAAGCATCTTTGGAAGCTTTGAGATCTTCAATCATCTCCTTAAGTACCTAAATCCTGTATATCAGTGATTCCTTGATCTCAACATAGAAATTTTTTTTGGCAATGGCACCGATGGATATCAAGGTGCATTTCTTCAGATCCTTCATCTCCCTCCACTTGCTAAGATATTTCTCTGTAATATCAATATCTTGAGAAATAAGAGAGACAAGGTCTTCTAAATCTATCCTCACCTTCTTCATCTTATTTGTCTTCTCAACAACCTCTATAAGTAAGAAAATTCCTTGAGTGTGCATCTTTTTAATGTAATCCTCTAGAACTTTCCCTTTCATATAGGTTTTCTCTGCCTTCTGAATAACAGGGTCATCTATAGAAAAGGCTTCTGGGGTTACTGCTTCAGGGGCAAAGGTGAATTTCCTTACTACTACAGTCAATTGCTCTACCTTGGCCTTATAGTAATCTTTTATCTCCTTTTCTCTGTCAAATTTTTGGACTATGATGTCCATTGCAGACTGTAGATTGCTCTTAGCACCTTCATGAGTAACTTTTCCTAGCTCAACATGATAAATGGAATAGCTACTCATGTCAAAGCCCTCAAGTGTTGCATCTTACAGAGGTTTAGCTATTTCTATAAATTTGTGCCCCTTTTCCTCAACCAATTTTGAAAAAATCCTTGGTCTCTTAGGGGCCTTAGCTTTTACGGGCACTATCTTGCCAAAATTGAATTCATTTATAGAGATGGTTAGCTTCTTTCTTTGGGCATAAAAGCTGACATCTAAGGAGGGAGAAAAAAATTACTTACTATGGCAATGGTTCATATAGATGGTGTCATCAGGGTAATGTCTACACTGCTAGTGGTAACAATAGGTGCGGTGGGAGTAATTGGTGAAATCATACTGACTGTTGACTGATCAAGCGTAGAGCTTTCTCTTAGATTGAAAGAAGGAGATGCCAGACTAAGAATAGAACTTGAGGAGAAAAGAGTATCTCTAAAAGCACCTTGAGGATTGCCAAACATAACCCTAAAAAGAGAGGTGGCTCCAGAAGAAGGAACACTGATGGGAGATAGAGGTGAAGGAGATGCCACAAGAGACTGAGGTGGTGAAAGAGAGACATCTGTAAGTGGCTATGCCCCTTCTTGGAAATGTAGAGGCTCAATTATTTACTATTCTGAGAGCCTGTCATCTGTCTCCATTTGTCGAGCTACCTATTTTTGTGAGCTTTGTTCTCCAGCTCCCTTAGCCATTGATTCTGGGTCTTTAACAACCTTTGATTTTTTGGAAACAAAGATGATTTTAGGCTTGTGAGGCGTAGATGGAGAAGGAATGTCACCTTTATTCTTGGTCCTATTTTCTACCTTCTTTCTCATTTTTACTTGAAATTTAGCTTCTAATCTTTTAACAAACTCCTTCAGTGTGATCCCTTTAGCTGCTAACTAATCATTGGTGTTAGCCAATATTGGTTCGAATCTCTTCCTCAAAGAAGTCAATTCTTTTTGGGACCACTGGATTGGAGGAAGAGGAGAGTCAACAACCTTCTTAGCCAAGTATCTGCTATTGATAATGTTCTTATCATTGACCAAGTTAGAGGGAATATCTACAAGCCCTAGATATTCAATCTGTTCTAGGGTTAGCCTTTTGTAGTCTATCCTCTTGATTTATTCAACTGTCATCAAGTCTACCCAGATGTCTTCAATCATAGGCTCATGAAACTGAGTCTTTCTTCTGATCATATCATTGACACCTCTGTAATCAAAATTTTCCTTTCTCTTGAACTATTTTATAGTAACCAATTGCATCTCCATCTCCATGACCTTTGCTTTGGCTGCAATCAAAACTGAGTATCTACTAATTTCAACTGGAAACTTGAAACCTAGATTTTTTATTTCCATTTATCTAGTGTGTATGATAACCATTTGTCTGCACAGCTCCATTAAGACTAGCTTGTCAGAAGGAAATCTAGGGAGCATATGGGGATAGCCTTGAAAAAACCCAACCTAGAGATAGCAAAAGGAGGGAAACTATAGAAACATGTAGCCAAAGTCATTAAAGACCATCCAGGCTTCATCAAATACTCTCTTTGGTTCAAGCTGAGGGTCAAAAAGGCACAAAAATACCATGAAAAAGGCATCATTTACCCTCTTAAAATGATGGATTGATCCTTGCAGTGTTAACTGAGGGTAATATGAGTAGACTGGGGTGGTCTTCCTATCTCCTTTCATTGTCAAACTTGGAAAGGTTCACATTGAAGCCACTATGTACACCAAGTACAAAGTCATATAGAACTTTGAAGTAGTTGATACCTTGGTCAATTTCTCGTGAAGAGCATTGTTGATCTGCTCACCTCAAAAGATGACTTGCTTCCCTTAGAGGATGATCTTGATGAAGGGATACATCCATTCATGAAATTGTGAGGAAGATGGTAGGCCTCACACCCTGCTGAGGAGAGTAATCAAGTCACCAACTTCTTCAATAAAATCACTCTTTGGGAAATTCTGTGGCCATCTAGATAAATTGGTCTTAGGAGTCTTTAGCCACTTGTGATTCATCACTTTTTTTGCCTTCTCAGGGTCCTTGTCATACTCCTTTTGTGCCTCGATGAAGTCAATTCTTAGCACTTTAGTAGTAGGAGGGCACATGAAGACTTTATCAATAAATTTGCAGTCTAGATAAATTATCACGTTGCCACTAGCATCTAACACTGATCTAGTTTCTCTATTGTAGAACTAGGCACACTAGAGGATGAACTCCATATGATGTGCCACTATTGGGAAAGAGGCAACTAGATGAATGTTGCTCTTGATGATCCTTTTCATTTTAGAGCTCAAGTTCATTGCCTTGGTCCTGGTTATGAACTCAGCCATATCCACATGGCCGATCTCTATGTCTCTAATGTCATCGACATTAGAGGTGACTGAGGTGATCAAAAAAATGCCTTGGTACTGGTACTTCATGGCCTTTGACTTCTTTAGAGAAGCCTTAGTCATTGGAACTAGTCTAAATTGAATAGGTGCTAATAAACAAGAATCTTCAAGGGGGACTGCAATGATAATCATGATCATGCAATTTAGGGAAAATTAGGAAAATTGGGGAATTTGCGCATTGGGTGATCATGACCAAGGAAGGGCACTTGACAGGGTTGGGTAGGAAATTAGGTCAAAAAATGAGGAAAAAAGGGGAGGAGGTAAAAAAATAAAAAAAAGGAAAATTTCTCCAAAGTTAGAAGAAATCGAGGGAAAAAAGTAAGGGTGGCAAAATTCACCGCCCTAGCATGTGGACTGGCTTGCATGCACAGGTGGTGAATTTTACCACCCTTGCATGCAAAGGGGAGAAAAAAGGCATGGGTGGTGAAAATCACCACTCGTGCATGTCTCATCGAAAAGTATAGGGGCAATGACATTCACCACCTGTGCCTTTTTGGCCTGCATCAATGGCAAATTTCACTGTCAGTGCAGGTAATGGGGTGAACCTATATTGGTGAAAAATTTTGCCTCTGACGTAGGTGTTGGGTAGGGCACGGTTAAGGCAACAAAAATCACTGCCTGTAGCAAGTAATACTAGGAGATCCATGGGTAAGAAGGGAGGGTAGCAAAAATTGCCACCCCAGCATGAAGAGGAAGCTTGGAAGGCCGATGGGGAAGGGGGAGAATTCGGTGGGAGGAGAAAATGGGAGTGGGCTGATTGACCATAGGGGAAGAAACACACAAAAACAAACCCCAACAAAACAACTAAAAAAAACTAAAAAAGAGGAAAGAAAAAGAAATAAATGCCAAATACAAGACCTACCTGGAAAACCATGTGCACCACGAGCTCAAATCCACCAAAATGCACTTTTACCCATTCACTAGATCATCTAGAGGTAGAGGACAGGAGGATGAGTGGAAGGAATGAAGTAAAATGAGGTTAAAATCAGATTAAATGGGGTGAAAATTGACCCCAACCACCCGGTGCACATGGCAATAAATGTTGCATGCAAAAATTGAGGCAGTGCAAGGGCGGCAAAAATTTGTTGCCCTTGCACTAGAAATTGAAGGGACATGCAGTGGAAAAAAAATTTGCCGCTCCTGCATGTAAAAGAGAAAAATATAGGGGCGGCAAATTTTGTCACTCTTATAAGTCTAGATGCAGGGGTGGAAAAATTTACCGCTCTTGCACGTCCAAATGTAAGGGTGGAAAAATTTGCCGCTCCTACACGTTGGAAGAAAAATGCATTGAAAGCAAAAAATGCCACCCATGCATGAAAATAGAAGAAAAACACTAACTCTAAAAAAGACAAATTTTGGTCTCTTGGTCGCATCGAGACCATAACAACTTTCACATTTTGGGGAAAATGTTACAAAAAAATGTTACAAATTTTGATCGGTGTCAGTTGAGACAATACAAGAATGAGTAAAACCTGTCTCAAAAATGGACTTAGAGAGACAAAGGGTGAAATAGACAAGTTTCATAGGGGGTTGTTCCAAAAATGAGCTGAGCTAATTTTGGAAACAACATAGCTCATTTTTATTGTCTCACAAGAGCACCCAATCTCCAATCTCAAATTTCGTCTCTAGCCTTTTTTAAAACACATTATTAACCTTAGTTTGATGTTCAACCAACCTATCTACTACCTGAGTATGCACCTCTTGCAACTTAGACAAATACATAACCCTTTTATCAAGTGTATCTTAATAGGTAGCATCTTCAATGGCTCTATATAAATGTAAAGCAAGCAATTCAAGATTAATAGGTATTTCAACATATGTCCCATATAATAGTTGAAAAGGGACATACCTATGGCCTTTTTTGGTGTAATCCTATCAACCCAAAGTGCATCAAAACATTTTTTGTGCCATGTTCTTTGATTTTCTTCCATTAGCTTGCAAATGATTGTTATCAGGTTCTTGTTTCTAGATTTCTCTTTCCCATTACCCTGAGTGTAATAGTTGGAAGAATGCACCAACAAAACACCATGTGTGTAGCAAAAGTTGACTAGCTCTTCAAAGGACATATTCAAAACATTATCCATGACTATCTTGCATGGGAAACTAAATCTTACAAGTATATTTTCCTTGATAAAGTTACATACTACTTCAAAAGTAGCATGCTTAACAGGGATAACTTCTACCTACTTGTAAAAATAGTCAGCTACCATTAGAAAGTAATGATGGCCAGCACTAGAAGGAAGATTTAACATACCAATGAAATCAATGCCCCATTACTAAAATGGTTCATTAATCACTACTAAAATTATTGGTAATGCTAGTAGTTTTACATGTCCAATAAATTGTTGACATGCTTGACATTTAGACACCCAATTTATAGTATCTTGAAAAAGAATAGGCTTGTAATACATGTCTCAAAATATCTTATGTGTAGTAACTCTTGCTAATAAGTGACCACCACATGCCTTGTCATGAAACTATTCTAATAATTGGTCTTGTTTGGCTTTATCCACCCATTAAAGAAATACACTATCAATTCCTTTCTTGTATAAGCCATTATCCTAAAGGACAAATTATTTTGCTTTCAATTTGATGGTATGCTTCTCCTTTTGAGTGAGATGATCTGGGCATTCCCCATATGTCATGAAGTAGGCAATCTTATTGTACCATTCATCAACCAAGTTCACAAAAATAAATGTGGGTAGGCCTTCATCAACTTCCTTTTGTGGTGTATCATCCTATCATCTCTTTGTCATCAACTAGAAAAGACCAATTCCTCTCACCAGCTTTATAGGTTTTATGTCTAGGTCATAATCTTGTACCTTGGTTACCCAGGTACCTGACAATAGTCCCAATTCTTGTTGTGTTAGGATGGACTTGACTGAAGTATCAGGTACATAAATAGTTGTATGTGTTTATATAATGTAGTACCTAAATACTTTACATGATTTGACAACTACATAAGCATGTTTCTCAATACGAGTATATTTCAACTCACAGGCCTTTAAAGGCATGCTCAAGAACACTATAGGGGTTTTGACATCTTCTTCATTCATTTGCATTAGAATGGTTGACATTGTATACTCAAAAGAGTAATAGTAAAGAATGAATTATTTACTAAAATTTGGTGATAGAAGTATTGGAGTTTATGCTAAGGATACTTTGATCTTTTTAAAAGTAATTTTTCCTTCTTCATTCCATTTAAAATCTTGCTTTTTCTTCATCATGTCTAAAATATGGTGAGTTAGTTCATCAAAATCTATAACAAACCTTTTAAGAAAACTTACCCTATGAAAGAATGAATGAAATCCCTTCTTAGAGGTTGGCAAAGGCAAGATTTGAATAGCCTAAAATCTTTTAGGGTCAATCTTGATCCCTTCATTAGATATAATGTGTCCAAGAAGTTTTAATTCACTAACAATGAATATTGTTTTCTTTAGAATTAAGGGATATCCCATGCTTCCTACACTGAATGAGCACTTCTTCTAAATCAACAATGTGATTCTTTATATATTTAGAAAATACTATCAAATCATCAAGGTATACCACTATGCTTTTGTCCTTTAGATGATAAAATTCTAGATCCATTACCATTTGGAAGGTTGCTCTAGCATTGACTAGGCTAAAATGCATTTTATGATATGAAAACTTTCCCCATGGTGTGGTGAACATCATCTTATACTGGTCTTCTCTTGTCACTCATATTTGAATGTAACCTAGAAAACCATCTAACATAGATAGCATTTTTGAGCCAGTAACTACCTGCAAGGTGTGATCCATTATGGGAAAAGGGTAGTTATCCTTCAAAGAGGCTTGATTAAGATTATGAAATTCCATGCATAATTGTATTCCACCATTCTTCTTTCTCATAGGTATAATATTAGCCAACCATTCTAAATGATGAATGTGGTAAATAATTCTTGCATCTAGCAAATTTTGTACTTTAGCATGGATTGTACTTGAGATGGTTGGATTATGACATTAGAGATTTTGCTTGAAAGGCTTTAGTCTTGGCCACAATGAAATATAATGTTGTAAATCTTTTGGCAGATATGTCTTCAAGTCTTTGTAGGACCATGCAAAGACATCCATATAATTTTTTAAGAAGATCTATGAATGCTTCTTGTTCTTGTTTATAACAATATGTTCCAAGATTCACAATCTTGGGTTCATCTTTTACAACCAAACTTATTGGTTGTACCTCTAAAGAAGAGCTCTCACCATATTCTTTATTTCTTTTTATAAACTAATCATGCTTGTCAAAAATTTATTCTAAACAAACTAAACCTTTAGGAATTTTATTACCCTTCAACTATATGATTCCTTTGTTCTCATCATGCTCATGATCAATTTCACCTATCATCATTTGTCATGGAGGTGAGTTACTTCCTTCAAAATATAACTCATCAAAGTTGTCTTTTTGCTCTAGGAATGCAACTATTTGCTTATCATCATTGAAAATTTGCCATTGTTCAACATTATTAGGGACTTTAGGGTGATAGACCATTTCTACTTAATAATTACCTTGTTGGAAAATGGAATTAGGTTGATCTAGATTTAATAATACAGTGGTAATTACCAAATAATTAGTCTTAGAGTTTGAACTCTTGAAATGAAGTTAATGGATAAGGATATAAAGTTAAGTGTAGCAGACAACACTCTATCTTTTATAGTGTCTAAGCTTATCCCTTTTTACTTGATACTATCCTCAAACTTGCTTCAGAATAAGTTCAACATCTCCTTGTGATTTAAGGAGTTTCACTTCTTTATTTTTAGTTTGCTCCATTCCTAACAGTAAAGCTTCATACTTTTTTGTATTATTAGTATTTTCAAACATCAATTTATAATAATATAGATATACCTTCCCTTCTAGAGATATAAAAATAACACCTATTCCTAATCCAAAGGAGCAACAACTACCATCAAACTCAAGATTCCAAACTTGTACTTATTTTATTGGTTCTAGTTGAATTTCTAGTTTTGGATCCTCTTTGTTTATTTCCAAATAATATGCCCCATGGTTTGACTCTTGGAAAATAATCTAAGACCTTGGATCTTTATATTTTTTTACAATGTAATTTGACTTCTTTTGAGGTTCAAGCTTATGGTTAACTCCTTTGATTGAAATGTGAACACATGACAAATCCATTTTACTTCTCCTCCCAATTCTTTGTATAATTTTCTACTCAGTAACATCCCATAAGAGATAGGAATATCTTCAACTAAGATTTTCATATTTAATCTCTTATTAGGGAAAGCTACCAAAATAGCTTACACATCTTAATTTATCTGATTAAAGGGACTTGTATCTCCATAAAATAACATCTCTCTATTGTATTCATAAAATTAAGCCCAAAAACATTTACAACTTTAGCTGGCATGACATTATCAGAAGCTTCTGAATAAGATGTAGTTTCTTACTTTGAAACCATTAAGTAACAAAAGAAACATAAAATGGTTTAACTCTTTCAGAAGATATGGGAGTGACAATGATAGCATTGCTCTAGGAAGAAGTATCTTTGGGGTTAAGAAGAATACCTTTTGCTGAGTTTTTGGGTGTAGAATTTGATCCATGACTTTATACATACTTAACTAACCTATTCAGTTGATCATGAAACACTCTTAAGTACTCAACTTCTAACATTTGGATTCTAATTTTATTAATATGATCAACAATGTCAAAAAAAAAGAATAGATACATTTTTATATGTTTGAGCAGAAGGTTGGTGAGGTTGAAATGAAGAGGAACTTACTTGTTTATCTTTGAGGGCTAGAGAAGAAATTAAAGGACTACCTCTTTTGATAATGATAACATCTTATCTAGAATCATTCTTCTCTTTTCTTTATTTGTTGCCAGATGTTTCACCACTTTTCCAAGCTTATGACCTTATAAAAAATACAAAAGTGTGACTATTATCTTCTTTAATATATTCCTCATAGTTATTTTATAATTCATAGTCTAGGTAACCAATGTTGGAGTCATCAAAAAGATCTACAAAATCATCATTCTCAATTTTATCAATAGCAACTTCTTAATCTTCTTCATTCATCTCAATGTTGTTCCTCAGGGTAGCTTCAATTGCCAATCTTTGAGGATCAGCAGTGATGTAGCCTCTATTATTGAAGTTCTAAGGAGGAGAAATGTTGTTACTTTGTGTCATCTACTTCTTCATCTATGACATATCATTTACCAATCTTTATAGAAAGTAATCAGTAGTACTGATTTAAGAGGAACCTTCAACCTTAGAAGTTGTGTTTTTTATTTTTCCCACCATAATGAGATCATCTTCTATTTTAATAGCCATATTTTGAGCTACAACCAAGTCAACAAGATGTGCTCTACGTAGATGATAACCAAATTTAGGTAATAAAACATTAAAGAAAAATACCTTCTAATTTTCATCACTTAAGGAAGCAATAGCAGGAATCTTATAAAGAATCTTTTGAAAATTTTCAATAAAATCCTACATGTGCTCATGTGGATCCTTATTTATCTAAGTTAGCTAATTAATAAATGTACTTTAATCTTTAGTTGGCTTGAATCATTTTAGTAATGCATCTCATAGGGTGGCCCAACTAGTTATGGTGCCAGGAGCCAGACTGTAAAATCATTCAACTGCTAAGTCATGTAGGGTCTCTCTAAGAGAATTGCAAACACATATTCATATTAAATAGCAAGTACCTCATAATATATGAATAATTCAACTAAGTGATCATCTATATTTTTCTTGTCACCTCCATAAAACTTGGAAAAATTCTTCTTGGATCCCTTCAGCAAGTCATGAAGAGCTGTCAAATTCAGAGGTTTAAAGGCTGCACCCCATAAAATGGATAGTGTAGGAAGAATCTATTGTTGTTGTTGATACTACATCCTAAAATGTCTTTGAGAATAAATTGAGTGAATAATATTGTCCATTGGACTATTTTGTATTTGATTTGTAGGATATTTCACTCTTCTATTGGGTGAGAGACTTTTTCTACGTGTCTTAGTTTAAGGTGGATGTCATAAATTAAGCTACTCTTGCAATCTAAAGAAATTTTTAGTTTTTCCTTGGGCTCTACTTGACTGGGTGAATGGATGGTCAGCTAGATTGATTCTAAAAAAAAGGTTCTGGTCTACAAAATTTGCTTTTCCCTAGTGGAGTTGCCAAAAATTATTGGTTAGATTTCATGCAGAACATAAAACCTAGGCAGTCATGAGATAAATACCCTTAATTTAATAGTGAATCTCCCATATAATATGTTTATCTATCAATTTTTTTAATACTAATAAATAATTTTTTGGGTATTACTTTAATCGCTTCAGCTCATGAACCATAGCTAGGTAATTTGGAAGCAAGTAGCTATGTTTGGGAATATTGTAGAAAAGGGGAATATATAGAAATGGTTATATAAAGAGGAAATGTGCTTAGAAATAAATAAATTTTAGAGTTTAAAGTATCCACACAATCATAAATAAAGAATAAAATCACACTTTCAGTGAGAAAGAGAAGAAATAAAATCTACCTCAGATTAAAAATAACATAAATTTCATCCTGAGATCTTAATAGAATGTTCAAAAAAAAATTGTATACACAATTTCCACCATAAATCTACTTCTATTTATTAAATCTAGACTATTTCACAAAATCACATCCAAAAGTTTCAACACAAAGTTTGAAATCTTAAAAATAAACAAGTTACAATAGTTTTTTTCCAAAATCTTCTCATCCTTAGCCCATAGGCTTTCCCCTATATTTATAGTGTCCAGAAGACAAATACAAATAGGAAAAATTAATTACTTTTCCCATATGTGCAAGCTATAAAATTAAAAATAGTTGAGAGTCTTTCTCCTAAATTCCCTCATTATATGGCATATATCATTTTCAACTTAAAATAGAATCTCCCATTTGGCCACCTATTTCCAAGTAATTGACTTTTTCAAACAACTTGAAGCAATGGATTTTAAACCAATTACTTAAGTTTTTACAACTCAACTTAATTACTTAATTACTTTGTCAGAGAGAAGAAGAAGGAAATAAGAATAATAATAAATAAGAGAAAGTTAATCTGGCTACATGACCTCAATATTGTTCTTATTTTAGTTTTGGATGCACCTATCAAATATGTATTGCACCTCTCCTCCATCAAACTTTTAAATAGATTCATTTTCTATTTTAAATGTTAGGGACTCTCTTGCTAAGATCTTGTCAAATGTGTTTACATTTGTCAAGCTAGGTTCTAATTCCTTGACATCACCATGAAGTTTAATTAGCTTCTTAATTAAATTACAAGTAAAATGAGTGACAGATTCATCTATCTTTTTCTAGAGAAATGAAGTATTCAAGGGGTATTAGAATATTTTCAAGTGCATAACTTGTAACATAATAAATACAATTATCTATCTACTCTATCACTTCATCAACTTCTTCTACTATTAGTTACATTTAACCCAAAATGTTTTTAAGAGTTTTTGTGTGAAAAGACATGATTATTTATAGTTTCTTTCCCCTTTGTACTAATTTATCTGATACAATATTTTCTTCAATCAATACTTTCTTTGGAAATGAATTTATTTCAACTAGGGTCTCCAACTGGCATTTAATAATTATATTTTCACTATCTAATTCCAACTCCCTCAACTGAGTAAACTTACTTTGTAGATAACCCAAGCTATCTAGTATTTCTTTTTATTTCTATATTGATTTTTGAATAATCTACTCTATCCACTCATCAATAGCCCTAGATTTATCTCTTATGTATTCAAATTCTTTGATGATATGCTCATTGAGTTACTCTTCTACTACCATGGGATGATATGAATACTATGCAACCTTTGCAATGATCTCACATAGCTTGGATATTTACTCATTCAATTTACCTTTTTTACCTTTTTCATTATCCATCTTGGAGAAGAGTTCATCTATTAGAGTCTGGGTATCTTATTTCAGTCCTTCAATAGTAACTTTTCTCAAAGGGACTTTTGTTACTATTATGTCTATTGTAGTCAATTTTCCCTTTTGTTTTGCCTTTATTGGAGTTGACATTTGAGAAAATTTTTGACTAGAAGGTTCAATGACTAACTTTGAAGTCACTTTGGTAGCTTTTAACCTTTTACCTCTTCTTTTAAGGCTCTTGAGGAGTTTTAGATCCTTCTCTTCCAAGTTTATTACTTTTTAATCCCCTAGAACTACTTGTGAAGCCAACCAAGATGAGAATTCACTATTTAGAGGGTGATAAGTGTTATTATATACTAGCATCTCTTGATTAGACCCTCTTACATCATAAGTTAACACTATATCATGGCCTTCTCCTTATACACCATTTGGAGAAAGTACTCTTTCAAACTCTATCATTCTCTCCACCATAAACTATTTACTCAACTCTTCATCTATTTTAGTCTTATTACCACTTTCAGCTCTAGTTGCCTTTTCTACCAATGCTTCTTTATAGGCACAAGAATTCCCCAAAGATGAAGAAATGGTATCTGAAGGAAGAGGTGTGTATCTAGGTGGTGATAAAGGAGGAGGGTGAGGTGATGGATCTAGTTTTTTTTGATAAGGGAGAGTGAAAGATGCTAGCTTTAAAGGTGGAATAGTTTTGATATTTCATGAAGCTTCTAAGGTGGGGTTTATTGGGGATGTTGAAGTATTATAAGCTGATACAAAATGAATTTTTTCAATAGGAGGTGCTTTTGAAGTAGATGAATATTGTCCTATTACTTGAGATTTTTATGCACTTTTAAATTTTTTGGTCTCTGGCTACTCTCACCTTCATGTTTACTTTTTATAAAAATTCCCTACCTTATTTTCTACATTGTTGCCTCATCCAAATAATAGCCCTTTTCTTGCAACTAATTTGAAGTATTAATGATGACGATTGAAGTTCTCTCCTCAATTGTTTTGGAACTAACTTTAATGGTTGGTAGAGGGGCCTTATCTCCTCCCATTTTATTGTATGCATCAAGTATCATATGGCCATCATCAAGAAGATTTTTAGGTATCCTTTCCAAACCAATATTAATAATTTTCTATACTATTAATCTATTGAAGTCCCTTATTCTAACTTTAAATCCATTCCTAAAATTCATCCAAAAGTCCTCCAATGTGGGGATGTGTATATATTCTATAGAGACCATATTTTTTACAATCCCTTTAGGATAAAAGTTAATTATAGCTTGGAAGGATTCCTACTCATAATGAAGAAACATTTTTGTTTGGATATTCTTGTCCTTTTGGATACTCTCACAATTATAATTACCAATTGTGATAGGGAAGTTAACTACTACCTTGTGTTTCTTTGCTTTTAAGTCATGTAACTCTACAAATTGTCTAAATAATTCCATTATTACCCATTTTTAATTGGGGTATCTTGGTATCTTAAGTGGTGATCCTAAGAAGCCACTAATCTTGAGGTAAGTAAAATCAATAAATTGAATGAAGATGTAGCCAAATTGAGAGACAACCTCCCATGCCTCCTTACTTACTCTACTTATTTTTAGATAATTATTTATCTTAAAAATGATTTCATAAAATATTCCCTTAGTTAGTGTCTTTTATTTCTTGAAGTAATTAGGCAATAATAGATGTGGGTAATACTCGTAGATAGAGTCTATTGCTAACATCCCTCTCCTATCCAATTTGGAGAATATTCTTTTTGAGACTATAACATATACTAGATATGAAGTCATTTTGAAAACAAGCATCTATCTAACCTCCTTGAGCTATTTGCTAATGTTATTACTTATTATTTCAGCCCAATTGATCATTGCAATGACTCTATTGACCTCAATTATTTTGATGAAGTAATGCATCCATGAGTAGAATAATTTTTTATTTCTCTCTCCATTTATCCTACATAACAACTAGATAATGTCATCAACTTCTTACATAAGATATGATATTTGAATGGTCTTCACGAATATAAATGGTTCCTCAAATTTATTTAGCTAACTTCTATTCATGATTCTTATACATTTCATTGTGTTTCTCTCCCATCTATGAATGACCCTTTGCATGTTGACATCAAGTAGTTTAGATTTTCTTAGAATTTTAAGACAATAGTTGAGGAATTGTGTCCAACCTTATCACTATATTTCTTACTGTGTCCCTGATTATTTTAGTTAGAGGATTGTAAAATTTGGCACAATCTAAAACAAACTTTGGCAATTGGGTAGTACTTGGAAATGTCATAATTTGAATGATCCCACTATTGGTCATAGCTTACGTAAGGGGTATTTTGATCATTGTCTTAGATATTTTAATCAATTCTCTTATATACACATGCCCCATATTAGTATCACTTATTTTAGTAAGTTTAGACACTATACATGATTTCACTAGATAGCCCTTGTACTCATATCTCATATTACCTAGATGTGCTTTTGCCTAAGATTTTCTTTTTCCTCTCTTTATTGAAGCTTTTGTACTTGCAATATTTGGATCTTCTTATGTGAAAATTACTTCTCCTAACATTCCTCCCTCTTCCATCTATGAAGATATCTCTTGTATGTGATAATTTGCCACATCTTCCTTTCCATAAATATGTGCACAACTTAAAATGTTCTTGTAGAAATTTTAAAAAACATGTAACTCAACATTTATTAATTTTATTTATACATATGATCTATTTTAGTTTGTCAAGAATCATGTTATTATGAAATTTTAGGTAAAATTTTAGTGCACATAATGAGAAGTGGGCTCAGCTGAGAGAGAACAAAGAGTTGTTTTGGTCTACTTGCCTTTGCATGGAAGATTTAGAGAGATACCTTACTCATTTTTTAGTGATAAACATGCTAGTTAATCTTTATATTTGTATTTAGGAATTTTGAGGGTGTATTACTTACTTCATAAAAGAGAAATAAGTAATGACTTAAAAAAGTTCCCTTTGTATCGAGGAATTTTTGGGGTGCATTACTTACTTTATAAAAGAGAAGTAAGTAATGACTTAAAAAATTTCCCTTTGTATTGAAGAATTTTTGAGATCAATTACTTACTTAATGAAAATAAGTAATGACTCCTAGGAACTCCAATTTACACTAAGCCTTTATATGGTGGACTTTTGGGTAGGCTCAACTTCTTTCAATAAAGCAAGTAATGAGGCTAAGAAATTATGATTTGTTTTTTTAAGTGGGTTGCAAGAATTTTGAAAGGCTTGACTGATTTTAGAGATGAAGAAATGACTTATTGAAAACATGAACCCTTTCCCTATGACCTATAGATTTTTGAATATGCTCAACTTGTTTTACAAAAAAAAGTAATGACTCTTCAAAGACCCAGTTGGCATGCTAAATGAGATTATTTGAAAAATCCAATGGATTTTATAAAGTAGATGATGGGAATAATAAATGACTCAAAATATGTTATTAAATCAAAGAAGTAAGGTGTCAATTAAATCCCAATTTGTAAAGAATGAGTTAAAATCATGAATTTTATTAAAAGTTTGACTTGCTTGCTAAATGATCAAAAATTTTAAAGGCTTCAGCTGATTTAAAAATAGAACCATGTCATGACATAATTAAATCTTAGTTTTTTTCTAAAAATGAGAGCTACAAAATTTTAGAGGCAACTTACTTATCTTTTTGAAGGAAGTAAAGACTCAATAAAACTCTGATTTGGTCTTCATTATTAAAATATAATTTTTTTGTGAATGTTTAACTCAGTTTATAAAATAATAAAATGGATCATAAAAATATGATGTGGTATATAAATGGATGGAATTTGAAAGGACTACAAAATTTTCTAAAACCTTGACTTGTTTGTTTTGTAAATAAGCAAAGACTAAATAAAACTCTGAACTAGTTTTTGAGTGGGCTATGGATTTTCAAATGGTCTCAACTTATAACATAAAGCAAGTAATAGATTAATAAAACACCATTTTGTATCTATAATATTGGGTGGATTTAGAGGGGTTCATTAATTATTTTTGAAGGAAGCAAATAGTTACAAAACTTCTGATCCACTCATACCCATAACATGGACTTTTTAAATGCATTGACTTGCTTTTGGAAAAGAATGAGTCTAGCTTTAGGAAAAAACCTGATTTATATTACAGTCCATCTGAATGGTGTTGGGAAAAATGATCAAATAGTTTCTTGAAGGAAATAAAATGAATTTTGAAAACCACAAACTAGGTCTACAGTTTAGTGAAATGATCATTCCAAACCCTAGGTAGAGAAAAGTTCAAACAATTGTCAATGCATACCAGTGTAAAAATAAATTGATTAGGAATTTTTAGATGGAATACTGTATGAATTCTAGGATAATAGATTTATGTAAAAACACACAAAACAAAGCTAAAATAAAGAAAAACACATACCTGAAAGCAAAGAAAAGATTATGGGAGATTGCTCAAAAATTTCTCCAATTAGTCAATTTGTGAAAAAATCTTGCATGGATGGATGCTCCAAAGTGAGGTGAAGATAAAAATAATGTGGTAACTATGAAATAGAAAAGTAATTTATATATTTTATAATATCCCACTTTATCTCATTAACTCAATTTATATCAAATGATTTTTTTTTACTCATTTAAAAGAAAGTAAAGTGCTTTATAAAACCCAATTGGGTCTAAGACAAAAAATTGAGTGACTCTAAGCATGTGAGCATTTTATGAGTGTCTTTATGTCTTCGTAGAGATAATTTTCAAAAAAATATGCATTCAAAAGTGGAAAAAAAACTTAGAATTAAACTAAAAAATAAAGTGACAACATGACCCATAATTAGCACAAGTCTAAAAGACTAAAAAAATTTAAAGGGGTACTCCAATATTTCCAGGTGAAATCTTGGGGACACTAGGATTACCTCTTAAATGAGAGTTTGATATCTCTATTAATATCATCCCTAGATCAGAACCTCAATCTAAGGAACCATGTAGAATTAAAACCATAAAATTTGTTGAATTGAAGACATAACTCTATTTGTTGTCAAAAGGGTTAATCAAGCCTAGTGTATCACCATGGGGTACACTAGTTGTCTTTGTCAAGAATAAGGATGATATTATTTGACTTTGCATTTATTATATAATGTTTAATAAAATGACTATCAAAAATAGATATTCACTACCTTGAATAGATGATCTTTTTTCTCAAATGTAAGGAACAATAGTCTTTTCTAAGATTTATCTTAGAGTAGGATATCATCATTTAAGGATAAAAGATAAGGATATTTCAAAGACAAAATTTGTAACATATGGGCACTATGAGTTTACAATATTACCATTTTTGCTGATAAATGCTCCTATAGCTATTGGGCCCCCTTTTTTGTAATCACATGGACTATGCCAACTTATCATATCTTGGTGTGAGGTAAGCTTTAGAGTGGTTATTCCCCTTTTGTAAATTTTGGTATCAGCTAGAGGAGTCTTTGAGGATCCTATGGTGGCTATTAGGTGCTTATGTGCCATCAATTTTTAGGGGGCATCCTTACCAAGACTTGTACATGGTATCTCAAGAACCATGGATGTTAGAGAGTGGAGGAGGTGAGATATAAACCCATAAGTGATAGCTCATCATATGGCATGCACTCATCCAACCTAGGTTGTGTAGTGAAGTAGGTAGACTCACCATATCTCATCACTTGGAATGTGCAAATTCGACCTATTAGGAGACACACAACCTCTTATAAAAGAAGACTCACATTTGAAGATTAAAAAGAGGTGACCAAGGTAGTGAAGCTCTAGAAAAATAGAGAACACACCATTAGTATTTATTATTTTGCATATGATAGTTTAGATGTTAAATGTATAGTCCAAGCTCACCTATGAGCAAATAGGCATGAGTAATATTAAAATTTAGTATAGATTCTATTGTATTCTTGAATGTTATACAATGAACTATGAAGCAATGAAAGATGTAGTTGATGAAATGATATGTTGACTCTTACAATGTGGATAGAGTAGTGTTATGGTTATAAGTTAGTTTATTTGAGAAATGATATAGTTCCTTGATTAAAATGTATTATGTTATGGAGGTTCAACCCTGGTCACTAATGGCATCTTTGTGCCATATAGTGATCTCAACCTACCTATAAATAGATTAAGTGTTAGAACCAAATTACATCAAATCCCTAAGACCCATGCCTAAGCACTATCTTGAGGATGAAAATATTAACCTAATCCATCCATATGACTTGAATAAATAACTAAATGACTCTTAACCCATAACTTAATAGCTTTCACCTCTAAAGGATTGGTCTATATAAAAATGGACTTGCACTTTAGGACCTATGTCCTAAAAAAGGATTGTGCCTACTGACCTTCCCGTAAATACCTAGTGCCAGAAGGCTACCTAAAACCCTTTGTCCAATTTCTAAGTCCTTTAAAACCCAAGTTGTGCCATGTTGAAACTAGCCCAACATATGCCTAGTCCCTTCACTATTGCTCTTTGGGTGAGTGCACAAGGCTTGTGCCTTATGTGAAACTAATGCCAGCACCATATCATGATTAAATGTTGTGCACCAAACCTTACTATGCTCATATCTAGCTTTACCAAGTCTATAACCAACTTGGTTTGATAGCTAAGTGCTTAACCAAGTGCAAAGCCAATGTAGTGAACTTTACAACAACATTTTAGTTTCATTACTAGGACCACGTTAAATTTTATTGCTATAATGGTGCAATAGAGTGATGTTCTAATTGTCACTTGAGAATATCAAGTACTATTTAGTTAAAGTGGAAGATAGCTTCGTATAGAAGAATCTTACATGCTAGGGGTAGAAGCTAATAAAATGGATGCAAGTCAACCTATATGATTCTCTATATGAGGTGTTATTTTATGAGCTATCTAAGCATGTGTATTGGTGGTTTGTTACCTACACTATGACTAGGAGGTGAAGCTACAAATAATTCCTTGAGTAGACCATAGAACACATAGAGAGGCTTGAATCCTAGATAAATTTTGGATGTGCACTGTGGACAAGTGGTGTATTAAATAGCTACATATTGGAATTTATAGTGTTGAACTTATCATGCCCTAAACAAACATAGTACAATTTTCTTAAACCAAGGGGCATATTCATAAGAGAAATAAACACTAAACTAAATAAGCTTCTAGTGGATTATAGTATAGAAACCATAAGATGAAAGGCTAAATTCCTTCTACATATGAGTAAGCATAGAATGTAAGAAGGGGAAGTGTAGGTAAGGTACAATGGAAGAGGAACAATAACTTGACACCCAATAGATCAGGAGGTTGAACTATAGTAATTAAATGTGCAAACTAATAGAGGATCTAAATTTTGGAAGTATTAAGAGGACCCATAACAATTGGAAAGGGAATGGGGAAGGATCCCTTAAATTACAACAACATGAAGAGAGAGGGAGAAATAAGAGATCAGACTTAGTAATTGGGTGTAGGATGTAGTGGGTTCTTACAAGATTTGGTGATTCGAAATGTGTTAGAAGCACCTACCCACTTTGAACCTAAAATGCAATCTCATTCACTAGATATCCTATCAAAAGATAGAAGAATGATAACTCAACCTATTATTGACATTGACTTTGATAGGATTCAAGATTTGGATCGAGAGTTTATGATTTAGTAAGTGATCCCCTATGAGGAACTAAGTAAAGATATGGAAAATTTAGAAAATTCCAATCTAGGATCTATGAACATAAGGGAAAACATTCTTGTGTAGAGGATGTCAGCTATGTTGACTAGGTAACAAATTGTAAGAAGTGGCATGGTACCACAAGTGAATGGTACTATGCTGACAAGTTTGACAGTGTAGTAGATAACATCAAGATCAATTCCCTAATCTATAATTGAAGTCACTAGAGGGCCACCTATAACACAAATACAAGGGGGACAAGATACTTAGAACCTAAAACCACCCTCTTAGCATGTTTACTACAATATGATAAAGCACTTTCTTGAATATTTCAATGTGGAGAATGTTGTAGAGCATGTGTTAAAGTGTGACTTGCAATGGTGTGCTTAAGGAATCACTTAGCTCAAGAGTAAGGAAACTTAGTTCATGACCACCCTACTATATCATGCCCATATCTGGAATCAAAAATTTGATTCAAACTAGGCTATGGTTGATTACAATGTGCTGAAGGAAGCCTTTTTGAAAGAGTTTGATATCCTTGAGTTTGAGCAGTAGAGCATCACGATGCTCAAGGAAATCAACCAAAGGTTATCTAAGAGCATGCACCTATATGATGCATGATTTAAAACTCTTCTCTCTAAGATTCCATATGACATTCACCCTTCCCAACACATGTAATGGTTTATCAAAGGCTTATTGGTACCCTTTAGATGAGCATTGTCTATGAAGACCTTCATAAATCCCATGAGGTGCTTGAATCCATGCTCTGGGCTAAGGTAGTATGAAATTCCAACACTAGGATCAACCCATTCATGGTGGTGTAAATCACATCAATAGCCTCCCAAATATAGCTATTGACTACTAATTTGATGCATGACACTCATAGTGGGTTATTGTGCACTGACTATGAGATGGAGGGGCATAACAAAAATAATTACCTATAGAAAAATGTCTATGCCTTACTTCTCAACTATGAGGTTTGTCATGGGCTACATGAATCTTAAAATTGTCTTTTATTATAGTTTTATAGACAAGTAAACACCACCATTTACTAAAAAATTTGTGATGCTTATACACAATCAATATTGGAATATAGATTCATTGATGAGATGCACCAAAACATGGAAAAAGGTACAAGGTAGGTGATAACATCAAGCAGTGGTCAAATGGGTCAAGTAAATGAAGGCTATAGCCAAAACAATATGGGATATGGCAACCAGTGAGGCACATGCAGGTGAGGAGGAGGGCATGGTGGAGGAAGATTCTTACCATGATCATGTTATAAGTGTGGGTTAACTAGGCACTATCAACATGACTGCCCCACACACCCAACATATAGGTACCATCAAAGACCATATTTGATTGAATATTTCCTAGACCTATATAAAAAGATAACTCAAAATCAGCTTAGTATAGACAAAGGTGCCACAATGGTTAGTGAAAGTCTATAGAGGAAAAGTGGGCTCCTAAAACAAAATAGACTCACAAGGAGCCACCCAAGGTGTAGGTCACAAGATGGAGTGGGTTCTCTACTCAATGACCCATTGCACTGAACCAAGATATATTCTTGGAATATGGTGAATCAAGGTATATTAAGAATATAACATGGCCAAAACGAAAGGTTGAACTATATCCTGACCTTACAAGGTAGAAAGGTGTCCTACAATAAGCCATGAGAATGATACAAAACTTTTAGGGGTGAACTTTAGTTATCTATAAATTTAAAGGAACATGTCACTACTTCATATAAGAAGTAAGAACATTAAGAGGTTGAAGTGCAAGAGTTGATCGAGATCTTATGCCTCCTAAAAACTAAAGGGGTGATACCACTACTAAAATACTTACTTATAAAGCATGTAGGAAAAGAACTAGTGTAAGAGGCTACATTTCAAGTGATATAAGTTACAACACTTTATATGGAGTGACACACAAAGTAAAGCATACTCAAAATGCTAAGTATGACTAGGAGTTATTGATAGATACCACCATTAATGGGTGGTTAGTTTGTGAATTACTAGTTGATATAGGCATATGGATGAATATTATGACTCAAACTACCTAGAAAAAGATGGGGGCCCACCCTTGAGGCCTTTACCTCACATGCTATTCATGGCTACTAAAACTTGAGTGCATCATATCAGGATATTAAAAGGCACCATTGTAGATATCATGGTCATCAAGTTCCAAGCCAACTTTGAGTTTATAAAGTTGGTAGAGTAGGACAATTATCTAGAGATTTTGGGAAGGCCATGGTGCTATGCTAATGTCATCAAGGTCCCCCATACAAAGAAAGTGTTTATCCCAAGGATGAGATCAACCACATTTATAACATCATGGTGCAGGGTACCGAGAAGCTCAACCCTAATGACCAAGGCATGCTCAAATGGGAGGATGGATAATTAGCCTATGATATAATCGATGTAGTTTGTGAATGATGAGTTGAATAGGCCTATGATGTTACAATATGAAGGTACCACCTAATATGTATAGCCAGGCCAAGGCTAACTAGGATGAGATTGGTTAGGATTGAGCATCCTAAGAAGAATTGGGTTTCTTGCACCTGAAAAGTAGAGAAAAGGGTGCTCTAGATAAGTAAAGGGAAGTTTTTAGTGCTTATAAATTATGAATAGATTCAACCCATATAAAATTATGTCAATGAAATTTAAGCTTGCATCTCAAAGGAGATAGATCAAATGGGTGAATTAATGCATATCTTGAAAATCATCACTTCTCACTAGTAGGTAGTGTAGAGACATAGCTTGCCCACTTGACAAGATGTAAATGTAGCTATTTTCACTAGATTTAGTAAGATTAATGAGAACCTAGACATACCTACTTACACCAGTGATTTTGACCCAATCATGCATGTGCATATGTGTGAAGGGACCTAGACTATCTATGGTGAGAATACAACAAAAGGCCTAAGGGTACATGCCTTTTATAGAACCTTTAAAACATGGGCATGATCATGATACATTGTAAATGAGATGCACTATGAGATAGGAAAATAGGAGATGCTTAAGGAGAGGTTCATGCACACCTTCTCATTTTATTCATAAAACTTAGAGCTATTAGAGCCATTACAAGTCATTTGTAGGGAAGTGTTTGAGGACACTCCCATCTTATACGAGAGCCTTATGCAAATGTTTGATGAGAAAGGACTAGCACTCCTGATATTCTTTAAAGAGATGGAACTCAATAGTGACTCCAATGAAGACAATGATGAGACATGGAAAGAGAATAATTAGAAGGCTCTAACATAATGGAAAAAACTCATAAACCTTATGGATGACAACACCCTAGATGAAGATGATTTGATACATATTCAAATTGAAATAAATAAGGGGATAAGTTAAGTTAAGTATTCTCACTAGGATAAAAATTAACCCTACAGTGCACCACTCAAGACCACTAAAGTAGACATTAGTGCAGAGGGTGAGACAAAAATTTCCACTATAGGTGCTTACTAGTCTGATATAGAGATGACATTAATTATAGACCTCTTAAAGTAATTTCAAGACTTATTCCCACACATCTACTAGGACATGAAGGGCACCCACTCATCCCTTCGAAAGATGAACATCAATTTGGTGGATGACATAAGGCTAGTTAAGAATCACTCATATTAGATGCATCCCAATCTCTACACCTAGGTAAAAATTGAGATTGATGGAATGCCAGTGGTTGATATCATCTACCCAATATAAGAGTCCAAATCGGTGAGCTTGATGTTCATCAATATCACAAGTATAGGCACATACATATCAATGTTGACTATATGTTGTTTAATTTCACTTCCATTAATGATCCATTCCTAACCCTGTTCACTAATGAGGTCTTGGATGGAGTCATAGGATATGAAATTTACACTTTTACTAATAGATTTTTGGGCTACCATCAGGTGTAGATCAAGGAAGAGAATAACCCTAAAATAACCTTTAGGACTGAGTGGGGTTGTTTCACTTACAATGTGATTCCCTTTGGACTCAAGAATGTGTTATCCATTTTCTCCAAGGTAGTGATCATCATTTTCAAGGACTTTATCCATAAGTTCCTCTAAGTGTATCTTGATAACTAGACTATGTATGGTCTTATGAAATACCATTATGACAATTTATGCCTCATGTTTGAAAGGTGAATATAGTTATATATCTCTTTGAATCTAAAAAGTGCATCTTTACAACTCTATTTTAAATATTGCTCAATCACATTATCTGTAAAGATGGTTTGCTTGTTGATCTGGTGAAGATAGGTATCATAATCTAGCTCCAAAATCCCTCAATATAGAAGGACATTTATGCCTTTGTAGGCCATTATGGCTACTAAAATAAGTTAATCTAGAGCTATTCCAATATTTTAGAACCTCTAGAGGATTTCTTACATAAGTATAGCCCATTATTTTGGGTCAAGGTGCAAGAGGTCTTTGAGACACTAAAGTTGAAGTTATCAAGTGTGCCAATTCTATAATTTCCAAAATAGACTACTCCTTTCCATGTCTACATTTATTCTTTAGTCTCTTCCATTGGTGTCGTATTGGTGAAACTAGGTGAGGGTAAGATGGACCAACCCATCTCCTTTGTAATTAAGAAATTGACACAGGCAGAGTATAATTACACCACCACCAAGCATGAGTTGTTGGCAATGGTCTATACCTTACAAAAATTTAGGCAATACCTATTGAAAACCCCATTCATCTTTTTCATATATCATGAGGTGCTTTAGTACCTCATGAATAAGATTATTTTATATGGGCACATATGTAAATGGATTATTCTCTTCCAAGAGTTCTAGTTCTCCATTATCATTAAACTTGAGAAGCAAAAATTGGGGCCAGACCATTTATCTTACATCAACTCTAGCAATGTGTTGGCACCAATTTAGGATGACATATTGGATGTGTATTTATACAAATATCAGTGCATCTTGAAATATCTAGTAGAGATTTCTTCTTTCCAAACATTTGAGATTATGCCCTAGACCTTGTCAACTAAGGAGAAGAAACAACTTATAATTAATACCACCCCCTTCTAGCTCATTAAAGGAGAGTTGTAAAAACTAAGTAGGGATGATGTCCTACATTGGTATGTTATTGAACATGAATATGAATCCTTCCTATAGGAAGCACATGAAAGGATTGTAAGAGGCCATTATACTAGAGATGTAGTGGTACATAAGGTATTGTAGTTAGGCTTGTCATTACCAAGCCTATTCTAAGACACAAATGAGTATGCTAAGGCATGTGATGTATGCTAACACACTAGAAAACCCAACCACTAGGATGAGATGCCTCTCATCCGAATTTTTGCCTAGGTGTCATTAAAAAAATGGGCTATTAACTTTGTTAGGCCAATTACTCCCATGACATGGTGTACAAGTGTAAGATACATTTTTATAGCCACTGACTATTTCACCAAGTGAGTCAAAGCCACATCAACTATAGAATTCACAACCGCACTAGCAACATGCTTCATATGGGAGAACATCATAAGCCAATATGGGTTCCCATTGAGTCTGACTAGCGACATGGGCACTCATTTCATCATTGAAACAATGCACATCCTTTTGATTGAATACATGGTAGCATATGACAAGACCACCCCATATCATCCCCAAGCCAATGGCATAGATGAATCCTTCAATAAGATTTAGGAACGTGCCTAACAAATATATGCAACATTGGTCATAAAGACTAGGATGATCATGTTTTAGTGGTACTTTGGGAATACCACATGACTTATAAGCACCATAACATGGTTACACCATTTCAATTAGTGTTTGGTGTTGAATTAGTTCTGCACATGGAATTCATGGTGTTGTACTTAGGTATTACATGGATTGGTCATTTAGATGACCAAGAATCTTTAAGTATAAGGTTAGAATACTTAGAACACTTGGATGAGAAGTGCACCCAAGCCAATTGGATTTAATTGATTGATAAGTCATACTAGAAACATTAGCATGATAAGCACATCAAGCAATAGGAACTAACTATAGAAGAATTAGTGTTTCTATATGATTCTAAGTACTTCAAGCACCCATGAAAGTTGTAAATATAGTGTATGGGCCCCTATATCATCCATCACATATTGGAAATAGGAATATGCAAGTTATGCATGTTATTTGGGAAAAAAATCTTTGGGCATTTCAATGGCAATTTATTGAAGCCACATAAATATTAGGATGACACTTGTGCCATGGAAACACCAATTTATTGGTCATAAGTCTATTGGGAGTAAGTTGACCAAGATACCATTTGGTGTAATCCAAACCATTATTTTAATTATTCTAGTTTTTTGTGTGTACTATATAGAGGTGGTAATTAGTGCATAAATTCCACTAAAACTTATGTGATAGAACTTCATACATAATTCCAATCGAGTGAGTTGAGCACTTACGACCATACATGCATGAGGCCATACATCTAAGTAATGGGCATGTGAAGATTACCTGGAATAAGTAGAAGCAACAAAATATATATGTTTTCAATTAAAATAGTGGAAGATATTTTAAGGCCCAAGAACTAACAACTATGGTGCTACCTTTACACCAAACTTGTTATCATGCAAATCACTTGATCTAGTATCAGAGACCTAGGAGGCAAGTGAAGATGTTCAACATAGTTGAGCACAAGGTAGGAAGTGAAGATGTTTAAATTAGTTTAGTATAAGGTAGAGTAAAGATGCACATTCTAATAGTTTGCAAGAGAATAAAAAAATAAACAATGTATTAGAATGCTAGTGCAAGGGATTTGTATGGGGTAGGATAGGCCAAGTCAAGAAAATGTGCAATAAATTAACCAAGATAGAGAAGTGTAATTTAAATAGGAGTAAAAATATAAGATAATGAAATTGAAGAGGTTTAATCATACATATGTGAGGTATTATGGCCAAGTTACCATAAGGAAGGTGAAGGTCATGCCAAAGGATACATCATAGAAGGATAACATTTAAGATAGTTGGCATCCACATAGAAAGGAGTAGGAAGTGACTGTTTAAAAAAATGTCACTTCACTAAAAACCTATTAGGATAATTCAATGAGGTGGTGGTGGTAGCACAAAGATACATAATTAATTTTTACATGATAAAATATTTTCAAGGATTTCATAGATTTTTCACATTTTCCAAGAAATTTAGGCACCTACATCATTAAGCTTGCATTAATAATAGTGGTTGAAAATTGAAGGGTATAAAATGGTAAATGGTGAACTTGTTTATGTTACTAAGTTTATGCTAACTCAAGACTTAATGCAAACTTAGTGAAAAACTAGATATCCAAATAAGGAAGAACCCTATCATAGTGGTTAGTTGAGCAATCTAGGCACCTTAGAGTGAATGGAAGCACATAAGAGAGAGAGTGCATTCATAGTAAATATTAATGTAAAATATTGAAGAAAGATGTTCATGTAGAGAACCAAGTTTAACTAGGAATCTATCACCTAGGCTACCATTAATGGCCAACAAATATCGAAGCTAAGAAAATAGTCATAGACCCCAAGACTATTGAAGCATCAGCCACCATTTGAGGCTTTAGCAAGCCACACCTCTCAAGGATTAATATAAGTAAATTTAGTATGGTAAATAAATGAAAGGAATTGAGCTCCATAGAGGAACTTTAGGAAGCTAAGAGGGTTACGATTGTATAAGAGGTGATGACTACCAAAACTAAGGCATTTCTAGTTGAGGTAGTTAGTATTATGGATTTTGATATCGAGTCACTAACAAAACTATCTTATTAGTATACTACATATTTATTTAAATCTATTTTATATGTATGATTTCAAACCAAACTTGTTAATCAGAGTGGATGTGTATGAGTTTTTTCCCTGATAAAGGCATTAATATAATTAGTTACAAATAATGTGTTAAATCCATTATCTATAATAATGACAAGTAGTCAACATAGTTCAATGGTGCATTATCCCCTAAATGTTCATGTAGGGTAAATTTATCACTCCATGCATAACTAACAGTTAAAAGAGTACAACCATTAGACATCAAATCATTTGTAAGACTTGGTGTAGGACTAGATGGTAGATACAAGGCACAATACATCAAAAGGTGATGCTTTGTTTGGTATCTTGATATGAGACAAGTTGAAGGATAAAATCACAACTCAACTCTATGAATTTACCTTTTTTGGAAATCCAAAGGAACTCATCCAAATTTTACTCTTGCACATCCAAAAAAAATACTTCTATTTTATGGGGTGGTGCATGAAGATCTCACCATAGCTAATCAAAAGGATAATCAAGCTACCAGATGCTAGATAAGACATCCATTAGATCATGGAAGATGTAAAGGAGGTGAATGACATATAATACAAGGGTAGTGACATGCCTCATGATCTTTAAGTTATACCTAGGTAACCATTAGACAAATGTGTCTAAGGTGTATGTTTACATTACATATAATAAGGTGTAGGGTGTATAGTTCAATATTATACTTTTCATCACTGAAGAGTTGATTAAGAATGTGTTAGAGTGATATAGTTCCAAGGTGAAATTTAGATGGGGGTTAATCCTCATATTCATTATGATGGAGGAGATTAGTATCCCTAATGGAAGTGAAGACAACCTGTGAGTGTTCTCAGGACACCATGAATTCCCCACACAAAAGTATAAGGACTACACCTACCCCACCACCTTCAGCCCAAAATAAAAGACTCATGTAATGTGCTAGTATGAGAAGTATATCAAATCCTTTAGAATATAGTGGTACATACCCTAAGGGCTCCCCCAAAGCATGTTCAAGATTACAATCTTTGCCATTATGTAGCACTACTATGTCATGTGCTTGGAACTAAAGGATGAAAATAAGTCAAGATGGTTGAAAATACCCTTTGACTTCTTGATAGAATACTTTAAGGATGATTTTTATAGGATCAAAAATGCATAACAAATAGAAATATAGTTAGGGAACTAGATGCAAAAAGAAGGAAATTGAGGTGCAAGTTTCCCTATGCAATTAAAGGAGCAAAAGAAGATGAAGAAGATACATCAGATTGAATAGACACTAATCCAATTCAAGAGATGACCATCCTTGGCATCATTTATATACTTTACTATGAAATGAATCCAAGGAAGAAGGATTCTATTACTGGGTCAAGCACCAAGAAAAAAGAAGAGCCCCCAGTTTTGGTTAGAGATGAAGAAAAGCCTACACCCATCAAGAAGCAAAGTCTCCCCAAAAAAAGAGAGGGGAAACTTTGGAAGAAATAGAGGAGTTCCTGAATCTCAAAATTGCCTTGAAAAGAGAGGCATCCTCCTTGAGTTCTTATAATAAGTGCATCAAGTTTGTGCCAAAGACCTACCCTGACACAAAGAAGAAGAAGAAGAAGGCCCAAATTTTGGTGGCATAGACAATCCTCTCCAACATAGAGGAGGAAGTAGAAGAAGAGGAATGGGAGGAAGAAGAAGGTGTGATGGGAACCTACATTATGATCGAAGATGTTGAGTCCTTGTCAAGTGAAGGGACCCCATTCCCACCACCTCAAACTGAGCTATAGAAGTGCAAAAGGAGATTAATAAAACTTGGCTTTAGTGAAGTTGAAATGTATAGGGCACAAGAGCTATAGGATCAAAAAGAAGAAATGATTAATATAAGAGTGTTGAAAGACGTAATTGAGATGGTGGATGCTGAAGAGTAGAGAAAAGAGGAGTGTTAGGTGTTGATGGAAGAATGAAGATAGGAAGGAGAAAAGGGAAAAGACCCTGAAGAGGTGACCCAATTAGGTGCACCAATGGAAGAGGAACTATAATTCTAGTGGAAGGACATGGGCCTTGATCAAGTTCATATTGATGGAATGCTAAAATTATGACAAAGGAATGAGGAAATGAAATCCAAGGGTATGTCTTAGGATAAAATAAATTATTTAAATGCTAAGGAAATAAGAGAGTGAGGAAATAAATGCACAACACAAGCTGTGTAAAGGAAGGTTGAGAAGGAAAGGGCCAAGAAGGAAAATGTAGAGATAAAGGCCAAGAAAAAGGAAATAAAGGAAGAGGTGGGCCAAGAAGAATAGGCCAAGATATTAAAGGAAAGAGAGGAGAAGGTCACCACAAGTATGGGACCAAGTGAAGAGAAAGTGCTAGAAAAGATTCCAAATGCCCCCATTAGTACAATAAAAAAAGATACACAATAGGCATGCCCTAGCTATAAAGGGGTACCTGGAGATAAATAAGGTTATGTTGGAACTTTGGAGAAGCAAATAGAAAAGTATGTTGAGGCCCCATTAGGGAAAAAGGGAAGAGAAAGATGGTGCAATGAAAGTTTGTACCATAGGGCCACTACAAGACAAATTGGATGAAGGGGAAATTTCATAGAATATCCCTTGAAGGAAGAACATGATGGTGAGATAAGAACTTAATAAGAGAAGAATAAGAATAGGGAGAATAAAAATAAGGAGAAGAAGAATAGGAAGAATAAAAAGCCATAAAAGAAGGCACTAGCTCAAGCGCCAACATAAGTGAGGAAGAAGAGTTGGGAGAGGATGAGGAGTTTACACTAGGTAATAGAGAAAGGGAGTAGAAAGAGCTTAAATCATACAAGAACCTCTACTTGATGGAGTACATGCCTCCAAAAATTACCATGCCCCTAATGCACCACCAAGTTTCTTGGGTGTTGGATTGCTATATGGATGAGCCTAAATTTAGGTTACAACAAAGGAAATTAGAAGTACTAATAATCCAAAGGAAAAACATGATTACTTAATCCTAAATTCTCATGACATGAACCTTGTGTGCTTAGCCAATGCCTTGATCAAGATGGCATCCATTTTAACATGCAAGAACATCATCAATGATGTTTGTGCCTATAAATAGAAGAAAATAACAAATAAGGTTTAGAAGGAGCTTAAGGCAACCAAGATAAAACTACAACAACTTGTACATCACAAAGGAGAGGTAGAGACATCCCTCTTAGATGAGGTGGATACATTCAAGAAGAGTGAAGTTGACCAAGTCTACATGATTGTGGAGTAGATGTTCCCTAGGATGAGGCCAATGTTCGAGGACCAAGAGGACCCTTATGAGGACCTAAGGAAGGATTTGAATAAAAATATGGATGTGGTTAAATAACTTTTTGATAGACTTGAGGAGGGAATCAAGGAAGTGAATGCAATATTTTTAAACTTTGCCAACTAGGCAATAGTCATTGATGCATACCTCAAAAAGTCAAACAAGGAAAATGATGATTTGTTCCAACACTCTTTCATGGTAATTAGGATTGAGCACATGTAAGTAATGGCCAATTTCAACTCCCTTAGTGCTAAATTAAAGACTCAAGAGCAAGACTTAGAAGTGGTATTCTATACCTTACAAACTAAGGCTAGTGAGTAGGGATAGATCTTGGATGGTGCGGTGAAGCATGTGAAAGAAAGGCTTAAAGCCTTTAAGAAAGCACTAGAAAGTACGGACATGCTTTCTCTCAAAGCCAAATCCATAGAGGTAGATGGTTTCATTTAATAAATTAAAATTTCCAATTAAGGATTTGAGAATTTCAATGCAGACTATCAGTAGGGTGCACCCAATTTTTGTGCACCTAAGGTGTTAAAAGAATAGTCTAGGGTAAATTAACAATTTTGTATGGAGTGATGTTGGGCCCCCTTTTGTGAAATTATGTGGACCATGCCAACTTTTTAGATCTCAGTGTGAGGCAACATTTAGAGTGGTTTCTCCTATTTTTTAAAATTTGGCACCAATGAGAGGAGTCCTTAAGGATCTCACACTAATTGGTAGGTGGTTATGTCACACTAACTTTCATGGGACATCCCTATCAAGACTTTTACATGGTGGCTCAAGAAGCATGGATGTCAAAGAGTGGATAAGGTGAGATAATAACCCCCTAAGTGACATCTAAACATACAACATGTGCTCAACCAACTTGGGTAGTGTAGTAGAGCTGATAGACTTATGATAACTCATCACTTGACACACATCCATCCAACCTGGTAGGAGACACATAACCTCCTTGAAAAGAAGACTCATATTTAAAGATCAAAAATAGGAAATAAAAGTAGCAAAGCTTTGGTGAAATAGAGAGTGAACCATTAGTTTTTATTATTTTTCATATGATCATTTAGACATTGAATGTATAGCCCAAGCTCACTTGTGAGCTGCTAGGTATGAGTAATATTAGAAGTTAGTGTAGATTATATTATATTTTTGAGCATTGTATAATGAACTATAAAGTAATGAAGGATGTGGTTGATGAAATGATATGCTAACTCTTGCAACATAGATAGAGTAGTGATATGGCTATAAGTTAGTTTATTTGAGCAATATTATAGCTCATTGATTAAAATGTATTACGGTATGGAGGTTCAAACCTAGTCACTAATGACGTTCATGTTCCATATAGCGACCTTGGCCTACATATAAATAGATTAAGTGTTGATATAAAATTATGCCAAGGCCCTAAGACCTACACCTAAGTGCTATCCTGAGGATGAACATTTGAAACTAAGCTATAAATATGACTTGCATAAGTAATTGAATTACCCTTAACCCATAAATCAATAGCTTCCACCTCTAAAGGCTTGGTCTAGCCAAAACTAGACTTGCACCTTAGGACCTATGCCCTCAAAAAGGCTTATACCTAGTGGCATTCCCCTATATACCTAGCACTATAAGGATATTTGAACCCATTTGGCCTATGACTAAGTCCTTTTGAAACCCAAGTTGTGTCATGTTGCAACTAGCCCAATATGGGCCTGATCCCTTCATTATTGTGCTTCAGGTGAGTGTACAAGGCGTGTACCTTATGTGAAACTGATGCTAGTACCATAACATGATTAAATATTATGCATTAATCCTTGTTATGCCTTTTCCTAGATCCACTAAGTCTGGAACGAACTTGGTTTGACATTTAAACACCTAACCAAGTAAAAATCCAACCTAGTAAACTTTTCTACAATATTAGCATCATGAATCTCATGAATAATGTGTTTAGAGATTATCTAGATCAATTTATTTGGTCTTTTTAGATGAAATTATTATATAATCTAAGCATGAATAAGATCATCATTGAAATATAATACTAGTTTTGAAATGTTTGCAAAAGCACAAGTTGTAAGACAAGTTTTGCAAGTGTGCATTCTTCTAAAATAAAGTGTAATACCTGGGAAATATTATCTTTGTGGATATAATTTCAGTAGATCCAACAAAGATAAGATCCATTATGAGATGGTTAACACCAAATACTATCCATGAGATAAGGATTTTCATGAGATTAGAAAGCTATTATAGGAAATTTGTCCCTAATTTTTCTAAGATAACTAGTCAGATTACCTCTCGTAGCATAAGTATCAAAGTTTTATCTAGTCAAATAAGTGTGAAGTAGCTTTTCAAGAATTGAAAGGAAGGTATACTTCATCACCAATACTAAGAGTTTTTTTAATCAAAATGGTGAATTTTTAGTGATCATATATGCATCTAGGGATGGATTAGAAGAAGTCCTTATGCAAGATGTTGCAGTAATAGCCTATGAATCGAGGAAGCTAAAGCCTTATGAGGTGAACTATGACCCTCATGACTTAGAACTAGTAAAAATTATGCATGCTTTGTAATTTTAGATGAATTATTTATTTGGAAAACTATTTTAGCTCAAAAATGGTAACTTGGGACTCAAATACATCTTTACCCAACCAGATCTAAATGCTCATCAGAGATGCTAGTTAGAGTTTTTGTCTAACTATGATTTTGCTATCAACTACATCAAATGTAAGGAAAATAGAGTAGTTAATGCCTTAAGTATTAAAAGGTACATAACACTCATGGATACTATTAGAATTAATTTTAAGGATCAAGTGATCTAATTCTCACTAGGAG